>CP139507.1:160116396-160234712 GCA_021014915.2 Artemisia tridentata subsp. tridentata | reverse complement strand
ATAACCCACCAGAAGGAGTTGTTGGGGAAGATGTGTTGGAATATGTATATCATAACAATTATATAAAACATAAACATAAATATCAAAGCATGCAGCGGAAAACAGGATCTAATACTTGTAATTAATTAACCAAAATAAAAGAATATGCGTACCTTTGATTTCTAGCTAAACAAGAAATCGAGTGAGCAAGAACTAGTAAAACCCTAACTTAGGGTTTATCAAGATCGACTTCACCTAAGTCGAATGGGGAAAAAACACTAACAAAAGTATGTTAGTTCTTCGTTCTTGTACACACGTATTAGTAGCGTTTCAATGTGAAAAGTTAGGTTCTTGACCACAAACAAACCAAACACTTGTATTGTGCTCAAGAAAATCGAACCCTATGGGATTAGGTTTATATGATCGGCAAGAGCACAAGGGAGGAGAAAAAGAGAAGAAATTAGGGTTTGCTTAGGAACAAGATTAGAGAATTATGAATACAAGGGGTTTGTATTTATAGGCATCTCAACTTGTTCCCCAAGCTAGGGTGAAAACCCTCTCCTCTTGATGGGTCGGCCGAAAATCACAAGCCCAAGGGGTTCTAGATCCTTCTTGGCTTGTATTTTCATCTCTAGTCCCTTAACTTGATATTTAACGACCGTTAACTAAACCTAGTTAAATACTAACGCCCGTTAAGTGTTTATTTGTGAAATTTAATAATTAAACATAACTTATTATATTAATCATTAAATCATTGAAACTCATACGTAATGTGTGCAATCCCGAAGTCTCGTGTTCGAAACTGGTCATACGTATATTAATTTATATCCATAAACTTAACAGCTCCCACTTGGATATGCATTAATATAGTAATGACATTGGTTAGTCTAGCATAACACTCCAATGCCCCCAGATCGACCCTGAGTGTGGATTCCTGGAAAAAACCTTGTGATGATTCATCATCATACTTATCCTTTTGTTTCTAATACCACGTTAATATGGATATGGATCTAAGTCATTCCATAATTAACTATTCTGTTTCTCGTTATTTATAATTGATTAAGATTACCAAATCATCTGAACGTATTCCAGATAGACCTTGGGCGTGCGCACGCAAACATCTTGTCAACTCTACGAGGGGCCCAACAGTATTATACTTCAAAACAAATTTGAAGGAACAAATTCTTTCTTGACTACAAGCATAACTCTTGAACTTCGCATCACCTCCGAAAATAGCCCTTATAACTACCAGTTACGGATAGCGTTAGACTATCTTACAGAAAATGAGCTACATCCGCAGCTGTTATCTGGTATCTCAAGTCTGAGGATAAATATTCATGATTTACTTTAATGACAAAGATCCATAAAGTACAATCATGTTGTCACAACTCGTAATTTCAGGTCATTTTCCAAACCTCGACAATTTACTATTCATGAGTTACTATTCATCATTTACTATTCATCGATCACTATTCATCATTTCACTATTCATCATTTTTGAAGTCAGTTTGAGATTTTGAGAAGTCGTCAAAAATTTTATTATTCACGTGACACTATTCATTCCCGGAGGGAAATCACTATTCATGGGCATCATTCATCATGTCGTAAACTTGGTTTACGGGTATTCAAATGCGCGTAACCAGTTAGGTTTAGCTGCGTATTCATGCATCATCAGTAAAGACACATCATACCAACTAGGGTAGTCTGCATATCATCAGTAACATCATCACCATATCAGTTCATGCATGTGTTTGTGTGATTTTCATTAACGTGTGCTTAATTGTTTAATTAACGTTACCACTCAGTCATTTCTACTAACACTATACCCAATACTCCCGACAATGATCCTAACATATTTTCAAGCTAATTATAATGATATAGAGATTATATTATTACTTTACCCGGTGTTTTCAAACCAATCGCTATACTTTACGTTTGACACTTATAACTCCGTCGGTTTACGAAATTTCAATCCGATTATCATTCTAACACCCGATTCTTGCAAGGAATATGATTTTACAAATTTTACAACTTCGTCATACTTTATTTTACATCGTCGCGATTTATTTCTAGTTTACTCGGTACCCGGTAACACCCAATGTACACATAAACTTCACTAACTCATACAACAATTAGACAACAACATTAATTGGCCATGTTTTCTTCCTTTTTCTCCATGTTGCCGCCCCCCCCCCCCCTACCTTCCCTAAGTCTCCACATTTTCTTGCTTAGACTTGACATCATTTAATGCTTATGTTTTCTTGTTTCTTGAATTTATTTCCATAACACTTCAAGTAACACATTTCACTAGCTAAGAAATCAAAACACTCTCTTCCTCTTCATCCATACCCACGGCCCAACCAAGAACACCACAAGAAATCCACCAATTTTTCAAGTTCAAGTATTAATCTTACTCCATTTACTATCCTAGTTAAGGCTTTGTGATCAAAACCCTAAGTTATTGTACATTTTCTCATCAAATCACTCCAAGATTGTAAGTAAACTTCAAGAACATCATTATGATCTTTTCATACTTTCATTTACTTCCTATGTTTATGTATTTTCAAGTTATACTAGTTACTTATGCAAGTTACTTATGTTTTTGATACCATTTTGCTTATAAACTATCACAAACACTAGATCTATAAGTTTCACTAGTAAGCACATGAGATCCACCAAGGTTGGTGATGTTTAGGACCCCATGACACCCTAAGAAGGTGTATGGTACGATTTGCGAACTTGTGGAGTTGATTTGAGGTGGTATGATCAAGTTTAGAACCAAGGAAATGAGTTTTTAAAACATATATATACCTACTGTCCAAAAACGTGTAATCTGGAAATTTCAGTAACTTTTGAACTATTTTGGCCTTCAAATTTAGAAAGTTCTTTCAAAAACGAAACCGTGGCCGCAAGAATCACTAAAAACCGACTTATAACGAAGGAGATATGATTTTTACAAGTTAGACGACGAAAACTAATTTTCTGAAAATAAGCGTGCTGTTAGCCGAACTTTAAAGGACCAAACGAGGCGTTAGTTGTGATCTAGGAGATCAGCCGAGCTACTGAGATTATGATTAGTTCATGTTATGATGAATCCGTGGATATAAAGAACGTAGAAAACGAGCTTATAACAACCGAGATATACACGTTCAAAGCCGACGAACTCTATTTTATTTTGACATCCCTATTAGAAAGTATTTTCTAAGTATAAAAGTTAACATTTTTACAAGTCATCACATTGATAGCCGGTTTTCTATCTAATCAAGACGCGTATGATCAAAAGTCAAATAACACGACATTTAGATAATGTTACAAGGTTTTCAAGAACGTCAAATTTATTCACTAACACTTAACGTGCACTAATTCGCGACTAGTTTTGCGAGGCCGTCTTGGACATATTTTCACAAGTATGAAAAGTATTGTTTTGCGACGAAAACATTATATTTGCCAATAGAACACCAAACAAGGATCATGGAGTGTAGTTTCAACATATTCATACGAAAAGTAGTCTATAACTTAACGAGACGTCAAAAATGTATTTTTCGGCGATAAACGTTATTTTCAAAACTTTCGAGTGGTATCGATAACATACGTATTTGCATGTGTAGCATTGTATCATTGCTTACCGTAGATCATATCATTCATAATAGGTCCCGGTTAGAGACCGAGCCTCATTTCATCATTGTCATTGTGCTATCATATCAGGTGAGTTTTCATAGCCCCGTTTTCAATTAATTATTTGATTTCTAAATTCTAAGGGGAGAATACATTGCACCATTTTTATATATATACGGACCAAAGTATCAAACTCATTTACATTGCTTAAGTTACCATCATTGCCAAGTTAAAGTCCCCTTTTATTTATCATGGACCGTTAATTGAGAGCAAGCGAAGGTGAGTGGATAGATCTATTGAGGGTGACGCCTCCGTTCGGGTTGGTAGCGCCAACTTGTCAAACGAACGCATTTCATTTCATACATTCAGGGTGTTTGGCAAAACACTCCATTTGGGGCATTTATTTTAGTCTAGCCTCGGGGTCATGAGCTTAAGAGCTAATGTATTATTTTTATGTGACATTTTGTCATTCACTTTATACTTGTGGTTACCGTACAATCATTTCATTTACATAAACCTATGAACTCACCAACATTTTGTTGACCATTTTAGCAATGTATTTTCAGGTAAATAAGGTATCGCATGTTGGCTTGCATAAGGACTTACCATGGAGTCGCGAAGTCGACGCGTCTCACTTTATATTTTATGCACTTAACCATCGTTTGAATTGTATGAACTTATTTTCCGCAACATGATTCATCTTTTGGGACCAACTTTTGTAAACTCTGAATGTTTTAAATAATCAAACGATGTACTTTCTAAACGACACTTTAAGTCGTTCAATATAACTGTAACTGTGGTGCTATGGCAGTCACGCCCCTGGAATTCCATTCCGCTGCAATTCACGTAATTTGGGGGTGTGACACATGTGGTTGGGATCTGTCCTATATTCAATTTTTCCATTATTGAATATCATGTGAATTTGGCATGTCCAACGCATCAATATACTTAAGTATATTCTACCAAAACTCATATTTGCCTTAATTCAATAATACTCCCATATTATTGATCGACAACGGACTATTTAGAATAACATAAGTTATTCATGGATTAAACATGCAAATATATGATACAATCTATTATTAATGAAAACAAACTTACCAAGTACTTTAATTCATTGTAAATAATAATTGCTTAACATCCCTTATCCAAATACTAAATAGATCAATGCATGATAATTCCCATTAATGAATTATGCCTCAAGTCATGTCAAACATACTTGTTGACAAGGCATAAATCAACTAATTTTGATCTATCAGAATTTTGAGAATACTTATTTTAAGAATTTAATTATTGAAATTCTTGTATGTGTGCATTCATATACCTAGATATTGCCACATAATATTTCATAAAATGCGTGACATCCTCAACCACGAATTTATGAAAATTAAACTATCAAACCTTTTATAGTTTAAAGTATTCTAATTCTTTAATGTATAATGCAACTATGCTTATAGTTAAGCATAACTAGTACTCATGGCCATTAACTAGGATGAAATCCTACCATGACTAGTATTGAGTGTCATCTCAATCTTATTAGCATCATTGTACGCAAACAATAACATGCTCTTTAAAATTCCGTACACTTTGATATCCATTGTGTAATGTTTGATATCTTCAAATCTTTCAAGACTTGTCAACTATATCAATTACGCAACAATTTGCCATATGGTTCATACTTAGAATTTAGGAACAACTTCAGGATGAGGATGTTAATTCTAAATCCAACCATATCCATTACACTTAGTTATCTAATAACCTTCAATTAGATATTAATGTTGTCAAATCATCTTTCATCAAGCATGATACAACAAACAACATGATGTACATGATAAATCTTTGTGTCAAACTTAGATTTTATTCATGTCATATCTTTTCAAAGATATGTTTCTATCTATACTTTCTAATAGTATATCATGTTTATTAGAATCAATTATTTTACCGCTTATGTTTATAACAATAAACATATATTCCAAGGTTGTATGTTTATTTCCTAAATCTTCACGTGAAGTTTCATTCCAAACTAAGACTTAACATTTAATGTTAATGGAATGTTACTTCCTATATGTTATACAACATATATGAAATAAGAAAATAAATATAACACTCCCACTAGCTTTCAGGAATATTAAGAAATATCTTATTTTAATTATAAATCATCACTAGGATTTAACAACTAAATATAAGTATATCTCCTAGATGCATGCATTAATCCATTCATAAATGATTGCACTTTGTATACTTTCAAAGATTATTTGAATTCAAATACTCCTTTCAATTACTTATCGTCCTCGCACAAGTAATTACTCAAGAAAGAGTTTTGATATTCCATTGTTAATTTCATATAAATGAAACTAAAAATGACAATCATAATCTTTATACATTTAATGTGCCTAGAAAGAATTTCAATCACAGTTAATTGCTTAAGTGTGATTGATAATCTTTTCACACATTAAATATGTATACAAATTTTGTCCATTATGATTTCTACTCAAAAATTTAAATCTCTAGGATTTTTATTTCCTTTGTAGAAACTCATCTTCATTCTACAGTGTAACTATAGAGTTCAAGATTAATTAAGTTTCCAAAACTAATTATCTTTACGGACTGCATCTAAACATTCATAGTATGAGTAACTTGTCAAATTCAATATTTGCAATTCATCAACAGGTTTACCATAATCCTGTAACTCATAATCCTCAATATATTATCCAAAATTTTGAGATATCCTTACGGATCTATGAATGAGAATTCTATCATCTTGATATTTAATATTAACATGTTTAATCCTCATCATGACTTTGCTAGTATATTTTAGAAGATTATGTATCTTGTAATTTTATCTTTTCAAGATAAAAAATCTCCCACTTGCCTTTTGCAATTTATAGATTATCTATAAATACTTAGCAAGTAGAGCAACACAATATTGTTCTCTTTTGGGACATTACAAATACATATTGACAGTTCCTTACACTAAGTTTGTTAATAACCTACTCATAAGAAGTTTAACAAATTCAGAACTTCAATTTTAAGACTTAATGTGATTCATCACATTCCATAATAAATGGTGTCTTATTAATCTTCTAGGTTGGAGTCTAATTGAGTATATACTACTCAATTTTCTAATCTTGATAACTTTTGAAAGAATAGAAGATATAGTTATCTTTAATCAAACAATATAACAAGAGTTTGATTTTCCTAACTGAACATACCATGAACATTATGTATTTCACTAGGATTAATATTGTAAGGCAATCTTACAACATGTAAGATAAATATATTTCATTTAGCTTATCTATTCACCAACTAAGTCAAGTTAATGGTATAATAGAATTTCCAAGCCAATTGCATGCTATGTAGCATAAGTACTTTTTGACCAAGTCACTTCATGTCTATGTCTTAACAAGAAAACATAAACTGTTATAATCCCAATATACGTTATAAATCATTGATCAATGATGAGTGGCCTTTTACTCATCATTTTATACCCGAAAAACCCCACAAAAATGACCAAAAACACCCAAATGGACCATATATTGTTACAAATATCCTTGGATTGTGTTTTATGCGTTTCAGGTACAAAAGGATTGAAAACGGGGCAAATATGGACAAAATCGAGCTTAATATGGAAAAGAGCCGAAAACCGAAGCCGGAAAAGACATTATTTATTTGGATTTAATTCGAGCTCGGAAAATCCCAAACGGCCCTTGGATTATTTTTACTTGGCAAAATTTACCCTTGGATTAACTTTGAAGAATGGCAGATTTGGTCCTTGATGTTGACTACAATTACAAAATTGGTCCTTGGTTTCTATCCTTAACTAACCCTTTAATCCAATTTATCCTAAGCTAATACATAACCGGATCCCAAAATAAAAATAAACCCAACCCACCTTACAACCCATGGCCTATACCAGCCCACTCCCCATTTCCCTTAAACAAAACTAAATCAAACCGGGTCAAACCCCCAAAGGGAGAGTCAAAATCCCTAATCCTCCCAGACCTAATCCCTATTATCACCTTCACCACCAAGCTTTTCCCGCCATTAAGGATTAATCCCCAACCCAGTCATTTTCACCCTCACTACCAGCCAAGAACACCACATGGGTTTGCCTTTGGTCCCCCCTCCACCTCATCAATCCGAAGACATAAGAGTTCATCTACGGCCAAGATTCTTTGGTGTGGGCACCAAGTCAATCCAAGGGTCCAAGAAGAAAGCACAAGGATAAGCTGAGGAACACTCTCACAAGAGAAACACAACAAGAGAAACCCTATTTTTATTTTTTCTTAGTATAAATATAGATAGTAGTAGCAATAGAAAGACAGGTTTTTATTAGCTTAAAATTTAGGTATTTTTTCTTTTTTTCTTTTATTGTTATTTATCTTGTTTATTTTTAATTTCCAGTAATGTAATTTACTTTCAGTTAATGAAATTTTTAGTTTTCTTGTTCGGTCAACCAAAGTCAATTTACTGTTCATTTGCTTATTTTTCTGCTTATTTACCTTCTTTTGCTTACTTGATCTAGTTTGATGCCCTTTGATGTGAGTTTGATAGATTTAGGTTTGCTTAACTCAGTTTTGGCATAAAAGTTGAAAACAGCCCACAACAGTTTAGGTCATTTTAGTTCAAAAATTCAATTTGTTTCAGCTTTATTTAAGTCTAATAAGTAGTTTAGAAGTCATTTCAATCAGTTTTATGAAGGTTTATAGCTTTTCTCTTGATTTCCAAAAGTTCTTGGTTTAAGGTTGTTTTAAACAGCTTATTTTGGAAAATTAGCTTAATGGTATTTTAGTTGTCAAGTTTTGGTTCATAGCAGTCCATTTCAAGTTGTTTTCAAGTTATGATCTTATGGCATTTGAGCCTTTTGCAAATTTTTGCCCATAACAGTCCACACAAGTTATGCAGACTTGGATTTTTTTTGCATTTCCACTTTTTCAGCCTCCTTTGTTGATTTTTAACTCTTTCAAATTTAGTTGTTTTAAGCTATAATTTTGCACTAGTATAGTTTGGTAGCTTATCTATCAATTGCTATTTTTATTAGAATTTTTGGATTTTTATTAAACTGCTTTTTGCTAGCTTGAAATAAGCCCTTGTGCCCTGCACATGACTGCATCAGTAGACCCCATGTCTCTCTTTGGCTTATTTTGGGCTTATTTTGAGCTTATATCTGATTCCTACTGCTTATTGCTAATTTATTTTTAGTTCTTAGTTAGAATGTAGCTTATTTCCATAGTCATTAGCTTATAGAATAGCTTTTTTGCTTTTTTGCCCTTTTAGCTTGTTTTTCCCCATTTTCCTAGTCTGATCAGATATATTAAGCTGATCTTGAGCTTATTTGTTAGTTTAAAAAAGTTTCCCAGTTTTTAAATTGCTTATTTCACTTATTGGTTTGAGATTTAAAAAAGAAAAAAAAAATGGTTAGCAAAAAATGCCATAACTGGGGTTCGAACCCTAGACCTCTATCATACACACACAACACACTACCAATCCGCCCTAGGGTCTTTTTCAGTTTTATCTTGCAACATTTAATTTATAACCCTTGTTTCCTTATTAGCTATTCGAACTTATTGGCTTTTTCCCAGCTTATTTAAATAAGCTGGACCCTTTTTATATTTTTCCTAGCTTCTGTTTACCTTAAAGTATTTTCACAAAAAAATTTCAAATTTTTCTATTTTCGTTTAGTATTTTTTATCATTTATTTTCTTTAAATCAGTTTTTAATTCGTAATTAATTATTAAAAAGTCAAAAAATTATAATTCTTTTTTCCAAAATTTTGTTTTGTCATTTAGCACATAGGAAAATTAATTTGGTATCCGTAGGTTTAGTTTTTAATAGATTTGACGTTTATGTACGTTTTTCATTTACCGTCGCGTTTCTTAATTTTCGTTTTATTAGATATTAAAAACCAAAGTGAACCTCGTTATTTCAAGCATTTTAATACCAAACCGAAAATGATATCCTCAATTTCACGCCTCGTTGGGACTACGACCCGGGTATACGCTTATCCGGTTTATTACAATTGATTGTTGCGTTAAATCGTCGCGAGTTGACTTTTCTTCGTGAGAGGTCGTGACTTGTGACGTGCTTTTGACCTACAGTCAGTTTTTGGCGCCGCTGCAGGGGAAGTGTGTTGCGACAATATCGTTACGGTTTGACGATTAGTGACTTGAAGATCCTTCCTCGTGAAGTTACGTATTTTTCCTTGTGAATATTTTTTTAATCCAAAAAAATTAAAAAAAAAACCTTGAAAACCCAAAAAGATTTTCTTCTCCAAATTATTTTTCCTTTTTCTTTTGTGATTTTCAATGTTTCTAAATTTAAAAATCCAAAAATATTCTTCTCAATCCTCTTATCCGTTTGATTCTTTATTTCTTATCCCTCTATCTGTTTAATTCTTCTTCTCTATGTCTTCATCTTACCATTATGGTTGTCAATGGTGTGGAGGTCCTCCAAATGGTGGAAATTGCCCCGGTTGTAGCATGGTGGAATCGGGAAACGGGTTTGTCTATGACCAAAATCCTTATTCCTACCATGAAACAACTGACTTTTTCAACTAGCCCCCACAACACCAGATGGAGACATACTCTTGTGAATCTTGTGGAGGTAGTCCTCACCCGGGTTTTAATTGTCAAGCAGGGAACCCGCTTGTCTATGAGCAAGTTCCATGTAATAATCAAAACTTTGGTTATGACTATTATCCATATAATTCACCGAATCAGTCACAACAAACGTATTGTTGTGAGTACTGTGGAGGTCCTCACTATAGCTCCGATTGTCAAACAGGGAACCCGCTTGTCTATGAGCATGTCCCTTGTAACAATTATGACTATTCTTATCTTGACCAACCTCCACAGTACCAAATGATTCAACCACAACCTCAGCCAATTCTTCAAGAACTTCTCATTGATCTTCTAGATTTAATTAAAGATCTTAAGGATTTGACTAATAAACCTCCCCAAGAAGATCCTCATGAAAAATCTATTGCAGAATTACTAGCCAGAGAACGAGGAGCGCAAAGGCGTTCCATATTTCTCAAGGCTGCCCTTCTCGATGACGATGATGAGGACACTATTCAAATTGGGGAGTTTTACAAAAATTCATCAACTGCAATACCCGTCCAGAAAAATCAGGAAAACAAGTCTATTGCAGAATTGCTAGCAGAAGAGCAAATGGAACGTATAAAAGCTGTTTATGCTAGCAACAATGATGAGAAAGACGACGAGGAGGGTGCTATTCCTTTAAATGATACCATCTCTCAACCCTCTCAGTCTAGATCCGAGGACTCTCTCATTATGGGGGATGAGCATCTTAGCACTATTCCTGAAAAGGAATCGGACGAATTCATAAAGTCTAGTGCTGAGAACCTTGTCCCAATCCCAAGTGAGTCTAAGGAGATATTCGACAGAGAATGTGATTCTCCAATTTTTGGAGAATCTCTTGACATCTCTGAGGTTACTTCCGGGATTTTCTCTAACACTCTTTTTGAATTTGATGACGATTGCTTTTCTAGCAACGTGAATCCTCTTTTTGTCGAAGTGTTAGAGAATGATGAGGTCAAAGACTCTAATGTTTTTGATAATATGACCTCAATTGTTAATCCCGAGATTCAAAAGGCTATTATTTCTCCGACATATGTGACAGTTCCTAGTGAGGGTCACCCTTATATTGACTTCACATATGTCGTTCGAGTTTTTCTACCTTTCTTCTCCTATAAGGTAGATTGTCCTTTCAGTCACTCGTTCGGGAGTGAGGACAAAATTTTTGACCCCGGCATCTCTCATTCTTTTAAGCCGTGGGTATCTCATCGGAGTGGAACTTTCAAGCACTTCAATGTTTCTCCAAACATATTGAATGAAAGTCCGATGGAGATCTTCTCTTCCACATGCTCCCCCAAGAACAAATGAATTCGGGGCTAGTCTAAGCTATACGACTCGATAAAAAACAAGCGCTTCGTGGGTGGCAACCTATGCTTATCCTTCTATTTCTTTCTATTTTCTAACACTAAGTGTGGGGGAATTCCTCTACTTGTTGCTTTGTTGTTGTATGTTTGCCTTTGTTTTCAGGATTACCGTAGATCGTGATGATTGATGCGCCTGTTTTCAATCCAGCCGCCCAATATCCGATCTTTTTGTTTATGATTATCCAGGGATATCTTATTTAATCCTTTTTGTGAAAAAGATTTCGTTTCCACACTTAGCTAGTAGTATTACCTTTTTACGTTCTATAGTGTCGGCTTAGGCCGGTACTTTGAATATTGAGGGCAATATTCAATTCTAAGTGGGGGGGGGGGGGGATTCTTTTGTGACCCAATTTTAAAAATTTTCACAATATTGTACCTACTAGTCCCCTAGCACCCCGTTTTGACCAAAATTTTAAAAATTTTATCGTATTTTGCATGAAAAAGAAGTGCTTTGCACAATAAAAATAATTTGCTATACATTAATGCTTCGGTATTAGTGGAAGTTTAGACTTGATTAGGCTAGAACAAGGGGAATCCCGACTCTGCTAGAGTGTTGATCTAGCTGCTACCCTTAACTTTTAGGCTAAGTTTTTACGAATTGTGCAAATGAAAATACTAAGCGTGGAGTAGTTGGTTCTCTTTAGAGCTTATATAAGTAATCTATGGCTTTTCCTCCCAGGAGCTCCTAATCTGACTAAATTAGTGCTATTTTCAAACTTTTGAACGCAAAAACCGTTTTTGTTAAGCAAATAAATTTTTATACAATCTTGATTTAGAATACTAGTTCAAAGTTTTATTTAAATTTCGGAACAAGCATACTTTCGTAAACATAATAAGAATGCAAAATGAAAGTGAGTCGTTGCTTGAAAGTTGCAAAAATGAAAGTTTTGAGTATGAATAAATAAGTCCTAACCTTCGGTTCGAGATCAGTCCTTGGATCCTTATTACCAAAAGGCGTTTAGGTCTTGGCTACCCTCTTGCACCGGCCCTTGGACCCTTAATTCTGAAAGGCGTTAAGGTCTTGGAACTCTCCGTTGTAACGGCCCTTGGATCCTTTATTCCGAAAGGTGTAAGGTCTTGGAATTTCCCCGTGAAGCTCCGTAGTTTATGGTACAATAAGAAGTTAAGTTATTCAAAAAAAAAAAAAAAAGAAAAATGTATGGAAAATGTTTGTTTATGTTGCTTATGAATAAATGTGGGAAACTTGCTTCTTCTTAAATTTAAATTGAAAGTTGAACTAGTGTTCGTCAAAATTGTCTAAAAGTTGGACGGTGATTTAGAAATTGTTGACTTCAAAGATCCCGTGAGCTCCGATACTATTCTCGAGGGTGTAAAAACCTAGCCTCCTAAGTTTACTAAGGACAAGCTGAGAAGAAAGTCGCTACATGGAGTGATCTCACCTTTGAATCTCTAATTTCTAAATCATTGTCGGTTTTTTTTTAACCCTAATAAATGTCGATTTTTACGGTCAAAACTTTGAAAACAAGCACACACACCTAACTTATGAATAATTGTGGGAGCGAAAAGTTAAGTCCCAGCTTACATAGATTGCTAATATAAGTAGCGTTAGCATTTTACAAAAACGTTTGCACAAGGATTTTATACTTAGTTGGGGAGTATAAAAAGAGGATGACGATTACAATTCCCCGGAGTCACCCATTTTGTGTGATTCCCGTTCCATGATGCCATTTTTGAAAATCAAGCATGATGTTTACGTGTGTTCTCGTTTTAATTTACTTGCATTTTATAATAAAGTCAAAACGGGGTGATATATTTTTGGTACCTTGGTATTCTTTTGATCCTTTCATTACTTTATATGATCGGATTGCTAGGGACTAGCAATTGCTTAGTGTGGGGGATTGATGAGTGGCCTTTTACTCATCATTTTATACCCGAAAAACCCCACAAAAACGACCAAAAACACCCAAATGGACCATATATTGTTACAAATATCCTTGGATTGTGTTTTATGCGTTTCAGGTACAAAAGGATTGAAAACGGGGCAAATATGGACAAAATCGAGCTTAATATGGAAAAGAGCCGAAAACCGAAGCCGAAAAAGACATTATTTATTTGGATTTAATTCGAGCTCGGAAAATCCCAAACGGCCCTTGGATTATTTTTACTTGGCAAAATTTACCCTTGGATTAACTTTGAAGAATGGCAGATTTGGTCCTTGATGTTGACTACAATTACAAAATTGGTCCTTGGTTTCTATCCTTAACTAACCCTTTAATCCAATTTATCCTAATCTAATACATAACCGGATCCCAAAAGAAAAATAAACCCAACCCACCTTACAACCCATGGCCCATACCAGCCCACTCCCCATTTCCCTTAAACAAAACTAAATCAAACCGGGTCAAACCCCCATAGGGATAGTCAAAATCCCTAATCCTCCCAAACCTAATCCCTATTATCACCTTCACCACCAAGCTTTTCCCGCCATTAAGGATTAATCCCCAACCCAGTCATTTTCACCCTCACTACCAGCCAAGAACAACACATGGGTTTGCCTTTGGTCCCCCATCCACCTCATCAATCCGAAGACACAAGAGTTCATCTACGGCCAAGATTCTTTGGTGTGGGCACCAAGTCAATCCAAGGGTCCAAGAAGAAAGCACAAGGATAAGCTGAGGAACACTCTCACAAGAGAAACACAACCAGAGAAACCCTATTTTTATTTTTTCTTAGTATAAATATAGATAGTAGTAGCAGTAGAAAGACAGGTTTTTATTAGCTTAAAATTTAGGTATTTTTTCTTTTTTTCTTTTATTGTTATTTATCTTGTTTATTTTTAATTTCCAGTAATGTAATTTACTTTCAGTTAATGAAATTTTTAGTTTTCTTGTTCGGTCAACCAAAGTCAATTTACTGTTCATTTGCTTATTTTTCTGCTTATTTACCTTCTTTTGCTTACTTGATCTAGTTTGATGCCCTTTGATGTGAGTTTGATAGATTTAGGTTTGCTTAACTCAGTTTTGGCATAAAAGTTGAAAACAGCCCACAACAGTTTAGGTCATTTTAGTTCAAAAATTCAATTTGTTTCAGCTTTATTTAAGTCTAATAAGTAGTTTAGAAGTCATTTCAATCAGTTTTATGAAGGTTTATAGCTTTTCTCTTGATTTCCAAAAGTTCTTGGTTTAAGGTTGTTTTAAACAGCTTATTTTGGAAAATTAGCTTAATGGTCTTTTAGTTGTCAAGTTTTGGTTCATAGCAGTCCATTTCAAGTTGTTTTCAAGTTATGATCTTATGGCATTTGAGCCTTTTGCAAATTTTTGCCCATAACAGTCCACACAAGTTATGCAGACTTGGATTTTTTTGCATTTCCACTTTTTCAGCCTCCTTTGTTGATTTTTAACTCTTTCAAATTTAGTTGTTTTAAGCTATAATTTTGCCCTAGTATAGTTTGGTAGCTTATCTATCAATTTCTATTTTTTTTTAGAATTTTTGGATTTTTATTAAACTGCTTTTTGCTAGCTTGAAATAAGCCCTTGTGCCCTGCACATGACTGCATCAGTAGACCCCATGGCTCTCTTTGGCTTATTTTGAGCTTATATCTGATTCCTACTGCTTATTGTTAATTTGTTTTTAGTTCTTAGTTAGAATGTAGCTTATTTCCATAGTCATTAGCTTATAGAATAGCTTTTTTGCTTTTTTGCCCTTTTAGCTTGTTTTTCCCCATTTTCCTAGTCTGATCAGATATATTAAGCTGATCTTGAGCTTATTTGTTAGTTTAAAAAAGTTTCCCAGTTTTTAAATTGCTTATTTCACTTATTGGTTTGAGATTTAAAAAAGAAAAAAAAAATGGTTAGCAAAAAATGCCATAACTGGGGTTCGAACCCCAGACCTCTATCATACACACACAACACACTACCAATCCGCCCTAGGGTCTTTTTCAGTTTTATCTTGCAACATTTAATTTATAACCCTTGTTTCCTTATTAGCTATTCGAACTTATTGGCTTTTTCCCAGCTTATTTAAATAAGCTAGGACCCTTTTTATATTTTTCCTAGCTTCTGTTTACCTTAAAGTATTTTCACAAAAAAAATTCAGATTTTTCTATTTTCGTTTAGTATTTTTTTATCATTTATTTTCTTTAAATCAGTTTTTAATTCGTAATTAATTATTAAAAAGTTAAAAAATTATAATTCTTTTTTCCAGAATTTGTTTTGTCATTTAGCACGTAGGAAAATTAATTTGGTATCCGTAGGTTTAGTTTTTAATAGATTTGACGTTTATGTACGTTTTTCGTTTACCGTCGCGTTTCTTAATTTTCGTTTTATTAGATATTAAAACCAAAGTGAACCTCGTTATTTCAAGCATTTTAATACCAAACCAAAAACGATATCCTCAATTTCACGCCTCGTTGGGAGTACGACCCGGTTATACGCTTATCCAGTTTATTACAATTGATTGTTGCGTTAAATCGTCGCGAGTTGACTTTTCTTCGTGAGAGGTCGTGACTTGTGACGTGCTTTTGACCTACAGTCAATCAACTCAATGACTTCTTGTATATGTCTTAATTAAAAAAACATAACAAGTTAACGTCTTACTTTATTTATAAGTCTTATAGCAATAAAAGACTTCATATTTATATCTTTACAATAAAATATAAACATGTATAACTAAAGTAATCATGAACACCACAATTTGGTTTCAATAGTAATTTCAAGTTAATTTATTACTTCATATATTTATGACATTTCAAGAATACATAAATATTCAAATTTGAAGTAGTATTAGATTACTTCATTTATTTATGTCATCTCAATAATACATAAATATTCAGTTTGAAGTAGTCTTATTATCATATTGACACTTGTTCTAATAATTATCTAATTTAGAAACTTGCAAATTAACAGTTTCATTACATCAGTTGATCGGCTAGTAATGAAAGTATGTAATTTACCTTGTCATTAATATCTATGTCAAGGTCTAACTTACACTAGATATTAATTCCAAGTGTTCTATTAATTAGATGTGAATAAGTCACATTAGAACATTAGTCTCTTACCTTGCAGTCAAGAGAATCCTTTAAATCATATTCCTTTGTGTTGTTGCTTGCACACAATAAAGATTTCTCCCATTTGTGCATGGAACAACATCATGTATCAGATAAACAACACGTCAATCATTTATTTATGTGATCAATATGATTGTGTCATAGATATTAGTAGATATAGGACCACCTTGTCTAGTAAGGAAACGTACATGACTATCCTTAAAACCACAAGTGTCTATAATTGGAAAGTAATTATCTCAAGAGATTCTAGAGATAATCTGGGTTACTACCAAGATATCAAAGCTTGTAGCTCCCACTGAATTACAGATCATTACATTAATATATATATATATATATATATATATATATATATATATATATATATATATATATATATATATATATATATATAAAATTCAGTAATTACAACACAATGCTCCCACTGGATTTGACAACATTATAAGTGTTTCATAACCAGTAAAAGTAAATAGTGTGCTGTTTACTTTCCTACACCTTTGAGAAATCCCATACGTAACAATTACTTGAGTACTAAAAGAATATATTCTACTTTGTGAATGATGGATTGTCCATCAATGCATTAACTTGAAAAAATTGGGCATGCAATTTCTTCCTTAATTTGATTACCATCCCCACAATGGTATGTAGCATCTTTAATTGGTCAAAGCACAACAACTAGATAAATCATTCTAGTTTGCCTTTTACCAATTTTGCGGTAACTAGTCTAGCTTCTAATTTTAATAACACATAAAACGTGCAATTTTCTTAACTATTAAAAATTTGCTATGAGTTATTTCTTAGAATTCAGACAATTCTAATTTTCCTATCATACCTTTCTCATTCATGAAAAGGAATAGGATTAAGTCTCACTCTTCTCAAAGAAAGTAGACTAGGTTTATTCTTCTAGTAAAGTTGACTCTAGCCAAAAAAATCCCTACGGGTGTAGATCAATTTACCACTAAAAGAATGCCCCAGGTTTATGGTTTTAACGTTGCATTAATACATAATAGAATTTACAAAATTAAATTTTAGTATTTTCGATAATAAAATCTTTCAAGAAAATTAAATACCCATGGTAAATAACATTTAACCATTTAATTTTCACTGAAAACTAGATCCAAATTGACATAGTTTCATCACATCAGCTGAGGCTGCTAGTAATGAAAGTACTCAATGAGGTACGAGTCGAACTCAATTGCCAATCTCAAATTGCAATTCCAAGAATTATGGGATTTACATATTTTGCCAACCTCAGTTGCAAATGTAAGCATGTTTTATCCCCATCTTTATGCCTTGAGTGACTAGTCCATTTTACTATCAACTCAATTAAGTCAACCAACTTAAGAAACTGCAAATACTTCCAAGCTCGTCCCACGACAAATGGCGATTTGCCCTTTGATTACCATCCATGCTCGTCCCACGACAAATGAAATTAGTAATCTCAGGTGTTTCAATTTCATTGGATGGCATATAACTTAAATTTAAGGGTAGTAATTTTGATGTGTGTAATCAAAATATGTACAAAGATGTCATGCATTCATCTTGTATCATATGTTTCAAAAAAAACTTTTACTCATTAGTCTCTTTAATAAGCTTAAATCAACAAAGTTTTAATTGATGGCGTTGAGAAACTTACAACTTTGCCTTAAGATGCTTCGTACGTATAATGGTTGTACTTGGTAAGTCTAATTTGACGCACAAGCGAGCGGAGAGACAGAATGAAGTCTCTTTAATGCCACAATTTAATGTGAAACCAACCTTATACCCACCTTATAGTTTGTCAACATTAGGTCCGCCTTTCGACCATTTTTGTACAGTCGCATCAATCAATTAAAAGTTTATGATTTTTAAAGCTTAAAACAATGTTTCACCATTATTAAGTCAACTTTAATTTTTATTATTAAAATTACCCTTTGCTTACTATCATGTCACAGCATATATAAACAAATAGCAATTAAAAAAAAAATAATAAACGACATAAATAATGGACATGCTAAATAAATCAATAAACATCTATATATTGATCTAAGACTCCCATTGGTTTTCGAGCTAGGTACCAATGGACCATATACACCAATTACTTGGTTGCGTAAGTCCTACGATAAATATATACAATAACACACATAATTGATTTAATATACGATTTATATGGGGTCTTCCCCAATTTTAGGTCTTCCCTAATAACCTAATTAATTAATTTTTAGTAATTAAACATGTCATACACTTTATTACTAAAACCCTAATTAATTAATTCTAATCGCATAAACATAGCATGTATAACACGTAACAATTACATCAACTTCCATGACAAAACATGCATGTTCTTGTCATGGATTCCCCAAATAGCACTTATTATGAACATAGTCAAGTCTATGTTACACATATTTAATTAATGACATATAGCAATTACTCATTAATTAACACATAAAATTTTACATGCAACCTAGGATTTCTACAAGTTTTAAAAAACATAAAACCCTAATTATTAATTATTGGGTAATCGACCCATATATAAAAAAAAAATTAGGGTTTACTAATTTTTAAAACCCTAGAACACCATAAACATGTAATAATCATATAGATCCAATTTTATGTGTTTTAGTAATTAATTACACACTATTACCGGGCTCTTGATGCCACTGTTGGAATATGTATATCATAACAATTATATAAAACATAAACCTAAACATCAAAGCATGCAGCGGAAAACAAGATCTAATACTTGTAATTAATTAACCAAAATAAAAGAATATGCGTACCTTTGATTTCTAGCTAAACAAGAAATCGAGTGAGCAAGAACTAGTAAAACCCTAACTTAGGGTTTATCAAGATCGACTTCACCTAAGTCGAATGGGGAAAAAACACTAACAAAAGTATGTTAGTTCTTCGTTCTTGTACACACGTATTAGTAGCGTTTTAATGTGAAAAGCTAGGTTCTTGATCACAAACAAACCAAACACTTGTATTGTGCTCAAGAAAATTGAACCCTATGGGATTAAGGTTATATGACCGGCAAGAGCACAAGGGAGGAGAAGAAGAAAGGAAATTAGGGTTTGCTTAGGAACAAGATTAGAGAATTATGAATACAATGGATTTGTATTTATAGGCATCTCAACTTGTTCCCCAAGCTAGGGTGAAAACCCTCTCCTCTTGATGGGTCGGCCGAAAATCACAAGCCCAAGGGGTTCTAGATCCTTCTTGGCTTGTATTTTCATCTCTAGTCCCTTAACTTGATATTTAACGACCGTTAACTAAACCTCGTTAAATACTAACGCCCGTTAAGTGTTTATTTGTGAAATTTAATAATTAAACACAACTTATTATATTAATCATTAAATCATTGAAACTCATACGTAATGTGTGCAATCCCGAAGTCTCGTGTTCGAAACTGGTCATACGTATATTAATTTATATCCATAAACTTAACAAGATGGACATGTAGTTCTTGAAGCTAAGTCTGAAATTTTTTTCTCAACTCAGTTGTGCTTTCAGAGAGAGAAAGAGTTTCGTCGTGCATCCATAACTCAACTAATCAGACTCCATCAAGACATCAAGATGAACTCTTAGATGGCTAAGGACTTCTCAGCTAGGATGAACATAGAGATTGAGAGCAACGATGATTGTGATGAGGCAATGAGGAAAGTGAAGAATTTAGAGGACTAGGACTTATGCAATTTGTATCAATGGAACTCCTCTGAATAAAACTTCATACTCTTGTCTCTGAAAAATGATTAGTAAGAATAAATTGTGTGCTCACTTATAATAATTTCCGTTTGGTTTATAGACGGGTTTAAGATTTGGATTTAAAATTAGGATTTGGATTTTGATTTGGTTTTGAATTAAATAAGGAGAGAGAAAATTAATAATTGTTTTATAAATTAATTAAAATAAAATATATAATTTTTAAATTAAAATTTTAAATAAGACAAATAATTAATTGGGTGGTATTTTATTTGTGTGGTTGAGAGAAAATCTTGGCCCACATGAGGGAGGATTATTTTCAAAACCCACCCTCACCCCATGGTTTAGTGCACTCCCAAATATTTGGTAACCACTCCAATATTTTAAACCCATGCTACTCACCAGACACTTTATTTTAAGATTCAAGCCATTTCACCCTCTAGAAACCAGGCAACCAAACGGGCCCTATATTTTATATTCAAATAGAGGAAGATTAAGGGCTTAGGTTTTTTTTTCTTGATTGTAAGATGTTGGTTATCATAACACAAGGACGGATTTGTATGTTGGCCGAATCTAGAGAGAGAGAGTGAGATGTTCTAGTGAGAGAAAGTGAAGTATATTAGCTTGTAAATCAAATGAACATCCAACCCTTTCCCTTGGGTGGGAAAGGGTATTTATACTTACATACACTACGCCCTACATGGGCTGTGGAGTGAGCTGACAGTGGGTAAAGACCCGACCCACTTCCACAAATATTACTATGACTAAACTAGTATTAAGATAACTAAATAAATACTAATAAGCCTACGAGCTAACTTAATGCTAATAGATACTCGGGGTGACCGAGTCTTTCACGTGAATATTTATATTCCTAACAATCTCCCCCTAAGGGAGGTCACCCCGGAAATTATAATTTGAATTCTAGCATTCTAATGAACTTAATTCCTTAGCTCGTAGTCTTTGATTCTTCATAATTGGTAAGCTTTGTACTTTAAGTCGTGATCTTCTGATGAATGTTCCTTTGGTAAGTTTGATTGTTGAGCATTCATTGCAATCATCAGTTTTGGTAGTTTGTGTGTCGTTCTCTTTGTACTGTTGCATCCTTGTGATAAAGTGATCATTTGACCGGCATGCTCACACTTTTCTGGATCATGATTTTCAGCATCAGCTTTGCGGAAGCAGTGTTGAAAGTCTTTCATTTATCATGATTTCTTGGATTATGATGATGAAGTGTGAGCATGAGGTGATGAATCGGCATCTTTTCAGCAATCATCTGCCACCGCCAGGGATTCCTGCATACGACAGTTAACAATAAAACGTCTGGTACTTACAGGTTAGGACTTCGAGATTGTTAACAGCATAGTGTGAAAACTTTCTCTAATCCTTACCAAGGCCGTTCCTAAATCGGATACCCCCAAGAGGGCTTACAAGATCTACCGAAGTACATCAACGATTAGGTGAGTCGCTGGAGTTCACTCCACGACTGTAGACCGTTTGAAACCGCCACGACCACTAAGCGTAATCCACAAGGAATTACCGAAGTGACCTGCTTTCAGGGCTATTTGATGTTAACCCTGGCAGGAATTTCCATTCAATCACTGAGAATTACATTTGTAAATTCCCTCATAAATGTTCTGGCAGATTGCTAAGATCTGCGTAGGACTCATAAGTTTACAACTGGTGTCCTTAATGTTGAACAACCAGTGTAGAAGTAACATGTGTTCCTATGAGATCTTATGATGTATCTCGCGGCTCTAGACTCGATAAGTGCAATTTTGGAAGTCGAAGACTGGAGCGGTGTCTCCTGTTTCAATATCAACATAGCTCGTAATGAGTGGTCGATAGATTATGCAGGGTTCCCCGTGTGAATGAAACAAGTTCTTTTAAGAGAGCTTGAGTAGCTAGAAGGTTTAGTGCAGTGCGTCACTGGGTCCATGACGTCTTGTCTTCAATACCGGTGTTACCTTAGTAACCACCAGTAGCATATGAGTTGAACCCGGTTTATACCCTAAGGTTGAATAATTGGAGGGCTATTTCTTTTCACCCTTTCTCATTGCATTTCTGTTTAATTCTTCAACCCCTTCTTTCTCCTTTATCATATTACTCCTTTTTTCATAATCATACCTAAGGACTTTCTAATACCAACTATTTGGTATTGTCCTTGGGTAGATCCCTCCGGCTCTGGCGGATCATAGGACGGTTTTCCTAACCTTAGCCACCTTATAACACCATGACTATCCTATGTTGCCGTAAACCATTTATTTGAAAAATCTCTCAAAGTGTTTATAATTAAGAAACATATCTTGCTAACACTTTGAGAGTTTTGTAATTTTCAAATACTCCCCCTTAACATGTGCTCATATGTTTTAATTTAAAATCTGCACATGTTGGGTAGAGTTTGCACTTTTTGAATTGATCCACTTTTAGTGAACATGACCGATTCGAGACACGCTTACATCACTAGTTAGAATAGCTTGAAATTATTACCCGGCCTGGTCAAGTCCACATAAAGTTTCTCAAAACGGTACACTCTACTCAGACAAGTCCTCTTCGAGACACGCTTACATCACTGGTTATACCAGCTTGAAATTGTTACCCGGCCAGGACAAGTCCTTTCGATTAATGATAGTTTTTGTTTCGTCAATTCATTGGTGAAGTCTGAGTCGTCGCTTTCACATGAGATGCCGCCATATCAAATTAGCAATATTTTAATCACCTTTTTATATTTCTCCCCCTCAAAAATAGCATATTGATGTTGTTTTTGAAAAACTTTGATTAAAATATGCTTTTTGTGGTTTATGGGAAGAAACTCACAAGATTGTTTTGATTTGTACAAAGAGTTTCAAATACTCCCCTCATGAGAGGGAATACTTGTTCTGTTGAGCAGAATTCGAAGAAATCATTTGAAAAAGTTTAGATTAATTCGACTCAACACTAAGAAGCTTTCGCTTCTTTTATCAAGAATGAGGCACTGAAGCGTACCTCATACTGCTCCCCCTCAACTAGTGAGGGATGTAAAGACAACACACATATCACATGTTTATCACTACTTAAATAGTACAAAGTTTATTATATAACTTGATGACACAACAGCAAAAAGAGGACTAATTATTACAGAGAGGATATTCTCATTCGGTTCTCTGTAAAAGTCTGTAATCGCCCTCTCGAATTCTGCCACTAACAAAGCTTTCCAAGTTTCGGAAGATTCTCCGTGTCTTCAGCCTTTTCTCAATAGCAACCATAAACGCTTCACTCATCTTCACGTCTTTTTCAGTCCAGAACCTAGTGTTCAACCCCGGATTACTCTTGTTGATCTTAAATTCTTTCACCCGGTAATCCAAAGCTTCATCAATCTGACGCAGAGTTCCATCGCTAAACTTGTGAATCTCATTGAACCTCATGATCATCTGAACTCCATACTTGTCTCTAAACATGACAGCTCTTGAAGACTCGATAACAGTGTAGTCGTGCTTGAACTCTAATCCCTTTGCTTCCCACCGAGGCTTTGTGAGATTGAGTTGAGTCTGATAGCTCTCAATCCCAAGCTGGAAGTCTCCTACACGCTGTCTGATAACTAGACCCCTGGTCCATAAGTTGACTGCCGTAGCGAGAATCTTCTTTTCATGTGGAGGTAGATGGTTCAGATGTCCTTGAAGATTTAACAAGTACAGATCCTCAAAATCACTAGGGTACAAGTGCTTGAAGTCATTTTCTGCAATGATGTGTTCTTTAAGATTAGCTTTGCGAAGCACTATCTTTTTCAAGTAATCATAACCATACATGGAGAAGATTTTAACCCTGACAACACTTAGGATTCGCATGTGTGTTCGTACAGCCCGACGATTGCCATCTGCTGCATGTCTGTCAATGTAGAATCGTTTTTTGTGAAACCACCAGTGAGAAATACCATATGAAGCAGCAACGTCATACTTACACTCTTCGTCTATCCACATCTGATCGGGCACCATCTGTTCTAGCCCAACATCAGGATAATGTGCAGCCTTCATCTTGGTGATTGACAATGCATGTCTGCTACCCTTGTCACCGAAACGAAGGTATTTGATGCGTGGTTTTGCAACCTTACAACAGGTTTTACCTCTCGAGGGATCTCAAGAGGCTTACAACCCCACCAGGCAGTGTACCTGACCGATGTAGTATAGTGTAGTGGTAAGTACGGGGGATTGATCGTTCTCTATAGGGAATAGTGTCGTTAGGATTGAAAAACTACTCTAATTAGGTCTAAGGGTGAGAGAAGATTCTTTTTGTATTTTTATATTTTTTATGAAAGCAAGTAAAATCTCGGGTTTGAAGGAGTGGGCGGAATTAGTTGCTAGTCAACTAACCCAAATAACTACAAATGCAAATAAAATAAAATAACTGAAAATGAAAAGGTTGTGAAACTTATGTGGAGAGAAATGTGTTTACTTAGATTTCCTTACTCCCTAACTATCTTTTACCGGTTGATTAGTGTGTATTAATTGCGTGGATGACGGGTGTATTCCTTAATACCAATCGTGGGGTGGCGTACGTACTTCCCCAACTCTATGAGCTCCTACTTCACTCCTATGTCGAGCCGGCTAGGAAGCTCCTAACATGGGATCACTAGAATTCGCTCATGCATTAAATACAACCATAAAAACCTTAGTACGCATTGGTTCATGTTTCTTAAGACGTTCAAGCAAGTTACCGTATAGGAAGTTAGCCAGTTTTCTTAAGCCTAACATCGATAAACAATCATCCAATACAATTAATAACACACTAATAACCAATAATCAATAACTAGGTTTTATTAGATCTAAGCAAACACAAGATAAATCTAGCCTAGCATGTTAATCAAAAGACAATAACAAGATATAATCAAACAACACATAGACATATTGATTGATTAAGTGATAACTTATCTTCAATTAAACATGGGAGATCCAAGGGTATGAAAACCCTTAAAAATGGCAGAAATTCATCTTAGGGTTTCTCCTCACAAAGTTGCACACTCATGACAAAAAATTGCAAAACTATATATAGAGTTTAAGGGCTGACGGCGTCACGTTATAGATCTTGACGCCGTCACCTCGCCGTGTCTAGGGTTCCCGGATGGCCTTCCTGACGCCATCCCTCTTTAGACCTCCAAAATCCGCTCTGGCTTATCAAAGCTTGACGCCGTCAGAAATGAGCTTGACGCCGTCCCTCTTTAGCTTAAACCGTGACGACCTTGATCACTTCAAAGGGTGACGCCGTCAGAAATTCATTGTAAAATTCTCTGGCTTATCATGTGTATTTTTCATGTCCACCTCTTTAGCCAAGCCATGACGCCGTCAAGAGCAATACTTGACGCCGTCAAAGGTACTTTTCCAGCCGATTTTGAGACTTTGTCGTTTTCTTCACTTTTATGCTCCAAAAACGTCCAAAATGCTTCCTTTTCCAGATTTCTTCTCCAAAGTACCTAAAATGACAAAAGGAACGATTTAGGGCAATATTTGATCAAATAAACACGATTTAGGGCTTAAATGACCCCCTAAAAGCGGTACACTTTTCGCTTCATCAAATACCCTTACACTTGAGATTTGCTTGTCCTCAAGCAAATGCGCTTTTATTCTAATCAAAATACAAGTTAGGTGTCATTTAACGCTAATATAAAAGTAATTACAACAATTAGTCGTTCCACTTTAGTCATAATAAGCACGGAGATTACATACTAGCACCTCACAAGTAGTGTTTAGATACTCACATCTCTCAAGTGTCATCAAAATAAATCTCATAAATGAAAACGAATAATATCTCTCACTACCTGTCATAGCAAATAGATTACCATAGGCTTGGGAAAGGATCGAAAACCTCCTCCACTAGGCGTAAGCACCTAAGATAAACTATCAAAGAGGGCTTTTACATGGGTTATAACGTGAGGTGTAGGGATATGATAAACACGGTTTTGTTGGATAAGGGATATTTTACTGGTGGCGAGTTAAAGATCTTGATTAATTACATGTACAATATGGCGTTGCTAAGCCAAGACTAGACTCGACTTAAGCTAAAAAAACAAAATAACAAAAAGATAAAATAAACATAAAATGAAACGGGATGGTAGTCCGTATGTTTTTTTTTATTTTTCTTTTTCTCATTTTTTTGTATTTTTCTTGATTTTTTCGATTTTTTTTTTTTTCATACACTCTTGCCCTACCATCCAAAATAATACATCATAGGGCTGTTGCATTCCCCTTACACTTGAATTTTTACATAACTTTACAAATACTATTCTAATGACTCGAATTAAGATAATCGAAACACTTGGAGTACTTTTAAAATATTTAGCACATATGGGGGTAATAAATGATGTTCTTCCCCATTACTCCATTACACTAGTACTTTACCCATGAGTCCCAATCGTCCCAAAACAATATGTACAAGGCTATGACTCGACTTAGCAACCATGTAATCAATTAGATAATTAACTTGGGGTTTAAACAAATGTTGTCACAATAATGCACTAAAAATGAGTGCATACAAGGTGGGCTAAGCCGATTTGAGTGTACATTTAAGTGGGGTGTAAACAAATTCTTCCTTTAAGTAAAATGCTTAAAGTTAGAAACGAAAAGATAGGCTCTGAGGGGTGTACTAGGGGTATCGTGTACTAAAAATGAGTACAACGCAAAGGGTGTGGGAGAATTACTTGACCAATGTAGCCAATGTAATTATAACAAAAACACAGGTGTAAAACAATGGGTTAATCCTAATGCCTCTTATCATGTAGTAAATCTAACTACACGAATGTAGTCTCACTTGTGGCCTCGGAATGGTCCTAACGCAAGTTCTAGAATCTAAGTGCTACCGGTACACACATCATAGCATAAATGCTTTTCCTACCAATTCTAGGGGCGAACCTCACATATTTGGGGGTGGAAAATTTTTTTAGTGGTACGGTTTTGTGCTAGTCATATAACTCCTATCCGTGAGACGCTCATTAAGATCAAAGTTTCACTCCTAAATGTTGTAAAAAAATTTAAATTTGACACTAAAATTGCCTTAACAAGTATTTATCTCAGTTTTATTACACATCTACTATTAAATAAACAAAAATCAAGTGGAATTGTATTCTCTAAAGTATCGTACTTTTACCCCCCCCCCCTTACACTTAAGATGAATATTGTCCCCAATGTTCAAATAACAAATGTAAAAGTAAAAAAAGGTAAAAGAATGAAAGCAAATACTCCCCTGATTCGTTTGGTGGATAAAGAAGTAACATGGTTAGATCTTCTTCCAAGGTAATGTAAAAGCTCCAAGACTAATGCATCGCCAAAAGCTTGATTCCACATACATCTCCTTGTCCAAAATAACCTGTTAAACCTGAGAAAACAAACACGAAAACCTGCATAACATCGGCGGGATAAATTCTATATAAGGATATAATGCTTGTGGAATGATAATTTTGCAGATTCCTGGAGATTATAAGTTAGAGATTTAATAGAAACTTTTTATGAAAACAAAACTTTCAAAAATTTCAGAAAATTAAAACCTGACGCCGTCAGAAATGATCTGACAGAATTCTCATGTTAAGTTTCCG
The DNA here is from genome assembly GCA_021014915.2 of Artemisia tridentata subsp. tridentata. Taxonomy (NCBI): domain Eukaryota; kingdom Viridiplantae; phylum Streptophyta; class Magnoliopsida; order Asterales; family Asteraceae; genus Artemisia; species Artemisia tridentata. Next base: position 160,206,899 of record CP139507.1, on the reverse strand, counting down.
GAAAAATTTTGGAAAAACCTATACCTTACTTCCTGGAATTCCTGCAAAACATCATTATGACTCGATACAAGCATTTGACTCAAACAAATACTAATATGTATGTTAATTTATTATTATTACGATTCATGTTCATTTGTTCTAATAAACCGATTTGGATTTCCCTTACACTTAACTTTTGCAAAATACCTTTATATGTAGTTAAGACGAAGTTAAAAACAAAATAAAGCATTTTCACAAATTATTCGAAACATGAAAATTTAACAATTATGATTAAGCATATATGACACAAACAAACAAATAAAATAAAAACATCAAACAATTAAAAACATGGGTTGCCTCCCAAGAAGCGCTTGTTTTTGTTCGAGTCAAGAGCCTGACTCTACCCTTATTTAACGGATAAAGGAGAGGTTTTCCCTACACTTAGGATTAAGTGCGGGTGAAAGTAGCGATACACACCCTTAGGGTGGAAATATGCCACGTGAGGTGAAGGGGGTGAGTGAATGGCTTCCTTCATCCTAAAACTACCCGGATAATATTGGTTGATGGGCGGGTCGGTTCCTCTTTTGTCTCCTAGAAATATATCTAAGGATGGAAAGGTGTGTAAAGATTGAGGTTCCGGCTCATCAACACTAGGAAATTCCCTAGAACTAAGGGTAAGGTTATCATTACAAGTATTCAAACCTATATCCTCTAGTTGTGCTTGGTCCAAGGGTTCTACCTCCATCGGGATTCCTAAAGTCTCTTCTACTTCTTCCGGGTAAGTCACGGGTGGTGTGGGTGCCTCAAATGATGGTAGGACTTGTGGGGTACTTAGTGGGCTTATGTTACTTACCTCATCATTCCTTGTGTCAAGATCACCTATGTGTTCATCATGTATTATGGTAGTGCCTAACCATGACATGCAACTAGGTGGCTCAACTCTACCCTCATCCCCAAACAAACATGTTTCATGATCCTTGAAATTTGTGGTCAATTGACTTGTACTAACGTTTGTTGGGTTGTCTACTCTATAATAATATTGGGCACAATCTTCTATGGTATCCCATGCTTCTTCGGCATTTAATTCCCTAAAGTCCCTATTGGCAAAATCGTTAATGCACATTTGGTCATATCGGTCGACACGATCGAAAAAGATTTGGGTTAGGGATGCTAAATCAAAGCTATGATGAGGGACTATTCGGAGTAAGTTTTTAAAACGAGTCCATGCATCATATATGGGTTCATCTCGATATTGGTTGAACATCAAGATGTCATTAGGGGCAAATGGATTTCGTGGTCGGTAGTATGGTGGATTCGCGTACTCCATAATGGTGAACGGAAGAGTCAATGGAAAGGTTTTTACGAACAAAGACACAAAGAAAAGATAGACTACTAGAAAGCTAATAAAAAGAAAATAAAAATCTCACTAGATAGGAATCTAATGAGTAGACCGAATAAAAATAAATTTCAACCTAAGTAATAACTACTCCCCGGCAACGGCGCCAAAAACTTGATGCGTGGTTTTGCAACCTTACAACAGGTTTTACCTCTCGAGGGATCTCAAGAGGCTTACAACCCCACCAGGCAGTGTACCTGACCGATGTAGTATAGTGTAGTGGTAAGTACGGGGGATTGATCGTTCTCCATAGGGAATAGTGTCGTTAGGATTGAAAAACTACTCTAATTAGGTCTAAGGGTGAGAGAAGATTCTTTTTGTATTTTTATATTTTTTATGAAAGCAAGTAAAATCTCGGGTTTGAAGGAGTGGGCGGAATTAGTTGCTAGTCAACTAACCCAAATAACTACAAATGCAAATAAAATAAAATAACTGAAAATGAAAAGGTTGTGAAACTTATGTGGAGAGAAATGTGTTTACTTAGATTTCCTTACTCCCTAACTATCTTTTACCGGTTGATTAGTGTGTATTAATTGTGTGGATGATGGGTGTATTCCTTAATACCAATCGTGGGGTGGCGTACGTACTTCCCCAACTCTATGAGCTCCTACTTCACTCCTATGTCGAGCCGGCTAGGAAGCTCCTAACATGGGATCACTAGAATTCGCTCATGCATTAAATACAACCATAAAAACCTTAGTACGCATTGGTTCATGTTTCTTAAGACGTTCAAGCAAGTTACCGTATAGGAAGTTAGCCAGTTTTCTTAAGCCTAACATCGATAAACAATCATCCAATACAATTAATAACACACTAATAACCAATAATCAATAGCTAGGTTTCATTAGATCTAAGCAAACACAAGATAAATCTAGCCTAGCATGTTAATCAAAAGACAATAACAAGATATAATCAAACAACACATAGACATATTGATTGATTAAGTGATAACTTATCTTCAATTAAACATGGGAGATCCAAGGGTATGAAAACCCTTAAAAATGGCAGAAATTCGTCTTAGGGTTTCTCCTCACAAAGTTGCACACTCATGACAAAAAATTGCAAAACTATATATAGAGTTTAAGGGCTGACGGCGTCACGTTATAGATCTTGACGCCGTCACCTCGCCGTGTCTAGGGTTCCCGGATGGCCTTCCTGACGCCATCCCTCTTTAGACCTCCAAAATCCGCTTTGGCTTATCAAAGCTTGACGCCGTCAGAAATGAGCTTGACGCCGTCCCTCTTTAGCTTAAACCGTGACGACCTTGATCACTTCAAAGGGTGACGCCATCAGAAATTCATTGTAAAATTCTCTGGCTTATCATGTGTATTTTTCATGTCCACCTCTTTTGCCAAGCCATGACGCCGTCAAGAGCAATACTTGACGCCGTCAAAGGTACTTTTCCAGCCGATTTTGAGACTTTGTCGTTTTCTTCACTTTTATGCTCCAAAAATGTCCAAAATGCTTCCTTTTCCAGATTTCTTCTCCAAAGTACCTAAAATGACAAAAGGAATGATTTAGGGCAATATTTGATCAAATAAACACGATTTAGGGCTTAAATGACCCCCTAAAAGCGGTACACTTTTCGCTTCATCAGTATTCCAGATCTTTGTTGAAGAAGAAGTTTGCTTGAATGGTGACTTGACCTGGTGGACCACCAAGTGTGAGGGACTTGCTGACATCGTATTTTAGGATCCCGTCATCCACTTGATTTGTCAAAAAGCTTGTAACATTCCTCCATTTGGTATTGAAGATGAATCATGTCAGGATGGAAGACTTTGACTACTTCATACGCTGGACCTTCCAAGTCTTGTGGTGTAAGCGAAGCGATTCCTTTCTGCTTGCAGAACCAGTCCATAAAAGTTCCCATGTCACCGGTTTGAGCCAGTAGCGAGTTCTCTGGTGGAGACACATGGTGAGAGGCAATAACAGCTGCCCAGTTATTTTCGGGAACATGTGTATCCAATGAGGGGACGGACCATGTTGGTTCTGGTGTAGCAGGTCTTTCTTCTTCGGTCAAGGGCTTCAACCAATCTTTCATTTCATCACTTGTGGGAATGGACCAAGTAGAACCTGGGTTTTCAGATATGTCTTCCTCTGTGAAAGACTTCCACCAATCGCTCCTAGGATTCACTTTTGGAATATGCGCATTTGCGGTGTCTTCTTTGTCATCTGAATGAGAATCTTGATCGTAGATAGCTGATTCTTCATTCATAATAAAATCTTCAGGAATTGATGAGACAGAAGGCTTGAATCTGGTGTCAAATGTCGTCCAAGCAGCATATCCATTAGATGAAACATTCTTTGAAGAGCTTGGACCAATAGACTACTTCGACTGATCTTTCTCAGTAGATGATGCGGGAGGATGAGGTGGTGGATGTGCATGAGATGATCCAGAAACTCCAGAGGATCCTGCAGCTCCTGATGGTCCTGATTGTGGAGGAGGAGGAGGTGGATGGGGAGGAGACCCAGGTGGTGTTTTAGGTTTGTCCTGATCTTCTTTTTTTCTTTCTGCGGGTTTTAGCTAGATCCTCCATGAGTTGGTCAGCGTTGTCACGATCTATTGATTTCTCCAGTGCCTCATACAATCTCCGGTGGTCTTCATGTCCTTTATCCAGATTTGTCTCATACATGCGTTGTAGGAGGATCTCCTTCATATCAGTTGTGGGAAGATCTCTGAAGCGCGCTCTTAGCGGAGCTTCCATTGCCTGACTCACTACTTCAGCTACTTGTTCATCGACAGCAATCGTTACCTTTTCGTCAATGTTGAGATTTTCCAGCTTGGATAACCGAGAGCCGTGATGTTTGACAATCTGAGGTAGATTATGACCTTACAGATTAGCAATGCATTGGAGAGCTTCAGCAAGTTGTGATTCTAGGCTTGTGAAGGTTGATGGAGGTGTTGATGCAGCTGTTGTTGCGATGATGGTTGCCTGTGTGGTTGTTGCAGATGAAAGAACTTTAGTTGTCGGAGTCACTGTTGGGATGGTCATAGTAGGAACTACTGAAGTATCTTGTTCAATAGTGACCGACACCATTGATACAACCTCTTTCTCATCATGTGTCTTATTAGTTTCAGGATTTGTGGACTTGTCTTTAAGGAATTGATCTCCATATGTGAAGTCTGGTTCCAGTTGCTTGAGAGAAGAAAGGGTGCCAGTTGAGGAGTCGGGTTCTGGTAGATGAGTTTGTTCATCAGCTCTCATCTTCAGATTCTCTAGTATATTCGGGTACGTAGTAGACACGAACTCATCATTCAACTTCTCAAGAGGCGGGTTAGAGGTGAGATCCTTCTCATGAAGAGATATCTCCTTCTCAGTTTTGCCAGAATCAGGGCCCGCAGGTTCTTCAGCTTGTGTCTCATCCTCCCTAACATTCTCTTCCATGGTTCCCGCTTCTTCTGATTCAGTGTCACTGGAGTCAGGATCAAACTCTTGACTTGGTGACTTTTCCCTAGCAGCTTCAGAATCTTCTGTATCTTTAGCGGTTTTAGAAGTTCGTCTCTTGAGAATGAACTTTGTGGTAGTCTTAGAGGTTGGAGAAGAGATATCCATAAGTGTCTGAGCCACCTTTTCTTCAGTGGCAATCCCTTTTCCTTTACCTTCCACTTCAGCCAATTGTTGAGGTCTCCCTGTAGCTGGCTCTCTGATGATCACACCTTTGGTAGAGTGTCCCGGTGGCTTTTCTTGTTCTTTTAGGCCGGCTTCTATGGCCTGTTGAATGTTAGCTGCCTCTTCTTGCAGAATAGGCTCAGGCATGAGAACATCTTCATCCACAAATTGATCTTTCAGTTTTTGTCGCTTGGACCTCTCTTTCTTACCCGCAACATTCCTTTGGGGTTTCATAGCATCACCGGGAGCATCATCAGCAGTAGATGCATCCTTTCTCTTCTTGGGTAGAGCTTTATATGTGGGTTTGATGGTCTTTGATTTTGTCTTGCTATGCTTGGTTGACTTTTGAGATTCAGGTGCCAGGGGTTCAGCATCACCAACTAGTTCATCATCAAGATACTTTTGATACACAACCACTTTATTCAAATACTCCTGATAATATGGAGCATTACGGATGTCATTTGTGATGAGATCTTCAGGTATAAGCATCCCAAAGAACTCTTGCTTGGTTCCTTTCGTAGAGAACTTGAGATTTCCCAGGACATGTTCATCAGATGGCAAGTAGAGAGGAGAGTCAGATCTTGGATGGAACTTGTGCAGACATTGAAGATGATGAATTATCCTCTTTGTGTATCTGATACTTGGAATTACCAGTTTGTTGACTGTTTTCTTACTAGCCTTATGCAATGCTAGTTTTTTCCTATCCTCAGTGAAAGTGTGGATGGAGTGAGTGAATTCCTCCCAGATCCTTTCAGCAAAATCCATGTTAGCCCTTTTAACGATTCCCTATAGAATCTGTAGCACTGGAGCTCTTGGTCTTTCATACCATGAGGTTTTTCCGGTGAGACACATGTTGATGATGGTGATGATCACCCTCCATGGCTGATACATATCATTAGTGATCATTGCGGATAACGTGTTGACTGTTATGGGGTAGCCCAGATCATTGATGAAGTTGATGAGATCATCGGATGGTGGTGGTGGAGTAAATGGCTTGTTCTCAATGACCGGTGTGATTTGTAAAGTGTCTCTGATGGTGTCATTGGTAAGATCAAACTATTGTTCATCGAGATGAGAACAGTAGCATCCAGCATCTTTATCATAGCTCACTGTGTTCCAGAACTGCTGAATGTAGATAGCAGGAATAGCTGAGCTAGCCGTAAACGCACTGAAGAATGTGGTTTCCTTAAGTATGTCCACCGTGATTTTGTAGATAGGGTTGGGTTGAGACTTATCCATATCTAAATAACAGTTGCTCCTTCCAATAGAAACCCATTTGTTACGAGGTAAGATTTGTTCATCTGAACGAATAGCAGGTGGAACAACAGGTGCTTGTTCAGTGGGAACGTCAACATTAACATCGGCCATTGAATCTCCACAATTACGTTCACAAGGAGACACGTATACAGATGCAAAGTTAGACAAGAGCAAATGCTCGATGTTAGAACATTGTTTATAAGCAAGATGCACCCATTGAATCTTAATTAGTCACAGTTTGAAAAATGATTTGACAATTGCGTACACATAGTTTACAATATGCAAGGATTGTGATTAGACAAGACTATAGACTTATATATGACCTAACCACAATAAACCAAATTGCAATAGCCAAATCGCAATCCGTCTAATAATCAAATCACAGACTATTCAAATCGCAAGCAGTCTAATGATCAAATCGCAAACTACACAAAACGCAATAATCATGCAATGGGTCAAATCGCAATAATTAAATATTCAAATCGCAACCAGGTACGAGCAAATCGCAACACTGGTGGTCCTACAATTTGAATATAAAATTATTTCCAAAGCAAATCGCAAACATTGCGATTTGACCTCAATATTATACTCAAGTTGCATCTATGATACACATCAGTCAAATCGCAGATGATAAACTATTCAAAAATATTCAAATCGCAGATATTGCGATTTGATCAGTACAAAGCAATATTTTACTCAAGTCGCAACATGGGATAGTCAAATCGCAACAGGGCAAATATATTCAAATCGCAACAGACATAAAATAATCAAAACGCAATCACAGGGCTTTAACCACCAAATCGCAACTTAAATTAAATAATCAAATCGCATTCTGGAATGAACCGTCAAATCGCAACCAAGCACAACATGTCAAATCGCAATCAAGAACATTTAATCAAATCGCAACTAAAAGTCTTGAACATGACACATAGCAACTTGCAATCAACAATATTATATTCAAATCGCAACCAAGCACAAACAGGCAAAACGCAACCAGGCATCATCCAATCAAACCGCAATAAAAAAAAAAGTAATCAAATCGCAACTAAGAGTCTTAAGCAACCAGGAGTCAATCAACAAAACGCAACCAAGGACTAAACATAATCAAAACGCAACCACAATACTTAACCACCAAATTGCAACAACAGTTAACAGATCAAATCGCAATCAGGAACAAAGGTTCAACTCGCAACCAAGAAATATCCTCACAAATCAGTCACACAAGATATTCCTCCTAATCACTACACCGAGACATCTAACACGCGAATATAAACATAGCAAAGGGAAACCTAAATTACCAGGCACTAAAACAACAACACACACTTGATTTTGACTTTTTACGAGTCAACACTCATTCGAAAATCACGGGACACAATCAAAGGTGAAATGAGAGGCAAGACAACAGTTAACATAGCATCTACACATGATAATGAACACTTTCCATCAAACAAATAACTTAATCAAACACTAACCACGATTCGGATGATGATTCGACAGTGTGACCTAGGATACGATAGAGATGAAATCAGAAAAACAATGATAATCAAGGTAAATTACTGACTTAATCATAAAGCATTTGATACCTAGGCAAAAGTTTCCACATATTCAAAAATTTCAGGCAAATCGCAATAATGAGAGAAGATGAATAGTGAAGTTTGACTAAGGTTTGACTGAGTTAGGATGTTTTGACTAGGTCAAATCGCAAAGGGTCAATTTATACCTAAGGCACAACTTACAGGAATTGGCAGATTTGGACCCTGTCTTTCCTAAGTTGGGTTTTAACTTTCAATAATGCATGAATGGTCCTCTAATTTATATACGCCTAGGAAACAATTAGCAAATTGCATATAAGTCCCTATACTTGCATATAAAAGAAACATATGGCCTTTTGGAGTTAACACTAGATTAACACCCCTCTCAAATTGAAACCCCGATTGAAACAAGTCTTTTCAACTTTTGATTAGATCAACGAATTGTAGATGCCCGTTAATTGTCATAAATTTTGAAAGATATTCTCCCCCTCAATCAATGACCAGATTTCATTTTAAAGAGTTGCAGTCGTAGATTGAGTATGAAAAATTTATGAGAGCTCAAGTCCGATTGATTTTTCAATACCATTAAAACACCATGTGAAGCATAAATACTCTCCTGAAGAATCATAGACAGAAAAGTATTTGTGATTGCAAGAAGATTTCTCTTCTAAAACAAGAAATAATGCACTGAAACGTACATTAAATCAGGAAAACATGGATATAAAGTAATCCATGCCCAGGTGAACTTCACCCAGTGAGAGGAACAGCCATCTATTTGGAGATGAGCTTTCCTCATGATGAGGAATGGGTTACAGTCTGAAGTAACTACAAGCCAACATGACATGTTTTAACCATATACTTTAACTTCTGCTCGAGCTTCATTTAAAGACCCGTGTCATTATTGAATGACATTTCTAGGACCGTAAATGTTATCGATAAACAGAAGACATGCCTAAATGAACTATTTTTGGTATTTTTTGAGTTTTTCAGATTTTTATGGATTTTATAGGTTTTATATATCTATTTACAATTTAGACATGTATATTTCTATTCTATGTTTTGATTTAAGATATATAAAAAGGATACATGAAGAATAACCACCGATATTCTTCCCAAGATAGATCGTTGCGACACGAGTTCTGAGCTTATTTGCTCAGAAATCATTTTGCATGTACATCACTGTTGAGTTTCCTGAACCCCTAAAGTAGGAGATTGCAGTCCTTTTGGCCGCCACACTCTGAGTTTTTCCTTGAAGGAAATGGTCGATATACCTGCACTTAAGTAAGGATTCCCTGAACTAACATGACGATTTTGCTTACTTTTATATGGGTTACTGACATCGGTATCCAGACCTTTTGGAGTTTCACAGTCAAGCTTTGAAATGCCATCTATACTAATAGGCATCCATCTAAGACCAACCATCTTAAAAATTCACTACAAAAAAACAGGCTTTCAGAGACTGAATTTCTAGGGACTGATATATCAGTCGCTGATACAAAGCATCGGTAACTGAAACATCAGTTACTGATACTTTTAAGGACTGACCATTTATTGACTGATTGCGGCGACTAAAAATCAGTCCTCGATTCAGTGACCCCATATCTGAGACTAAATTTCAGTTACTAATATGCCTGTACGGGAAAAAATTTGGAGGAAAATTTATTAGTGACTGAATATGGGTGACAATTCAGTCCCTAGTACATGTACATCATATCTAAGACTAAATTTCAGTTACAAATATATTTGGGCAATAAAAAATTTTGGCGAAAAATTTGTTAGTAACTGAATTATAGTCACAGTTCGGTCCCTAATACATAGAGATCATAGCTAAGACTAAGTTTCAGTTACAAATATGTCTACACAATAAAAAGGTTTGGAGGGAAAATTTTTAGTGACTGAATTTCAGTCACAGTTACGTCCCTATTACATGGACATCATACCTAAGACTAAAATTCAGTTACAAATATGTTTGCGCAATAAAAAAAGTTTGGAGGGAAATTTGTTAGTGACTGAATTTGAATCACAACTCAGTCCCTAATACATGGACATCATAGCTAAGACTAAAATGTATAAAAATAGATTAAAACGGACTAAAACGTTTAAAAAACGGACGAAAACTTATAAAAATGGACGAAAACATTTAAAATCAGACGAAAACGTATCAAAACGGACGAAAACATAAAAAACGGACGAAAACGTATAAAAATGGACGTAAACGTAAAAAAAATGAACTAAAACGGATGAAAATGTATAAAAACGTTAAAATATAACAGACAAAAACTGATGAAAACATAAAAATACGGATGAAATCGTATACAAACGGACGAAAACATATAAAAACGTAAAAAAAGGGACTAAAATGGATGAAAACGTAAAAAAAGGGACGAAAACATAAAAAATGGACGAAAACGTAAAAAACGGACAAAAACGTAAAAAGGGACGAAAATGTATAAAAACGGACGAAAACGTAAAAAAACGGACGAAAACGTATAAAAATGGACAAAAACAGATAAAAACTGACAAAAACGGACGAAAATGGATTACCGACAGAATATACGGTTCTATATATTGTAATGTACTACACATGTTTTTAAGACCTACATATATTTGTATCGTTGTTAGTAATTGTAAGTTTGTATATAAACCTATTTACGGATTGCTATTTATGTGTAACACTTAGGGGTTCACGCACGAAACCTCGGTTTATACCCCCGTGACATGGGAACTCGAGCAGAATTCAAGTTTCAGACGTTCATAACATCTTTAGTATTCACCGATGGCTTTTATTTTGAGTGTTGACAATTTAAGACGTGTAATCGGGATAATGACATCAATTAGTTGCTTCATCGAGCGCGACATCCCTTTTAAAGAAACGACTATTACGTTCTTACCATATATAATAAGTCATGGTGCCTATAGCAATCGTCAATCCACTGTACTATACACACCACTTCCATTCAAGATAATAACAAGAAAGTTGCATATAGGCATATAGCCAATCAACGCACTCTACTTTACACACCACGTGGACCATCATATTGCCTTTACGGGTTCTCACACCCCTAAAGGTCTCCTTACAAATACTATACCATTTTCTCGAAATGGATCAAGCTAATCCCAAGCAACATATCCTGCCTTGGGAACTCTACATTCAAGTCTATTATCCTCTAGGGTAATTGACACAAACCAACTGAGTCGACTCGTAAGCGTTACCCCAACTCGTGACTCTTGTCACGTTTTGGGGTCTTTACTGAACGTAGGAAACCGAACGGTCAACCAACCCAAACCATACATAATTGTTGAGTTTATCCATATTTACTTTCATCTATGTGTATGACTTGATTTTATCCATAGGATGAGCTTTGGATGTTAAGTAATTTTACATTGATATTCATATTTTTAGACGCCTCACGTATGAGTGATTAGGGATACACAAATGTCACTAATTGGATAAACGCTTGTTAGACTATTAGGTTAAAGTAGCTAGTTGTAAACACTAAATTAATAAATAGCTAGATGACAACTAGGATTAGTTTTTATCGCAAATGAATCTCAATGATTAGCTGAGAACTTAATGAGTGTAGATTAGTAAACCATTAACACCCTGTTCAAATCGGCTACTAATAGACGTACGAGTTATAATTGTATTATATTTAATCTTAAAATAAGTTACTTATGAATTGTCACAATATTTAACTTCAAAATAAAATTATTAAAAAATTATTACCTGTTATAATATCTGGCTAAACCCCGTGCGTTTATGAGTTCTAAAACTAGTTGGTTTATAAAATATATAAATTAGATTTTATAATACCTCCAAATAAAATAGAATTTCCCTCTCTCATTTTCAATTGTCCCGCTCTAAGTTTTCCCCAAAAGTTAAATTATCCCTCCATCCAAGTATCCAACTATTAGCAACCTCACATCTCACATCCACAAACTTATCATCTTCATTTCCTCTCACGTTCTCTCTTTTGGTCTTCAAACAAACCAAATTCGCTTGACCGTCTCCGTTATCGATCATTGCTAGTCACCACCCAAAGTCGTCAGTCACATCCTCACCAGTCAGCCACCAGACCATGGCGATTCATAATCATCACTCCCGATTTTATGTCATATATCCACAAATAAGGTATTGTAACGTGTTATATATTTAATTTAATCATCAATTTGAGGTCTTTATGTGTCAATTTCGTGTTTGGGTGATTTTTAGGAATTAGGGTTCATGTAAACCCGAATCTATATGAGTTTGAAACATGCTTTATGATACAATTAATGCTCACCACAAGGTATTCTCGTGTATATATTCTTGTTAAATGCTTAATTTCCAAGAACATGTATCTATTTATAGAATTTTTTAGATCTTGTTTTAATAAAGTTTGATAAGGCATAGTTTACATAAAATGGATAAAGAGGTCGCGGCTAGGCTGAAGCTGCATGTTGACATTGATACAACTTCAAGTGAAGGGTACGTCTATCTTCGCTATGTGTTTTGTGTGTGTTACCTGTGTTTTGTTCAATATTGATATGACTTCAGAAATCATAACAAAGTCTCTGCAGTCCCAGCAGTATCAAATCAAACCTGTAAATTTTTTATTTTATTTAACTCGAATGCAAACTCCCACACACAACTACAGTATATACATTCTCACACAATCACAACATTCTCACTTTTGTCCCTTACGGACTTGAACACACAACCTCTTGGTTGGGGACATTACAATCTCGGATAGCATTAGACCAAAGTCCCATTGGTCAAACCTGTAAATGATTATATGGGTTGTCTTACACAAGTAGGAGAAATCAGGGGTACGTTGTGTCATTGTGCATTTTCCTGATACAGTTAATTTAGGTTGCATAGATATTAAACTTATCGACTATTTTAAACCATTCTAACCGTTGTTTTTAGAAAACATGCTACAGTATGCAAGAACAAGCCAGTTTTGGACTAATGCTAAACGAAATAGTTCATTTATGTTTTCATGATATTGTCAAAAATTGCTAATTAGTGCAAAACTGCAAACTATAAGATCTGCTGACATTTTCTGAAAAAATGGTGTTAGTTCACGAGAAATAGTCAAGTGCATGGTCTCACTGATTTGACTTTGGTATTGTAGCCTCTATGTCTCTCATGCATATATTTTAACCCATGTGTTTAAGGGTTTTATCTATCCAGCATGCAGAAAATTGTGACTGCGCTGAGAGCGGGAGCTGAATATGCAGAAGTACCTGTTCCTAATTGTGTTCTTGTTGCGGGAAGTCTTCCGGGGGTTGCTGCAGCTGAGCAAATTGGCATGCCATGTGTTGTTCTTCGCAGCAGGTATGCGTATAATAAATTTATCTTTTTTACCTTGTTTGTACCCTTCTGACAATATATTTATAGATCATCTACTGTGTTGCTTAAGCATATGTTCGAATGTCCCCTTTTTCCCGTCTTTTTTTTTTTTTTTTTTTTTTGAACACAAATAAGGAAACTGATTTGACGAATAAAATAACTTATTTTAATTATATTAAATTACAAATGTGATCCTGGGCTATTTGTCAATGTGAAGCTTTATACATCGACTACTAATAATGCATTTATGCTTCCTAACTGGAAAGTTGAACATTTTTGTTTTGTACTTTGTTACGGTTAACTCAATGTCTTGTAAGCTGGACAACAACAACGACAATGGTATCAGTGTTAAGGTAACTAGGAGTTGTTTGGATTTTCAGTTTTCAAAGTGATTATTGGATCTTGAAAAATCAGTTTCAGATCAAATAATCAGAAAATTAATTGTTTGGATAGTTAAGTGATTTCATATTTTTCTAAATAATCAGTTTTCCTGCATTGGCTTCTATTTTATCATTTGCTCAGTAATCAAAAAAGTAATAATCGTCATCAGTATTTACCGAAGAGCCCTTTACACGCACATCTGAATGCATTGTTTAATCTGAATCATTCAATATTAAGATTGATGTTATTGAGTTGTTTAAATAACAATGATCCAACATGTTTTTTCTTTCTTATTTATTTATTTATTTATTTATTTATTTATTTATTATTATTATTATTATTTTACTTTTTCCTTTCTTACATTTGTTACAGATTGACATCCAGGGCAGAGTTTCCTTCTGCAAATGCTGTACTTGATTTTCTAGAATTATAGTGATAAGATGGAAGATAACAGAAAGAAACAAGTTAATGTAAGCAGAGGGGGCTCGCGTTCGATAGCCAATCTTGTGCACTCAATGGTAAGACTTTTGCTCGTTCGACAACCAAGTAATGGGAGGTGGGTGTTGGGCTAGTGATGAGGAAAAAAGATTATTGGATGAAAGAAGCAGCTGAATCATCTCAACAAGCTGACTCAACACCTAAACAAAACTCGACTGAGATTAATGAATTGAGAGCAAAGGTTAGTGAACTTGAACCGTATAAACGTAATTATGAGAAATTGGCAAAATTCTTGAGCCAAAAATTTCCAGACTTCGAGAGCACAATAGACTCACCAAATACTACTGAAGGTGATGGTAACGATGATCCATTCACCGATAGTGATATATAGGACGTTCAAATTTATTTCTATTGAATTTGGTTTTATTTTTAAACATATTGAATTGTAAACTCTTGTTATTTGGATTGGTGATTATTATGCTTTAAATAAATATTGTTATTATTATTGTTTATGGTTTAGAGTTTTATATACTATTGTAAGGGGTCATGTATGCATTGTGAATGGGGACTGAATTAAATTGTATTTGCCACTAACTTTTAGTTTATAATAGAAATATAATGGAACAACGCTATCATATTGGAGACTGATTTGAATGTTATTTTGTATCGATTAACATATATTTTGAAACTAATTTTCAGTCACTAGAAAAACAAATTAAGGACTAATTCATCTGTTTTTTGTGACTAACAATCAGTCTTTAAAGCCTTTCATCAGAGACTAATGAGTTTTTAAATCCTATTATTAGAGAATGATTTGGTACGGTAATCTACAAAACAACGAAACGTATTAGGGACTATAAACAATGTTTATGGACTAATTTTCAGTCCCTAAATCCATGTGTTAGTAACTGATCTAACATAGTATTGGCGACTGACTTTTCAGTCACCGATAATATGCATTGGGGACTGAAATAACATGATACCAACCCATAGAAATAAGGACTGACTTTTTTATTTTGGAGACTGATCTCTGGTCCTCGTTGGTTCGATACAACAAGGACTGAATTTCAGTTGATAATGTCACTTTCCATAACTAAGCTGTTGTAACTGATTAGTGACTAGCAAAATCAGTCCTTGATAGACCATTCGTAACTGATCATGGTGTATCGGAGACTGATTTTTCAGTCTCTGAAAGCCTTTTTTTGTAGTGTTCTACCCGTCGGTAACCACCTAAGGCAAGATCTAGGAGTGTTAGATTTCTCATACACAATAGAATGCTTGTTGAGAGAAGTTCTTAGTCCTACAGCAATCTGCCTACCAGGTTTTTGAGTATGACTCTTTTGTCCTACGGGCTTGTTGTGGCTTCTAGTCTTAAGGGATCGAATCTTAGCATGAGCATTTACTTCCTTAGCTTTAGACTTATGATATTGAGCCTTAGAACGAACACTAACTGCCTGATCATTTGGTCTAGATTGTGAAGTGACTGGTTTTGACAAAACTTGTTTCGCATCAACTTGGGTTGCACACCTCGGGTTAGAAGATTTTGGTCGTTCAGATCTAAAGGCAGTTGGTTGTCTAACAACTATTCGGTTTCTAAGAGGTTGTGAAACTGGCGTTCCCAAGGTTGATGGTTTTGCAAACTTAGTGTTCACACCATTTCCAGTTAATTTCCTTAACTCGTTCTTTAGGGCAGTAATTGTGAAACCTTTCTCTTGAATTTGAGCTTTGAATTCATCATTTTTGGCAATCAATGAGGTTTTCTGTTCTATAATCTTAGATCTCGTTTCTTTGATTGAATCACACAGGTTTTTGCAATGCTTTTTCAAAGTCTCATTTTCAGTAAGTAATTTAGCCACTTTATGTTCCAATTCAGCATTTTTTGTTGCAATAACCTCATTGTTATGTTTAGTCTTAACTTCATTACACATATTACACATCTCAGCCATACGGTTTTTTAGGTTGTTGATCGTTAAGTTTTTGGCTTCTAGCTGAGCTTTCAAATCATTTATCATAAAAAATTCACAGAATTCAGGGAGTTCTGGATTTTTACACAGTAGGTTAGTTTGAAAACTTTCTTCCTTTTGTTGCATTGCAATTTCAAGTGAAAGACAATGTTTTTCAAGCTGTAAAAATCTGTTTGAAAGTTCATTATAAACTTCCTTTTCAACCATATCATTTGATTTGAAAAACTCAGCCGTAAGCAAAGACCTTGACGCATCATCATGTTCAGCATCCTGATCAATTGTTCCTCCCTTATGACTCATATTTGTTGAATCAGAGGTGATATTGCTATCAGTCTTTTTCAACAGATATGTGTCATAAGTGGGTTTAATTTGATCAGTATGTTGTCGTTCATTAGGAAGAACATTATGTTGATCAGACAGATATACCTCAGTAGATGGTACTTGGTGATTTACTGGTCTGAGATCTGCATCCACACCATGTGTGATATCAGTCCTTGAGCTGTTGCTATCATCATGCTTATCTAACTCTGTCCTGTTCCCCATGTGTTGTGCTATTTCATTAATGAACCCCTTAACATTACTCATGAGTTGGAGTAGTGTAACTCTGAACATGTCAACCTCGATTCTAGTGTAATTAGCAAAACACTTTTTCGTCATTTGACTGTCATAATCATAATCCTCAGTGAATTACGAATCAATGAACACTTGGAGTTGGTTGTTGATCACACAGAAGGCAGCCATGGATCTCCCTTCAGAAAATTCTCCTTTGTCAAGTTGTTGTTCAAGTTGATCTAAATACAGAATCATTTTGGCTGTGAAAGTCTGAACATCTTGACCAAAGAGTGTTGCGAATGCACGATTGTATCCTCCCAAGTATCCAGGTTGTTCAAACAGAACCTTGAGATGTGAATGAAGTAATCGAAAATATTCGATGCAACTTTCCTTTTCATTAGTCAACATTAGTGGCTGATGAAACTCTTTCTCTTGAGAATTCAAGCATGACGATTCCATATCAGCATTATCAGAATCACACACGTTTATTTGTTGTACAGGATTGGAAGTGTTATGTTTATCATTCGTGTCGTACAATTTGAGTACCTCAGATATGAAGGAATCTGAATTAGTAGACATTGTGTAAACGTGCACGGGATTTTACAAATCTATGATTTAAACCGAGAAATCGTT
The DNA here is from genome assembly GCA_021014915.2 of Artemisia tridentata subsp. tridentata. NCBI lineage: Eukaryota > Viridiplantae > Streptophyta > Magnoliopsida > Asterales > Asteraceae > Artemisia > Artemisia tridentata. The sequence continues at coordinate 160,189,821 of CP139507.1, read as the reverse complement.
TCTTTCGCGAAGTTTTACAAAATCAAGAAGAAACCGTGAGATAATGATAAATTGGATGTGTTATGATAATCGTTGGATCGGTACAATGATTAGTGATTGTATGTTAAAAGAAATGATTGTTTGTTGGATTAGATGAATCACTGTTAAGTTAGGTTATGTTGTGATTAGGTTTGGTTGAATTGAGTTTGTGTAATGGTTTGTGTACAAATTAGTGAATGCACTTGAGCAAATCTCAATGAGGAATCAAGAGCAAATCGCAGTGAAGAAACTAGTCAAATCGTAATATTGAAAATTCAAAGTTCAAATCGCAGTAGTGAAACCTCAAATCGCAGCTCTCAAATCGCAAGACTCAAATCGCAGAAGCAAAATCTCAAGTGCCCAAATCGCAACCCTAAAATCGCAGCCCTCAAATCGCAATAGTTAGACGACAAATCGCAACAGACAAAAATTTCACTATTAAATCGCAGAAGACAAAAATGTCGCTATCAAATCGCAGGACTCAAATTGCAGTGAAGAAACTTATATCGAGAATCAAATCGCAAGATAGAAAAACGAACTTTTTCACCTAAAACCACCTAAAGATCACCCTTTTGAACATTTTTGCTTGGTTTCTTTTGCACAACTTGATCCTAGAATATTATAACAACTATAAAAACACTAACTTTTACACTACAAACGTAAGAATCAAAGAAAGCCAAGAATAAGCCCATAAACCTTCAAAAACCAAACTTTTGATCTAAACTAACCAAGGAAAACGCACACACAATCTAGCTAATCAAACCATGAGCTCTGATACCAATTGTAAGATATTGGTTATCATAACACAAGGTCAGATTTGTATGTTGGCCGAATCTAGAGAGAGAGTCAGATGTTCTAGTGAGAGAAAGTGAAGTATATTAGCTTGTAAAGAAAATGAACATCCAACCCTTTCCCTTGGGTGGGAAAGGGTATTTATACTTACATACACTACGCCCTACATGGGCTGTGGAGTGAGCTGACAGTGGGTAAAGACCCGACCCACTTCCACAAATATTACTATGACAAAACTAGCATTAAGATAACTAAATAAATACTAATAAGCCTACGAGCTAACTTAATGCTAATAGATACTCGGGGTGACCGAGTCTTTCACGTGAATATTTATATTTCTAACATTGATTAAGTGTCAAATAAGTCCATGTGGGTCCTACATCTGTTGTTGCCTCTTATTGGGGAGGATATCAATTTTCTTTCCTTGTTGGTAATTGGTATAGACCAAATAAAGGATTTAAATGGACCCTACCTAAAAAGGAAATAATATTAAATGATAAGTGAGTCCAATTCCTTAGCTAAAGAAGAAAAAAAAATCCCTTACCCTGAAGGATACACACCTCATGAGTTGTGTGCAGTGGTGGTGGAATAAGCAGGGTGTTTGGTACTATATGTGGAATCCTATTTCTAACTGTCATTATGCAGGACTAGTTTGTTCTTTAAATCTTTGCAGGCCCATTGCTTTTCATCTTTTTTGGATTTCTTGGTTTTGTTTGAACACTGGGTTATGGAGCTGCAATCAAGTATTTGACACTGGTGGTGATTTTTTGGATCTGTATTGGATGCTATGGATGGATTATTGCAGGCTATGCACTACAGGTAAAAGCTGGAACTCAAGTATGTTTTCTTATAGTATTCTTGGTGTAGTTGAAGTGCCGAGTACATTAGGTAAATATCACTTTGAGTTTCTTGCAAATAACATGCGCTGGCCTGCATATAAGGGTGTTATGGATGTTTAACAGTTTGTTATGTGATTCGTTCGTAGCACGGGGCAGTTTTAATATTTGTATTCCCGTTTGATAGAAGAGTCACTTGAGGACAAATGACCATTAATCTTTCGAAGTCGTATTCCACGACGAGATTTGAATTGAAATTTACGTTATATATTTTGTTTAATGCTTGATTATCGAATGTTTTTTTTTTTTTAATGATTGATTTTAAAAGCTAAATAGATTAATAAAAGATAACTACAAGCAAAACAATGATATAAGATCTAATAATACGATAATAAAGGATATGCTTGTCAAGTGAGGCAAAAAGATCATTAAGTGTGAATTAGAATTTAAAGTGGTGAATTAATACCCGTTAAAAGAAACTATTTTCTCACAACGTTGGTTTATTTTGAAAACAATTCTTTATCTTGGTAATAATCACTAGATTTAAATAATTGATTATCCTAACGGCTTTTGCCCGTTAAAACAACCAACTAAATAGATCTAAAAAATAATCCGGAAATTATTAATTAACAATCTTCAATACTCGTTTAAGAAACTATTTTCTCACAACGTTGGTTTATTTTGAAAAGAATTCCTTATCTTGGTAAAATTACTAGATTTAATTAATTCCCCTAACGGCTTTTGCCCGTCGAAATAACCAAAAATCAATCCAAGTAACCAAAGATTATTAATCAACAATTTCTAAGTTTTCCACACTTAAATCTCAATTTACTACTCACTTAACACGCATATAAAATAATCTACTCACTAAACATAACTACTTTAAAAGCAACAAATTGTTACACCCGATTCGCATTAAGGTATTATTATATTATATAAGTAATAGTATTATATTGTTTAGAATGTATTTTGTATGTAAAATGGTTAAGTTATAAATTATAACTATAAAAGTGTTAAGTTATAGAAAGTTGCGTGGCCAAACTAAAAGAAATAGAATGTGAAGGACTAGTTTTGCCAAGAGGATAAAATTAAAAGATAAGTATGGATAATTAATCCATACTACTGGATTTATCCAGAGATTTCAAGGGTGTGTTTGTTGGTTCGATTCCATGTTACACCCCATGCCAGATTTGAACAAAAAATAAAACTTTTTGAGCGGAAACGACTCAACTTTACGGACATCCTGTCACTCTTTTGACCATTGACAAAAATCTATAAACATTCAGACCTTGAGATTATTTTTAAATGAAACTAGACTCAATTACCTTCAGAACGCCGGGTGGCGCGACCCGTGACGACTTACGGATTAAAAGATATGATTTTTCAAAAATTACCAAAATCTGCCGAAAGCACTCCAACCATCGGCTGGACCTCCAACCGATCGGTTGGAGGCTACTGTCCCCCATTTTCAGTTTCAAAACCCGAGCTTGAAAACCCGACCTCCCAAACTCGATATTTCACCAAACCTTCCAGATTTACTTAGTATATCACTAAGCTCATTTTCATATAAAAATATTTACCGTTTGACCCTCGGAATAGTACTTTACAAGATGACGGGTTTTACACCAAAACCCGTTTTGACCCATTTCATGACATACGACTCGTACGACTTCCCCAACACATCAAACTTACCCAAAACCATTAACATAACATATTAAATATGTTTCATAACCAAATGACCCGTTCACAACCCAAAATGGGTTAAAACACACTTATGCTAAACGCCCCTTTATTTATCACAACAAACACTTAAATCCATTTACAACGCGAACCATTATACATGCTTGACTTTGACCTATTACATCATGACTTTGACACTTGACTATGACTACATAACCTTTAAACGACTTACGGTGGCCTCAACGTTGACTCGAGCTCGGTATTTCTAACTAAGCTCTAGCTTACTTACATAACCTATAGCCTTCCGCATAATCACACCTCAAACCTTATTCCAAGCCACTGTATTATCGCATGAACCTACAAAACATTAAAACACTAACACATAAGCTTTCTCTTAGTAAATAACTAGATTAACATTTGGTTAACACGTTAATCCACATATATGCACTACAACACTTAACCATTTAACACATAAGGCCATATTCACATTAAATACATAAACATCACAAAACATACCTTAGCCATTCCATAATCATGATCCAACACTTGAGACGACTAACTAAGCATGTCTCCTATCAATTCCATACTCACTAATCCAAGACTATCAACTATAACGTTCATACTCATAATCACATAATATGCAAACGACCGTATTAAACACATATTAATCGAGTTACTTACCTTAGCTTCCAAAGCTAAGCTACAATCATAATACCACCATCATCATCATATTCATCATCATCACCATCATCACCAACATCATCACCATCATCATCCTAGTTTAATATCATCATACATAACATCATCATCCTAGTTTAATATCATCATACATAAACACTTATTACACATCACTAATCTACTTATAACAACCAACATAACCTTTAATCCTTTTTAATCATCATTTGATCATATATGATCATATGGTACTTTACCAATTAAATCATTAACTTTAACCCATTATGAATCACCATAACACTTTAACTAGCTTAAAACACCATTTACCCATTTACCCAAATTTGATTACATAAACCCTAGCTTTTCAATTCTTCAATTCAACACAATAAAAGTTACTTACTTGTAGAAGTTTATTTACTAGAGATTAACCCTTGATTTCATCCTTGATTCTTTCACTAGATTCATCACCAAGCTTAGTTTCCCTCTCTTTTTCTCTTCTCCAACACCGGACACACAAACACACCCTAGAGGATGATAGAAAATGCTAGAACTCTCCATACTTAGATATTTACTTACACAACTTTGGGCTTATGGCAAGAGTAGTCCCTCTAGTCTCTTTGCTTCTATTTTGGCCACTAAACACTTATAACTTATTTAACACATTACAACTTAAGTCCCTCAAGTATATTTCCAATATATATATAACACATGATACTCTCCATAATCACATTATACAATACTTTGGCTATCGGGTTTGGCGACAACGCAACTTTCATTGACTAACCAATCACAACAAGCCTTATTCAACTCATCAAGAGTGGGGTCTAGTTGTATATGGGAAACGGGTCTAACATTCCAGGAGAAACAAAAGGGAGGGAAAGGAGTAAGATCACTAGTAGTGCAAATTGATCAAGAAGGAGAAGTCATTCAAGTTATTAAGGGTGTAGAACCACTAAACTATCACAAGTAAGTGTTAATTTCTAATTACTAATTAGGGTTCTTGAAGAAATCTGGGTAAGAGATTAAAGGTTATTGATTTTATATCTTTATTATTGAATTAGACACTAATTAGGGTACCTTTATAGGAATCAAGAAGGAAGCAAGTGGAGACTTATAATAATTTCAAGTAGAAATTATAGTTGGTGATTTGAGGTAAGTACATTAGTAATGAACTTGTTATAGTCTAAATTATGTTATAGTGATATTGGAGGATGTTATAGTTAGCTTGGATCCATAGCTTATTATATGTTATGAATAACATGATTCTATGCTTATGTGAGGTATGTTTATATGTTATAGTATTGCTCCTAATTGTGTTGTAATTATTGTTCTTACTATGTACTTACTAAGCATTCGCTTACGTTATAGTTTATGATGTGATTATAGGTACCGGTGAATCAAGTAAAGGTATGGATAAGGTGTAGATTGAAGTGTTGTAGTAGCTTAGCTTTTGGAGCTTGAGGTAGAAAGATCTCTCTCTTGGACAAAATATTGAAGTTGGAAGCCCCATCAAGTCTTCTTTACTTTTGGTATATATTTTGTTAAATGGGTCGTTTACGATTATGGGTCGTTTTGTGTTACAAATTGTGGGTTGATGTATGTATAGGTCTAGGATCATGTCTTAGATTAGTATGTTGAAGATTGTTGAATGTTGGTTAGTAATTAGTTATAGTTATGTTTGAAAGGGGTGTTTGGCTAGGGGCCATTTTACCCATTTTGACCCATTGGTATGGGTTAGATTATGTCGAATGATATATGGTCTATTTTCAGATGTAAAAAAAAAAAAAAAAAAAAAAAAAAAAAAAAAGAAAGAAAAAAAAAAGCGTTTGTGCAAGTTATAATAAGTTAGTTTGTGTTTTGGTCGAGTTTTTATGGTTTCTGTAGTTCTGCAGACTCTCTGTAAGAAATTTGTATCTGATGCATCGATACGGCGTATCTAGAAAATAGATATGGAGTATCAACCGATACGAAGTATCCAGAAAATAGATATGGAGTATCAATCGATACGACGTATCTAGAAAATAGATATGGAGTATCAACCGGTACGGAGTATCCAGAAAATAGATATGGAGTATCAATCGATACGGCGTATCGAAAATATGGATATGGAGTATCAGCGTCTGTTAACAGAATGTTTGTATCTCTTTCGTGTTTCGAGTTTTCAATATCGGGTCATGGTATACTATTATTATAAATGTTCCTTTGATCAGATACAAAAGTTCTATCATTGTATGTTTCTAATTCTTCTAGTTCCATTGAAAAGGTCCAAAAGTATGTATTTAAACTAAATAAATAAAAACTGTCAAGTCGTTTTAGGGGCGTAACAACTTGGTATCAGAGCTTTGGTCTAAGAGATTTAGGATTCCACTATAGGGTTTCCTAGACTTAGGCCTAGTTGAGATGCGTTGGTAATAGTGCTTGTTGTAGTGCATCGTTTTAAAGATTTTGAAGACACATGTGTTGCTTATTTTTATGACTACGCCTGGCCACCGTAGTGATAAAAGTATGTTATACATGTGGAATCAAAATCATTAAGACTATGCATATGTGACAAGTTTAGGATGGTTAAGTATGAGAATATAAGTATTAACTGTCATTCATGCATTGATTATGTATTGAACTATGTTAAGAAGTGGAAGGTGTTAAATTTCAGTAAGAAGAAAGGATAGATGATACTCAACATGTAGAGGTCGAGAAAGCTACGACTTCTAAACATGCCGAATCTGCGGAAAATGATAGTGATTCTTCTTCTAGCTCTAGAGGTCCTGACCTTGAAGGATTCTCCGAAGAGCAATCTAGAGCTTTGGATAGGATGTTGAGAAAGAGGGTAGGGAAGGCAATAAAATGAAACATGCCCTATTATGTTCGAGAAACAACTCTTAATATTCAAAAGTTGATGCATGATGGGTTCGAAGAGATTAAGAAGAGTGGCGGGTTTGTGAAAGATACAAAGAGCGATAAATCTACTTATCGAGATTTCACGGCATGTGACGTGCAAAAGTTCACGGGGGACCTTGATCCAATCGCTTGTAAAAGGTGGCTTACTGCTGTTGAAGCCGCTATTCGTACCAGTGACTGTGAAGAGAAAAAGAAAGTCATCTGTGCTACTAATTTTCTTCGTGATAGTGTTAGGGCTTTGTGGGAAGGAAAGATTAGTGAGAAAGGTGAAGCATAGGCCGAGTCATGTTCGTGGAAAGATTTTAAGGAATTGTTTAGTGCATAATATGCTCCGGTAGAAGAAGCTGACAACATTCGAGAAAAGTTCCAATCTTTAATGCAAACGAACGAGACGGTGAATGAACTGTGGAAGAAATTCAACGATATGGTTCCATATTGCCCCGAGTACCACGGTAATGAGAAGCTCAAGGTAGAGAGATTCCAAAGAATGCTTAAAGATGATATTCAAGATGTGATTTCGCCTTTCAAGTGTACCACCCGATAGGCAAGTCGAATTCCATATCGATTTTACCTGGTGCTACTCCTATCGCAAAAACTCCTTACCGTTTAGCCCCGTCTGAAATGAAAGAGCTGATGAGCTAGCTCCAGGAACTACTTGACAAGGGTTTTATTCGCCCAAGTAGTTCGCCGTTGGGCGCTCCTATTCTATTCATAAAGAAGAAATACGGAATTATGAGAATGTGTATTGATTACCGGGAGCTAAATAAAGTTACCGTGAAAAATGTGTATCCTCTACCGAGAATCGACGACCTCTTTGATCAACTTCAGGGTGCAAGTTGGTTCTCAAAAATTGATCTTCGTTCGGGCTATCATCAGTTGAAGGTCCGAGATGAAGATATTCCGAAAACGGCTTTTAGGACTCGATATGGGCATTACGAGTTCGTTGTTATGCCGTTTGGTCTTACAAATGCACCGGCGGTCTTCATGGATTTCATGAATCATTTGTGTAAGCCAATGTTGGACAAGTCCGTCATAGTGTTCATTGATGATATTCTCGTCTACTCTAAGAGTAGGGAAGAGCACGAAGCGCACTTACGGGAAGTCCTCGAAACCTTGAGAAAAGAAAGATTGTATGCTAAATTCTCCAAATGTGAATTTTGGTTACAGGAAGTCCAATTTCTCGGTCACGTCATAAATTCTGAAGGTCTCAAAGTTGATCCATAAAAAATAGAGGTTATAATGAAGTGGCAAGCACCAAAGAGCGTTAGTGAAATCCGGAGTTTCCTTGGACTCGTGGGCTATTACCGCAGGTTCAATCAAGATTTTTCTAAGATCGTGTCTTCATTAACAAAGCTCACTAGGAAGAACACTCCTTTTGTCTGGAGCAAAGAAGAAGATGAAGCTTTTAATACCTTAAAGAAGTTGTGTGAGACATCGTGAACGTGATTTGATTGTTGGTTGAACAGAATATGTATTGTTTCGGATTGAATTTGTTTTTGTTTCGGATTGAACTTGATTGTGTTGAATATGTTTTTGTTTCGGATTGAATTTGTTGTTTTTTCTGATTGAGATTTGTTGTTGATGTTGGGTTGTTCTTGTATTTATGAGATAGCTTGAATCAGGACTCGTTTAATTCCACTTCTTGTTTAGTATTCTTGTTCGAGTCAAAGTGACTAAGTCAACACAATCAAAACGCAACAAAACTCAGTCTTTAGTAGCTAGTCTCTGTTGGCAAAACCCAATAGCAAAACCAAATCGCAGTGAAGTCAAACCGCAGAAACCAAGGGTCAAACCGCAATAGCAAGCCAACAAAACTTCACTGTCGAACCAGATTTGTCTTTATCCCCCTTTTTGGCTATAGACCAGAACACAGTCAGTGTTTTTTGTCAAACCGCAACACAAGTTTTCCCATTTTACTTCAAATCGCAACAACAAGTCTCTAAATCACAACAACAAATGTCACTTTCACCAGTTGTTTTTTTTTCCGGTTTTAGTTAAGCTCCAAACCGCAGTTCCAATTCTTGCCAAAACGCAACACATAAATACCTTACCAGCCTCAAAACGCAATCAAGAGGTCTGCAAACCTCAACCAAGAACACCCTTTTAAAAGTGTACTTTTAACCACAAATAATCCACAACTATCTTGAAATAACCAAGAGTTAGAACTGAAAAGAAAAAAAAACAAGTGTTCTTGAATTGAAGATCAAGTCAGGAAACAAGCAAACCCAAATCCTTAAACAATTAAAGCCCAAAACTGATTTATGTGAGCAAACCAACTCCTAAAACTGTTAAGGCCCAACTTTAAGTCAGCATCCTATGAACAAAGAACAATGGTTCGAACAAAACAGATATGAATCGTTGAACAAAATAGATTTAAGAAAAGTGGTTCGAACCACAAATTAAATAACAAGGTTTCTTGAAATGGTGCTCGAACCAAAAAAAATAAAGAAACGAGAAAATAGAGACCACAAATCCAAGCACACACAATCAATCGAACCGAACCTGGCTCTGATACCAATTGTAACATATTAATTATCATAACAAGCACTTGGATTTTATGTTAGGTGAATTCTAGAGAGAGAGAGATAGAAGTTCGGAACTTTTCTAGAGAGAGAAAGTGAAGAGAAAATTGGAAGGTTATATTAGATGAAATGAAAAGCTCCAACCCTTCCCACACTTGGGAAGGGGTATTTATAGTTCTAGCTAAGCTACCCCTAGTGGGCTGTGGAGTGAGCTGATATTGGGTAAAGACCCGACCCAACTCCACAAATATTAATATAACTAAGCTACTAATAATAATAATAATAATAATAATAATAATAATAATAATAATAATAATAATAATAATAATAATAATAATAATAATAATAATAATAAGCATACGAGCTACATAAATGCTAAATAGCTACTCGGGGTGACCGAGTCTTCATATGAATATTTATATTCCTAACACATCGATTCTTGTTCTACCAGATGGGACGGAAGATATGGTAGTCTATAGTGATGAATCTTATTCTGGTCTCGGGTGTGTTCTTATGCAGCGGGGAAATTTAATAGCTTATGCCTCAAGGCAATTAAAGAAGCATGAAGAAAATTACCCGACTCATGACTTTGAATTCGCAGTTTTGGTTTTTGTCTTGAAAATCTAGAGGCATTATTTTTATGGTGTAAAGTACATAATTTATGCTGATCATATAAGCCTTCAGTATTTCCTTGATAAGAAATATCCAAATATGAAACAACGAAGGTGGTTGGATTTGCTTAAGGATTATGATTGTGAAATTCGCTACCATCCTAGTAATGCGAATGTTGTAGCAGATGCTTTGAGTCGCAAGGACAAGAATGATGTCACAAGAGTCCACTCTTTACGAATGATTGTTACGTCTGACATTTTTGATAGAATCAAGTTAGCCAAAGAAGAAGCTTTGAAAGAGGAGAACTAGAAGAATGAATGATTTAACAATTATAGATCAAGGGAGAATTGCACAAGAAATATGCAAGACCCGAGTCATTTGTCCCGACGAAGATCGAATGGAATTTGTGTTCCCGGGACGTGATTCGTGAAGTGAATGTGAATAAGAGTGATTGATTTTTGATTACACTACTAATATTAAAAATAACAATCAAGATTAACAAATAAACTAAGCTAATAGAACAATTAAACTAAACATTTAAACGAAAATTGAATTTTAAAAACGAACGCGACGTAATTTTAAAAACGTAAATAAAAAGTGATTTTCTAAATTTTAAGCCCTAAAAATGCAAATTAATTTTCCTATATTAAATCTGATGAAAGAAAATTTTTGGAAAAAGAAAAATATTTTTTTGACTTTTTAATAATTTTTTTATGAATTAAAAACTAATTAAAACTATTTAAATGATTTAAAAATAGTAAAACAGCTTGGAAAATTCTGAAAATTTCTGAGTAAATTTGAAATCAAAGAAGTAATCTAGGAAAAATAATTTCAGAAAACTATAAAGCCTAAATAAGCTGAAACAGTGAATAAGCAGTTGCAAAATAAGCACTAAATAAGCTAAAGTGAACCAGAAATTCCAAAAAGCTCAAATCCCAGAAAACACACTTTATTAAGCTCAATTCAACTTAAGGAGACCAAATAAGCACTAAGATCTATCAGATAAGCACTTAAATAATCCAAAGCTGAGACAGAAAAGTGTGGCTGATCAGCCAACTTTGGGGCCTCAATAAGCAGTCCTAATAAGCTGTAAAGTTGAACCTAATGGGGGCAAAAGCTAGCCTATAATACTGAGTGTCAGAAAATCACAAAAGCCCTATCACAAACTACTAATTGCTACCTTAATTGAGGCCAAGTTCATGTGTGGAAAAACAGATATATAAGCTAATTGATGCAGAACATTTGACTTTTAAAGTGCATATTCATTTTGACTAAGTCTGATTTAAACAGCCAATATCTAGTCCTAGATGTATAACAATCATGATTAACCTCTAAATACTCACACACAAACATGAAATACACCAAATTAATCAAGGCAGCAAGATCAGATTTCAAAAGTGCAGGCAGAAATGATATAGCAATCTAATTTTGACTATTTACTAATAAATCTACCAGTATTATGCTACTAATGAACTACTTAGACCTAAGATGAACTAATAGTGCAAATAAAACAGCTAGATAACAACTTTAACACCTAAATCCTAGCAGATCCAAACACTACTTTAACTACACATTACACTTTGAAATGCATATTCAAGCTACTATCATCCATACTAACTATCAAACTAAGTTTAATAACAGCAAGAGAGATCAAAACAGTAGCAAATAACAGTAATCAGCAAAAGAAGCACAGATCCATAGTTTAAACAGAATTCAGGACAAATGAGAAGCAGTTTAGTGGCATAAAAGCACAAATGAAATAATCAAGCTCAAACACTAAGAAATCCACTTAGAACAAGATCAAATAGAAGCAAACAAAGAGTATACTAATCAACAACACAGATTAAATCTACTACTATGAAAATCAGTTTTATACTTGAAAATGTAAAATGAAACTTACTAATTTTAACCCCTAACTGAAATAGGGTGCAATCCAAACCAAGCCTATCTTTAGATAGGCTAAAATACACTTCTGAAACCACAAATCACCTATGTTTACCCCATAATCTTCATTAACTACCTCTGTTGACTTTCGTTGACCATCATCATAAAACCATTAAGAAGCAGAAAATGAACTATACTTACTACAAACTATCAACTAGCTTGAATGAGCTTGTGAGAGTAATTATAGAAAGCTGGAAATAGATTGAAACTTTAAATTGCAATGAAATTTAAATGCAAACTTGAATTTTATTAAAACCTTTAAAAGAGTACAAAGCTGAGAATTTAGAAAGCAGAAATTAAACTTTTAATAAACAAAACGATTACACTAAAATTTATCTAATAACTACACTACTCCTACTCCTAGCTAACCCCAAAATGAGGAGAGGAGAACCCCTTAAATAGCCGTTTGAGGAAGTATCTAGTAGAAGATTGCCAAGCTGGAAATCCGTGCCTTGTGCTTTCTTCGAATCATCAACAGCCCTCCGATCATCTTTTGCATCATCAAATCGTTTCTAGCCCTTGGATTGAATCTGCCACGCATTCTCAACCAATAGGAAGGCTCCATTCTGCCACGTACTCATTCCCTTGTGTGTCAGGACTTCCTAGATACGCGTGAAAAGTACATTTCTGCCCTTAATTGTGGTGATTTTTGGTGTGGTTATTTTTAGGGTTTATAGGCTACAGTAATTTCTGGGAGATTGGGGGTAAAAGGGCGCGGGGTGTGTGTGGGTGAAAGGGGAATTTTTATTATATTTTGACTTGTGATAATAAGGGAAGACCGGGTATAGCAAAGGATTTCGGGTATGGGCCATTACGGAGAGTGGGCTGGGTAATTGTGATGGATGGGGTTATAGGATATAAAGTGTGGGTTGGGTTAGTTTAGTTGTGGATTCGGATTTTATTGATTTTAAGGATTTAAGGTTTTTAAGTGTAAAGTTTAAGGGACCAAATGTGTATTTTCTGGATTTTTGAGGGACTAATGCTGCCATTATTTAAAAGATGATCCAAGGGCTGAATTTGACAACTTCTGATAGATGGAGGACCTCGGTTGACTTTTTGACCATAATCTCTTTCCCGGTTCCGGTTCTGAGCCGTTTCCGTATCCCGTGCTCGTTTTCTTGATTTTCTTGCGTGTCTTTTATCGTTTTTTCACGACATCCGTACCTGCACACAAACAAACACAAAAACACGAGATATTTGGCATAATTGGTTAGGTTTTTGGTCGTTTTGGTCCGGTTTTGGTCAAGAAAAGGTATGTGTTTAAGCACATACCAAATTCCCCCAGACTAAGCTATTGCAATGTCCTCATGCAATGTTATAAAAACACGTTTTTAAAACCGAAAATTTCCAATCTCTTTTTACTAACTTTGAGAAGTAGCAAAATTTTCAAAAGAGATCAAGAAATCTTAAGTTCTAAAAACTCCCCGATTTTCCTTTTATTCTATTTTTGTATTTTTCTTTTCCATGTGACGGCTTTGTCGACAATCATTATCTTTCGATAACTTTTAGGGTCTTCGAGTAGGAAACACGACACAAGAGGAAGTGACCATAAGGATAAAATTCGTCGTTCCTGATTTTTCACGAGTCCCCAAACTAAGCTTAAAAACGAAATCATTGTCATTTACAAGTTAAATTGCCAACACTACCCAGAAAGCTAATTGTGGAGTTTTTGTTCCCAAATTCCTATTTTCCTCTATTTATTTTATTTTTGGTGAGAAATGAATTTCTTCATATTCTCGTTTCGATAATTTCTTAGTCCGATAAAGATACCTAGTTTAGACGCTAAGTAGTTTCCAAACCTTCCCTCGAAAACCGTTGCATACAAAAATGAGGTCCACATCAAGGTCTCTGATTTAACACGATTTTGAGGATATCCCTTTTATTTGCGACCGAAACAACTCATCTACGAGTCCAGAGACGGAAGCCTTTATTAGGACACCCCCGGAGTCGAAGTTTGGCATTTTTAACATTATTAAGCACATTAACGTATTTAATCCTTGGCCCTTTATAACAATCACAACATCGGCTGCGAACCGGCAAGATGTGATAGTCTATTATGACCTTGGAATTTTTCCTCTGCCTTTATTAGAAGTCTACAACATCGGCTGCAAACCGGCAAGATGTAGAAAACTTTTTATGGCTTTGGATTATTATTATTATTCATTATTCATTATATATTTTGCCAAATCCCGAGTCCTACGGCTTTTATAACAATCCCAACATCGGTTGTGAGCCGGCAAGATGGAATAGTCTATTACACCGTAACACTGGCAGTACCTTGATGTGTACCCAACTTTCATAAGCAAGGATTCTCTAATGAAGAGATAAAAACTAATTATTGTCAAAACTAAAATAGCTTTAATTATTCCTAGATTTCTATTTTTAGGTGAAACAAGCTTATGGGAACAAAAAGCCACAAATAACTTCGATGAGCTTTAAAGAGATCCAACTACTCCACGTTTAGCAATCTAACTTATAAACAACTCTATCATTTCTCGTTCTTCGCAAATTTAAAATCTTAAATAATAAGATCCGCGAATGCTTAGCCTTATAATCAAGCCATGCATATATAAAGTCAAATACGGGAACTTGCAAATTCTTAAAAAGAATTCGCATTTTCTAGCTCCTTGTGTAAAAGACTAGCACGAGCTTATGGATTATAAATGGTTAAGGAGACAAGCTAGGGCTCAACACGCCCGGTCAAGTCAGAATTTTATTCCTACTCTCACTAGCGGAAAGTCAACAAAAATGTCAAAATTAATTATATTTTTGCAAAAATTTTTAAATTTTTAAAATTTTCTCATTTTTTTGGATTTTTTCAATTTTGGAGGAAAAAACGGGGTTGCATGAGAAAACGGCAAAAATGCAAGGCAAAAATCAAATCGACAGATTACCCCCCAGACTAAAACGAGACATTATCCTCGATGTCTTAAAGGTAATGGCTCTCCTACATAAACCTAAGGCCGTTTATTAATTATGCCAAAAGATAGATGTAAACGATAAGATTTAAGGATATCAGATAAGCAGCGAATGATGAAACTCGAGTAGCTTGAAGGAAACTACGAGCACGAGAGTCTTCATCATCGAGCATTCCTGGACACAGCACAGAAAACAACGATACACAAGATATGGAAGAGGAAGCCCTCCTCACGTCACTTTATTAGAAAAGAGATAAGAAGATAGAAAGATAAGCATGGGGTGTGATGCGTGGTTTTGTAACCTTACAACAGGTTTTACCTCTCGAGGGATCTCAAGAGGCTTACAACCCCACCAGGCAGTGTACCTGACCGATGTAGTATAGTGTAGTGGTAAGTACGGGGGATTGATCGTTCTCCACAGGGAATAGTGTTCGTTAGGTGTGAAAGACTACTCTAATTAGGTCTAAGGGTTGAGGAAGATTCTTTTTATGTTTTTATAATTTTTTATGAAAGCAAGTAAAATCTCGGGTTTGAAAGAGTGGGCGGAATTAGTTGCTAGTCAACTAACCCAAATTTACTACGGATGCAAATAAAATAAAATAACAAAAATGAAAATGTGGTGAGAAACTTATGTGTAGAGAAATGTGTTTACTTAGATTTCCTTACTCCCTAACTATCTTTTACCGGTTGATTAGTGTGTATTAGTCGCGTGGATGACGGGTGTATTCCTTAATACCAATCGTGGGGTGGCGTACGTACTTCCCCAACTCTACAAGCTCCTACTTCACTCCTATGTCGAGCCGGCTAGGAAGCTCCTAACATGGGATCACTAGAATTCGCTTGTGCATTAAATACAACCATAAAAACCTTTAGTACGCATTTGGTTCATGTTTCTTAAGACGTTCAAGCAAGTTACCGAATAGGAAGTTAGCCAGTTTTCTTAAGCCTAACATAGATAAACAATCATCCAATACAACTAATAACACACTAATAACCAATAATCAATAGCTAGGTTTCATTAGATCTAAGCAAACACAAGATAAATCTAGCCTAACATGTTAATCAAAAGACAAGAATAAGATAAAATCAAACAACACATAGACATATTGAATGATTAATTGATAACTTATCTTCAATGTAACATGGAAGATCTCAAGGCAAAAAGCCTTGAAAAAGAAGCTAAATTCGTCTTAGGGTTTTCTCCCAAAATTCCACACACTAAGTTCTACCCTAATGACAAAAAATTAGAAAACTATATATAGATTTTTGGATCTGACGGCGTCACGTTATGGAGTGTGACGCCGTCACCTCGCCGCTTTTAGGGTTCCCGGATGACCTTCTTGACGCCGTCCCTCTTTAGCTCTTCCAAAATCCATTCTGGCTTATCAAGGCTTGACGCCGTCGAACCTTGAACGTGACGCCGTCCCCTTTTGATTTAAGCCGTGACGCCCTTGATCAAGTTAAAGCGTGACGCCGTCAGAATTCACATGCTATTTTCACTGGCTTATCATGAGTAAATTTCACGTCCACTTTTTCTTGCCAAGGCATGACGCCGTCTGGGGTTAATTGTGACGCCGTCAAAGGTAACTTTCAGCCGATTTTTGAGACTTTGCCGTTTTCTTCACTTTTATGCTCCAAAAATGTCCAAAATGCCTCCTTTTCCAGATTTCTCCTCAAAAGTACCTAAAATGACAAAAGGAACGATTTAGGGCAATATTTGATCAAATAAATCGATTTAGGGCTTAAATGACCCCTTAAAAGCGGTACACTTTTCGCTTCTTCAAATACCCTTACACTTGAGATTTGCTTGTCCTCAAGCAAATGCGCTTTTATTCTAATCAAAATACAAGTTAGGGGTCATTTAATGCAAACATAAAAGTAATTACAACAAATAATCGTTCCACTTCAATCATAATAAGCACGGAGATTACATACTAGCACCTCACAAGTAGTGTTTAGATACTCACATCACTCAAGTGTCATCAAAATAAATCTCATAAATGAAAACGGATAATATCTCTCACTACCTGTCATAGCAAATAGATTACCATAGGCTTGGGAAAGGATCGAAAACCTCCTCCACTAGGCGTAAGCACCAAAGATAAACTATCAAAGAGGGCTTTTAAATGGGTTATAACGTTAGGTGTAGGGAAAAGGAAAACACGGTTTTGTTGGATAAGGGATATTTTACTGGTGGCGAGTTAAAGATCTTGATCAATTACATGTACTATACAATGTTGCTAAGCCAAGACTCGACTCAATCTTAAGCTAGAAACAAAATAACAAAAACATAAAAATAAACATAAAATGAAACGGGATGGTAGTCCGTATGTTTTTTCTACTTTTTCTTTTTCTCATTTTTTTTTTTGTATTTTTCTTGATTTTTCCGATTTTTTTTTTTTTTTTTTTTTTTTTTTTTTTTTTTTTTTTTTGACATACACTCTTGCCCTACCATCCAAAATAATACATCATAGGGGCGTTGCATTCCCCTTACACTTGAACTTTTACATAACCTTACAATTAACTATTCTAATGACTCGAATTAAGATAATTGAAAAACTTGGAGTACTTTTAAAATATTTAGCACATATGGGGGTAATAAATGATGTTCTTCCCCATTACTCCATTACACTAGTACTTTACCCATGAGTCCCAATCGTCCCAAAACAATATGTACAAGGATATGACTCGACTTAGCAACCATGTAATCAACTAGATAATTAACTTGGGTTTAAACAAATGTTGTAACAATAATGCACTAAAAATGAGTGCATACAAGGTAGGCTAAGGCGATTTGGGTGTACATTTAAGTGGGGTGTAACAAATTCTTCCTTTAAGTAAAATGCTTAAAGGTCGAAACGAAAAGATAGGCTCTGAGGGGTGTACTAGGGGTATCGTGTACTAAAAATGAGTACAACGCAAAGGGTGTGGGAGAATTACTTGACCAATGTAGCCAATGTAATTATAACAAAAACACAGGTGTAAAACAACGGGTTAATCCTAATGCCTCTTATCATGTAGTAAATCTAACTACACGAATGTAGTCTCACTTGTGGCCTCGGAATGGTCCTAACGCAAGTTCTAGAATCTAAGTGCTACCGGTACACACATCATAGCATAAATGCTTTTCCTACCAATTCTAGGGGCGAACCTCACATATTTGGGGTGGAAAAATTTTTTTAGTGGTACGGTTTTTGTGCTAGTCATATAACTCCTATCCGTGAGACGCTCATTAAGATCAAAGTTTCACTCCTATATGTTGTAAAAATTTTAAATTTGGCACTAAAATTACCTTAACAAGTATTTCTCTCAGTTTTATTACACATCTACTATTAAACAAACAAAAATCAAGCGTAATAGTATTCTCTAATCGTACTTTTACCCTCCCCTTACACTTAATATGAACATTGTCCCCAATGTTCAAATAACAAGATGTAAAAGAAAAAAGTAAAAGAATGAAATCAAATACTCCCCTGATTCGCTCGGTGGATAATGAAATAATACGGTTAAATCTTCTTCCAAAGTAATGTTGAAGCTCCATGACTAATGCATCGCCAAAAGCTTGATCCAAAAACATTTCCTTGTCCAAAATAACCTGTTAAACCTGAGAAAACAAACACGAAAACCTGCATAACATCGGCGGGAAAAAATCTATATATAAGGATATAATGCTTGTGGAATGATAACTTTGCAGATTCCTGGAGATTATAAGTTGGAGATTTAAATAAAAACTTTTTATGAAAATAAAACTTTCAAAAATTTCTGAAAATTAAATCTGACGCCGTCAGGTTATAAACCCTGACGCCGTCAGAAATGACCTGACAAAAATTCTCATTTTAAGTTTCCGGAAAATTTCTGGAAAAACCTTTACCTTACTTCCTGGAAATCCTGCAAAACATCATTATGACTCGATACAAGCATTTGACTCAAACAAATACGAATATGTATGCTAATTTATTATTATTACGATTCATGTTCATTTGTGTTCTAATAAACCGATTTAGATTTCCCTTACACTTATCTTTTGCAAAATACCTTTATATGTAGTTAAGACGAAGTTAAAAACAAAATAAAGCATTTTCACAAATTAGTTTTGAACATGAATCAATAAGAATAAAAATTAAACATACATACGGAAATAAATAAAAACAAACAAACAAATAAGTAAACAAACAAACAAATAAATAAAAATCAAATGAGGCTAGCATGTGATAAATAAAATCAATGTAACAAATGTTTTAAGGCAAACAGATGCCTTCCCTAAATTATTACAGACCATATTGTTTCAACACATACAACCAAATATCAAATTGTTCAAACATCAAAACATCAAATCACATCATCACTGGTGTGGGGGACCTTGGCGATAGTCGTAGCCTGGAGGGAGGTGCCCGTAGTACCCATAAGGTGGGTAATCCTGCTCACGACCCGGGAAAGGGTCAATCTGCAGATGCGGGTCCAACTGATCACGTGTAGAAAGATGCTGCATCTGACGAACCGTGTGATCATACATCCAGTCGAACCTCTCGTCCACCCTGGTCCTCCAAGTATCAACCTGGCCCATCCAGGTCCCCTGGTGAGCCTGCCAGTCCCCCCTGCTCATGTGCCGGTAGTAATCAGCTGTACCGGCCTCATAACCCTCATGCTGCTGCTGCTGGGGCTCCTCCTCCTCCTCATCATCCTCATCATCATCATCCTCAGCTCTGGCTAGATGATACCACATAAAGGACCCATCATGCATCTCCATAATCACCTCCATCTGCTTCAGGGACCTCTCCTTCACCGTCCTGCATGCATCACCACTCAAATACCTCATAACCTCGGGCCTGAGGACTCCATAAGACTGGGCCAGCCGGGTGATAAATATCCCACCATAAATCCTGTCTCCTTCCCTCTCCCCAACTCCACCATGCATAAAGCTAGCAACCCAAAACGGGATGTTGCAGTAAACATCATTAGAGTAGATGGTGTACAGGTAGAAGAGATCAGAAGCAGTGACACGGTGGTGAGAGCTGTGACGCCCCGTCAAGCTGTAGGTGAGGCATCGATGAGTCAACCGAACCCTAGGATCCCTGATTTGGGATGCTACAGTGGTCGATGTGTACACCCCATCCCCAATAGTCTGCCAGAACATGGAACACCTAAAATCATTCTTCATCGACTCCCCATGCAACAACCTCTGCATGAACCCTGCCTGAATGGTATCATGCTGATCGTACAACCCAAGTCTCCACCCAAACTCAGTAACCGAACACGTCCTTAGCTCACCCCCCCAGCCTGAAATAGATCGTGGTACTGCCTACATCGGTCCTTGCCTCAGCCATGTCAAAATGAAAGGTGGCAAAGAATTCACGTACCAATTCCTCATATACCGGCTCCTGAATTTTAAACAATCTTTCCCACTGAGGGCCGGTAAACCCATCCGTCTGAAAACTTTGGAGAAAGGTCTGCTCAAGACCTTCTCTCCTCAGAAAGTTCCAATCAACTACGGCCCCATTTTCGACCTTGTGTAGTAGCAGTTGTGCGTATTTGCTTGTAGCAGCATCGTTGTCAAAGACACCCCAACTGAGGACCGTATCCCCAAAGTTCTCTTGTTGAGATCGGGAAGAACTTCCTCGGCTGGGTCTTTGACGCTTACTCATCATCTGGAACAAAGGAGGAGGAACAAAAGTGTTAATATGTGAATTAAAGACTTGGTGGCGTATCAGACAGGTCTGACGCCGTCACCCTTTGATAGGTGACGCCGTCAGGTTCAACCAAATTTAAATCCGAAATTACGAGGGAAAAATCAATATTCAAACTTTAAGCTTATAAACCAAACGCCCTTTTTTTCAGCAAAATGGGTGATTGGGTCATAGGTTATGGTTCAAATTCGTGGCCTCCCCATTAGTGAATAGACCCAATTGATTGCCAATCATCAAATGCTTTAATTATTGTTAAATAACACTAATTAAAACACATTATGAGTTCTAAGCATGAATCAATCCTAGGGTTTCACGAGTTGGGGATTTTCGAAATTTACAAATCCTATGAGTAATTGAAGCGAAAAGAATGAGTAAAAATTACTTACCACGTGAAGATTGGTGACGAAAGTCGGTGAATTAGATCCTGGAAATTCGAAGGTGGGGTTGGAGTGGATATGGTTTGTGGGGTTTGTGATGAAAGTGATGGAATTAAAGTTATTATTGCTGTGCAGACGAGGTGACGGCGTCACGTTCAAATTCTGACGCCGTCAGATTAGCGTATTTCACTACTTTGTGAAAGTTTACAAATGAGCCCCTCGTACTTTAAGAGAGCAGCTAGTCAGGGTCAATAATCCTGATAGCTAGTCTCGTTAACAAGTTCCTCCTGGGTCAAATGTTTTGTTACTGTCACGGGATGTGGTAAAATGTTGAAAAGGTCCGGTTGACGTCACATTCAGGTTCCAATCTCTGTCACGGCAGGTATTCAGGGAGTGTGAGGAGCTTTTACAGGGGGTTTTCGAAATGAGGATGTGCTTTAATTGAGTTCTTCTCACACCTGGCTTAAAGCCAAAAGATCGTTTCCTAGCCTCATGAAAGTTAGGGAGCGTGAAAACCATGCTTCCCACGAAAATGCTACGATCTTGAGAATTCTTTTTCTCTCGAGAGGATCCAAATAGATAAGAGGGTTTTAAAAGTGAAGGTTCGGGGAGAGGGGTTTCATCATCCCATTCGTTGTATGGCTCATTAGGGACCGGGAGTTCAAAGATCTTCTCGATCTTTTTGTGTGAGGCTTCTTCCCTAATTTTCTCCTTTATTCTCACAATAAACTTTTCTGCTAGTTCCATGAACATATCTTGGGTGTTTTTCAAGTGAGTCTCTAATTCCTGGATCCGCCTTTCTTGGTTGTTTACGAAAGTTAGCATTATCCCTTCAAACTCATCTTGTCGTGAGAATTGATGAAACGTATGTTTACCAATTGTGTTCACGCACTCATCGGGATTTTCATCAGCCGTAGGTGTCTCAGCTTTCATTAAGCTCTCAACCTGCCTTTTTATATTTTCGAACAGCTGTTCTTGGGTTGCACTCATGCAATTTAAAATCCCTTCTTCCGAGAACGTTGAGTCATTCCATTCTTCCTCTTCGTATTGTGCTAAGTCCTCAATGACTTCCCAGCACTTATCGACACTGAGCCTGCTCAATCTCCCATTGGCGGCGTAATCTATGGCTCTTCTAGTTTGATGATTGACACCATCATAGAAGATTTGGATTTGTAGCCAAGTATCCATGCCATGGTGAGGGACCTTTCGGAGTAAGTCCTTGAATCGAGTCCATGCCTCGTAGAGAGTTTCGCCTTGACGCTGTTGGAACATCAAGATATCATTCCTTAGCTTGGTAGTTCTTCCCGGTGGGAAAAACTGAGCAAGGAAACGAGTGGTGAGATCATCCCAAGAGGTGATGGATCCTGCGGGTTGACGTTCTAGCCACTGACTAGCTTGGTCCCGCAAAGAGAATTGGAAGAGACGCAATCGGGTCGTCTCTCGAGTGGCAACATCAAGGTCTATAGAATCAACGATTTTAAGAAAGTCCTTGAGGTGTTGATTAGGATCTTCAGAACGAAGTCCATGGAATGCGCATCCGCTTTGCACCAACCGGATGGTGTCGGATCGCAAGGGTGTGATATTGGCTCCTTGAGTGAGCTCAATGGTGTTTCGATAGCCATGGTGGCTAGGACGGGAATACTCTCCTAAAGTACGGGCTCTAGGAGGTGGTGGTGGTTGTTGTGGTGGTGGGTTGTGGGGGTTAAGGATATTACCATCTTCCATGATGTCGGATGGTAATGGTTACGAACAAAGACACGAAGAAAATAGATAGACTAAAGAAAACCTAGAAAAATAAAATAAAAATCTCACTAGAAAGGAATCTAGTGAGTAGACCTAATAGAAATAAAAATTCAACCTAAACAATAACTATTCCCCGGCAGCGGCGCCAAAAACTTGATGCGTGGTTTTGTAACCTTACAACAGGTTTTACCTCTCGAGGGATCTCAAGAGGCTTACAACCCCACCAGGCAGTGTACCTGACCGATGTAGTATAGTGTAGTGGTAAGTACGGGGGATTGATCGTTCTCCACAGGGAATAGTGTTCGTTAGGTGTGAAAGACTACTCTAATTAGGTCTAAGGGTTGAGGAAGATTCTTTTTATGTTTTTATAATTTTTTATGAAAGCAAGTAAAATCTCGGGTTTGAAAGAGTGGGCGGAATTAGTTGCTAGTCAACTAACCCAAATTTACTACGGATGCAAATAAAATAAAATAACAAAAATGAAAATGTGGTGAGAAACTTATGTGTAGAGAAATGTGTTTACTTAGATTTCCTTACTCCCTAACTATCTTTTACCGGTTGATTAGTGTGTATTAGTCGCGTGGATGACGGGTGTATTCCTTAATACCATTCGTGGGGTGGCGTACGTACTTCCCCAACTCTACAAGCTCCTACTTCACTCCTATGTCGAGCCGGCTAGGAAGCTCCTAACATGGGATCACTAGAATTCGCTTGTGCATTAAATACAACCATAAAAACCTTTAGTACGCATTTGGTTCATGTTTCTTAAGACGTTCAAGCAAGTTACCGAATAGGAAGTTAGCCAGTTTTCTTAAGCCTAACATAGATAAACAATCATCCAATACAACTAATAACACACTAATAACCAATAATCAATAGCTAGGTTTCATTAGATCTAAGCAAACACAAGATAAATCTAGCCTAACATGTTAATCAAAAGACAAGAATAAGATAAAATCAAACAACACATAGACATATTGAATGATTAATTGATAACTTATCTTCAATGTAACATGGAAGATCTCAAGGCAAAAAGCCTTGAAAAAGAAGCTAAATTCGTCTTAGGGTTTTCTCCCAAAATTCCACACACTAAGTTCTACCCTAATGACAAAAAATTAGAAAAACTATATATAGATTTTTGGATCTGACGGCGTCACGTTATGGAGTGTGACGCCGTCACCTCGCCGCTTTTAGGGTTCCCGGATGACCTTCTTGACGCCGTCCCTCTTTAGCTCTTCCAAAATCCATTCTGGCTTATCAAGGCTTGACGCCGTCGAACCTTGAACGTGACGCCGTCCCCTTTTGATTTAAGTCGTGACGCCCTTGATCAAGTTAAAGCGTGACGCCATCAGAATTCACATGCTATTTTCACTGGCTTATCATGAGTAAATTTCACGTTCACTTTTTCTTGCCAAGGCATGACGCCGTCTGGGGTTAATTGTGACGCCGTCAAAGGTAACTTTCAGCCGATTTTTGAGACTTTGCCGTTTTCTTCACTTTTATGCTCCAAAAACGTCCAAAATGCCTCCTTTTCCAGATTTCTCCTCAAAAGTACCTAAAATGACAAAAGGAACGATTTAGGGCAATATTTGATCAAATAAATACGATTTAGGGCTTAAATGACCCCTTAAAAGCGGTACACTTTTCGCTTCATCAGGGTGCCTCCCACGAAGCGCTTGTTTTTGGTAACCGAGTCACATGAGCTTGACTCGACCCCGAATTTATTTGTCCATGGGGGAGCATGTGGAAAAGATAATCTCCATCGGACTTTCGTTCAAGATGTTTGGATAAACATTGAAGCATACGAAAGTTCCACTCCGATGAGATACCCACGGCTGAAAAGAAAGAGAGATGCCGGGGTCAAAGATGGTATCTTCACTCCCGAAGGAGTGAAGGAGAAGAGAAATCACTGGATAGGTGAAGAAAGGGAGAAGGATCTTTATTACAATGAAGATCCATTCTTCATCATTAAAGCTCATTGATTCTTTAGCAAAAACCTCGGGAGGGAGGGTCGGGGTGATATCATCGATAAGCAAACTCTTAGGATAGAGTTCATCTCCCCCCGGGTCAGGATCTTCCTCAAAATTATAGTAATCATACTCCGGAGGAGGTATGATATTAGTCTTATGAAGTACGTCTTTGAGCTTGGTCTCTGAAAGGATATACGGAGGTGGGACATGTGCTGTACTTTGTGTGCTAGAAGTTTGCACCTCGTCCATTATTGTCTCCGTATCTGACTCAATATCCGAAAGAATTCCATCATCAGGCGGTTTAGCAGGAGGGCGAGGGGATGAAGGATTAACGTGAAATGACTCAGTTTTTGGAAGGGAAAGGGGATCATTGTTGAGCAATTTTTCCAGAAAAAGAACTTCCCTTTCTGAGTCATGGGAATCATCGAGGCGAGGTATTGGTAAAATCGGCTCATCAAATGTAGAGTCCTCGTCCTCGACGTTCTCTAACCCTTCATCGAAAAGAGGATTAACTTTGCAAGAAGTATACTCATCATTGAATTCAAAAAGAGGGTTAGAGAAAATCCCGGAAGTAACCTTAGAAACGTCAAGAGATTCACCATAAAATTACAAATCACTTTCACTGTCAGATATTTCCTCGGGCTCACTTGGGATTGGGACAAGGTTCTCAACACCGTCTGATTCCGTTGCCGGAATAGTGTTTAGATGCTCGTCCCCCATTTTTAGAGAGTCCTCGGGTTCTTTGGTAGGAACGACGGGTATGGTTGCAACTGACGAACTCTCATAAACTCCCCACCCAGAATCCTCATCATCGTCATCGTCGTCGTAAACGAAAGTTTGACGATAATTAGAACTTATTTTAGCTGCTTGTTCTTCAGCTAGCAATTCTCCATAAGTTTTCTGATGAGGATTTTCTGGGGTACGTAAAGCCTTAAGTTCTTTTAGTGTATCAAGCATAGCAACGAGAAGTTGTTCTTTATTGAGTATTTCTTGAGGAGGTGGTTGAGGTTGTGGTTGAATCATATGGTGTTGTGGGGGTTGGAAATTGTCAAAACCGGGAGTACTATAGCAAGGATTAGGTTCATAGTAATTTTGATTCCACGGTTGACATTGATAATCATTATGAGGACCCCCACAATTTGTACAAGAAAAGTGCGGTGTATCATTGAAATACGGTTCTTGCTCATAAAAGTTTTGAGGAGGGTGATTGAAATTGTTTTGAGGATAATCGGGAATGTTCGGATTAAAATCATAAGTATATGAATTTTCGGCTTCCGAAGCACAAAACGAACAAAATCCATTGATCAAATTTCTACCACACCTCTTGCAAGTACACCGTTGACAATAAGACGATGTCGGATCAATCGAATCTCCACACCCATCGCAATAACGTTGATCGAACGAAGATATATCGGGCTGTGGTGGGTAGTTGTAGAAATTTGAAGAGTCGTTGAATGAATTCGTATTTGGATTATAATCAACTGAATTCCTCGAACCACAAAACAAACAAATTCCGTTTCGAATATCATTTCCGCACCGTTCGCACGTACACCACCGACAAGGTAATCCAAAAAGCGGTTCTCCACAACCGACGCACGGGATAAACGATTCCATCAGAATTAAAAATATAGAGGATTAAGAAGATAAGAATTAAATATTTAAGAGGATTTAAGAAGAATATTTTTGGGTTTTTAAGTTTAAAAACATAGAAAATAACAAAAGAAAAATGGAAAATAAATTTGAAAATAAAATCTTTTTGGATTTTTATATAAGGAAAAATAATTATATTTTTGGTGATCGTTTTATCAACCGTACTCGTTTCTTTCAAAACTACGCGCAGCGTGGCGGGAGAGAAGAATGGATCTCTCTTCAGTCTGCAATTTAATGTCAAGACTTCCTTAAACCCCGTAATTAGGTTGTAGTAAAGAAATAATCCAAGCAACGTTTAACTACACGATCTCTTTTGTTGTTTATTCGGAATGGTTTACAACGCCCTCTCGAGAGCGAGGATTTATTATTAATGGTGAAAACACTTTAGGAAAAGTGTTTTTTAATTATTTTCTTTTTGTATTTTTATTTTTTATAAAAACGATAACTTCCGAGGAAGGGTCTTCAAAACACGAATCGAAAAACGGAATCACGAACTCACTTCAACCTTCCCCGGCAGCGGCGCCAAAAATTGATTTAACAATTATAGATCAAGGGAGAATTGCACAAGAAATATGCAAAACCCGAGTCGTTTGTCCCGACGAAGATCGAATGGAATTTGTGTTCCCGGGACGTGATTCGTGAAGTGAATGTGAATAAGAGTGATTGATTTTTGATTACACTACTAATATTAAAAATAACAATCAAGATTAACAAATAAACTAAGCTAATAGAACAATTAAACTAAACATTTAAACGAAAATTGAATTTTAAAAACGAACGCGACGTAATTTTAAAAACGTAAATAAAAAGTGATTTTCTAAATTTTAAGCCCTAAAAATGCAAATTAATTTTCCTATATTAAATCTGATAAAAGAAAATTTTTGGAAAAAGAAAAATATTTTTTTGACTTTTTAATAATTTTTTTATGAATTAAAAACTAATTAAAACTATTTAAATGATTTAAAAATAGTAAAACAGCTTGGAAAATTCTGAAAATTTCTGAGTAAATTTGAAATCAAAGAAGTAATCTAGGAAAAATAATTTCAGAAAGCTATAAAGCCTAAATAAGCTGAAACAGTGAATAAGCAGTTGCAAAATAAGCACTAAATAAGCTAAAGTGAACCAGAAATTCCAAAAAGCTCAAATCCCAGAAAACACACTTTATTAAGCTCAAATCAACTTATGGAGACCAAATAAGCACTCAGATCTATCAGATAAGCACTTAAATAATCCAAAGCTGAGACAGAAAAGTGTGGCTGATCAGCCAACTTTGGGGCCTCAATAAGCAGTCCTAATAAGCTGTAAAGTTGAACCTAATGGGGGAAAAAGCTAGCCTATAATACTGAGTGTCAGAAAATCACAAAAGCCCTATCACAAACTACTAATTGCTACCTTAATTGAGGCCAAGTTCATGTGTGGAAAAACAGATATATAAGCTAATTGATGCAGAACATTTGACTTTTAAAGTGCATATTCATTTTGACTAAGTCTGATTTAAACAGCCAATATCTAGTCCTAGATGTATAACAATCATGATTAACCTCTAAATACTCACACACAAACATGAAATACACCAAATTAACCAAGGCAGCAAGATCAGATTTCAAAAGTGCAGGCAGAAATGATATAGCAATCTAATTTTGACTATTTACTAATAAACCTACCAGTATTATGCTACTAATGAACTACTTAGACCTAAGATGAACTAATAGTGCAAATAAAACAGCTAGATAACAACTTTAACACCTAAATCCTAGCAGATCCAAACACTACTTTAACTACACATTACACTTTGAAATGCAGATTCAAGCTACTATCATCCATACTAACTATCAAACTAAGTTTAATAACAGCAAGAGAGATCAAAACATTAGCAAATAACAGTAATCAGCAACAGAAGCACAGATCCATAGTTTAAACAGAATTCAGGACAAATGAGAAGCAGTTTAGTGGCATAAAAGCACAAATGAAATAATCAAGCTCAAACACTAAGAAATCCACTTAGAACAAGATCAAATAGAAGCAAACAAAGAGTATACTAATCAACAACACAGATTAAAGCTACTACTATGAAAATCAGTTTTATACTTGAAAATGTAAAATGAAACTTACTAATTTTAACCCCTAACTGAAATAGGGTGCAATCCAAACCAAGCCTATCTTTAGATAGGCTAAAATACACTTCTGAAACCACAAATCACCTATGTTTACCCCATAATCTTCATTAACTACCTCTGTTGACTTTCGTTGACCATCATCATAAAACCATTAAGAAGCAGAAAATGAACTATACTTACTACAAACTATCAACTAGCTTGAATGAGCTTGTGAGAGTAATTATAGAAAGCTGGAAATAGATTGAAACTTTAAATTGCAATGAAATTTAAATGCAAACTTGAATTTTATTAAAACCTTTAAAAGAGTACAAAGCTGAGAATTTAGAAAGCAGAAATTAAACTTTTAATAAACAAAACGATTACACTAAAATTTATCTAATAACTACACTACTCCTACTCCTAGCTAACCCCAAAATGAGGAGAGGAGAACCCCTTATATAGCCGGTTGAGGAAGGATCTAGTAGAAGATTGCCAAGCTGGCAATCCGTGCCTTGTGCTTTCTTCGAATCATCAACAGCCCTCCGATCATCTTTTGCATCATCAAATCGTTTCTAGCCCTTGGATTGAATCTGCCACGCATTCTCAACCAATAGGAAGGATCCATTCTGCCACGTACTCATTCCCTTATGTGTCAGGACTTCCTAGATACGCGTGAAAAGTACATTTCTGCCCTTAATTGTGGTGATTTTTGGTGTGGTTATTTTTAGGGTTTATAGGCTACAGTAATTTCTGGGAGATTGGGGGTAAAAGGGCGCGGGGTGTGTGTGGGTGAAAGGGGAATTTTTATTATATTTTGACTTGTGATAATAAGGGAAGACCGGGTATAGCAAAGGATTTCGGGTATGGGCCATTAAGGAGAGTGGGCTGGGTAATTGTGATGGATGGGGTTATAGGATATAAAGTGTGGGTTGGGTTAGTTTAGTTGTGGATCCGGATTTTATTGATTTTAAGGATTTAAGGTTTTTAAGTGTAAAGTTTAAGGGACCAAATGTGTATTTTCTGGATTTTTGAGGGACTAATGCTGCCATTATTTAAAAGATGGTCTAAGGGCTGAAATTGACAACTTCTGATAGATGGAGGACCTCGGTTGACTTTTTGACCATAATCTCTTTCCCGGTTCCGGTTCTGAGCCTTTTCCATATCCCGTGCTCGTTTTCTTGATTTTCTTGCGTGTCTTTTGTCGTTTTTTCATGATATCCGTACCTGCACACAAACAAACACAAAAACACGAGATATTTGGCATAATTGGTTAGGTTTTTGGTCGTTTTGGTCCGGTTTTGGTCGAGAAAAGGTATGTGTTTAAGCACATACCAATGAACGTATTACATCTCATATTCCTTACCTTGTTGATGATAGTTGTAATAACCTAAAATCTGGATTTACATTTAATTTGATCATTTGAATATAACCTAAAGTTTATTATAAGATTATTAAGGAATTAAACTATATACTATGAATTTAATTGCACATTATATCCTAAACCTAAGTTATGAAAATAAGTTACAAGATAAAAGTTTCCTAACCTATCCTATAATACTAAACGACCCACTTATGTATCTAAAACATTCCATACGTTTACTCATTTGACAAGAATCTTCACTTTCCAAATTTTGTATATCTAATCGTTCATAAGAAGAAGATAAGAACCGAATTCTCATGTAGCTAAGACATAGGAAATCGTTTATATTGTAAGATTATTCATCCATATCTTTTTCACAAAACATTCACTAAATCTTACCATACATAATACACGGTTCTTTTATTTCCTTCCAAACTAAATACATGCCTATCCTAAACCTTATAACATAAGACATTCTTTTCTCTTCTCAATTTCATTATACCGAATCAAAACAACCTAAAAGCTCTCTAATCATTTCATCCATTCCAAGACCAAAGAAGTAGAGTTGTAGTAGTCTTTTGGTGATTATAGAAGTGGTGTTCCAAGCCCTACAATCGTTGTCTTTGCCCTTGTTTTGTGTCTCATTATCTAGCCTCAAGAGGTAACCATGAATCATCCTTGTCGATTATTTTGTCATCATGAATCATTGTGAATAAAAGAAACCTAAAACTATGGTAAACCTAATTATAAACCTACAAACCTAATCGTTAAGATCAGATTATGGGCTGTTGTTGATTCATTAAAAATATATGTACATATGATGAGAAGTTATACGCCTAGTTAACTGTGTTGTATCGACCCATGGTTTATTCTCTTGTCGACCTAACTGTTCCAGCCCTAATACTCATTATTAAAATCGGTATTAGATCATTAACTACACATTAATGACATGCTAATAAATCTGAAAAACCCTAGGAGTTAATATGAGTCGATTAGGGTTTAAAAAGGGTTAGGGTTGTGCTGAATCTGTCGCAAAGTTTGTTGTCCAGGATTTGGGCCAAATTGCAAGGGGTCTAACTTAATGATAACAACATGTTTTTGCATAATTCTTGAGTCTAAAACTGATTTCGTGTAGTTTACTTTTTGTATATCAAGTTTCGTGGTCATTGGTGGTCGGGAAAGCAATCTTTTGATTTTTAAAAGTTTAAGTGTTAAATCTGAATATCGGGTCCGGAAAATAAGTCGGTTCTTATGATTTTTAATTTCCAAACCATAATGAATTAGAACCCCCAATTTTTGCAAGTAAATATTCAATATGTTAATTAGTTAATGGAATTTTTTTGAATTTTTCTAGATGGTTGAGACATGTTTCATAAATATAAACTTTTCGGGTATACCATCAGGTCACATTCTGTAACAGGTTTGAAAAACAATTTTTGTTTGGATACTTGCACTATGAGATAAAATCTGCAAAAATTAGGGGAAGTGTTAAACATATATAGGTATCTCTAGTAAAAATTCTAGAACCACAGGAGCTGGTTTGATGTGTCATAAAAATCATAAGAATATGAACTAGAATCACATGAGAAACCCTAAGCATGTTATTAAATGACAATAAGTATTAAAATCCGTTATGACATTAAATGAACACATAAATATTAAATGATCCCTAATCCGTGTAGATTCGTTGAAGAAGGCGTGACGTTGTTTCCTTGTGTTTATTTTCCCGTTGCTTTCATTCCATTTGCTAAGGTACGGATATTCTACCCTTTCTCAGTAAGGGTTTCGCATTGACTCTTCGATCCATAACTTTATTTCATTCATTATGATATTCGTTGGTGATTTCTGTTTGATATGATTTCTTATGATATGATATTTAGTTCTATGTCATTGGATATGGCATTCATTCATGTTGTTATACTGTTTGGAGATACTATAATTAATTCATTATGATGTAATAGCTTTGTTTATTCTGTTACCCGAGCTAACTAGTCATGGAGGTACCATGGCCATGTCATTGAGGCACCAATGGCATGACACTATCTGTAGCGGTGTGATTGGTCCACGGCGTTCCCTTTTGATATCTATATAATTATTGAGCTCGTGCACTTATTTTCCATTTTGGTACGCCAGTATATTTGTCAGAGTACAGGTGTATGGTGGTGTACATATTTTATTTTGAAGGGAGCGTATGGATGCATCCTAGGTTTGTTTTGCAATGTGTTTCTGATATGGCTTTGTAGTGAATGGTTTGTGTGTGCCATACACCCAGCTCGATCACTTTTGGGAGCTAGCTACTCCATTTGTTATGACAGGATATGATATATGTTTGGATATTTGGTTTAAGGCATGTATCATGCCTTAGACATATGTTTTGAGCTCGTGGGCATTTCCGTATGATTCTATGATTTCCGTATCATCTTTATGACTCACTAATTCTTTTTACTCTTATGATATATGACATCTTTGTTCAGCAGATCCTTATGATTCCATTTCGTACATTTATTCATGATTAGATATTCATTTATTTATATCTGTTCACTGGGCTTTTTAAGCTCAGTCGCATTTTCTTTTCCCTGCGGCAGGTATCAAGAGGGATGCTGGGATTTGAGTGATGAGATTAGGAGCTTTTAGTGGACCACCCTGACGATAGTTACCCACTTGCGTTTGGATTAGATTTGGAGTTATCTTTCATTTAGACTTTGTTTGGTATTGTATTTCATTTAGAAGTTATTTTGTTTCAGACTTATTATTTTATCATTTCCTTAGAAGAATTTATGTAACCTTGTAATTAATAAAGTCTTCCGCTTGCGTTTATGTTCTAATTGACACCATAATGTGACATTTTGACCCTTGTCGAGTTGGGGTGTTACAATAGTCGTGGGATAAAGACTCGGTATGGGAGAATCTATATTCCTTTTCGAAGTAACATTAAGGAATTACTCTTTGAAGAGGCACACAAGTCTAAATATTCTATCCATCCAGGAGCTACGAAGATGTATCTTGACTTGAAAAGAGATTACTGGGGGCCAGTATAAAGAGAGACTGTGTCAAATATGTAGAGAAGTGCCTAACCTGCCTTAAGGTTAAAGTTGAGCATCAAAAGCCGTATGGCAAAGTTCAGCCTTTGGATATACCGGTGTGGAAATGGGGAAAGATTACTATGGACTTCGTTACTAAGTTTCCGAAGACGGTGAAGAAACATGATGCTATTTGGGTTATTGTGGACCGTTTGACGAAAAGTGCTCATTTCATTCCTATCCATGAAAACATGCCCGTTCATAAATTAGCCAAGATTTATGTTAATGAAATAGTTGTTGGAGTATGCTCGTGTCATAATAAATAATTATATGGCTAGACATATGTGAGCCTATGGGGTCATACACTTATACACAGAGACATCATTTTATAGATTGTAATTATCATATTTACAATATATAAACGGCTATGTAACTCGGGATCTATAACGGGCCATTAAATACTAAGTTAGACTTAGCGTTTTTGGATTGGACCAATAATGGGCAAGCCCATTGAGGGCCCACTATATGGCCGGCCTATGGGAGGGCTTGGAAGGAAGATTGGATCTTTTATGGGTGCTAAGTGCAACATCAAATATTGATTGGTTAATCACCATTAAACCAAATCAATTAGTGTAAATGACTTACCACATTCAAGGAGAGAATATCTCCTCCCTCCCCCTTAAACCATACGACATCATCTCCCCCCTCCTAAGGGGTTCTTGATTTTCTATCCCACTTTTACAATACATATTGTATGTGTTGCTAGTTCATAGTTACAACCGAAAGACTAGCATCTAATTGGTGATCGAGGAAGTGTAGTGTGTTCCATCCTTAGAGGAGATCAACATCATTGATCTCTTGGGTTTCTCCATCTCCTATTGGTGATATTGGTGATTGCTAGTGACTCCCGGATCACGCTACAAAGGTATATA
Organism: Artemisia tridentata subsp. tridentata; assembly: GCA_021014915.2. Taxonomy (NCBI): domain Eukaryota; kingdom Viridiplantae; phylum Streptophyta; class Magnoliopsida; order Asterales; family Asteraceae; genus Artemisia; species Artemisia tridentata. The sequence continues at coordinate 160,156,094 of CP139507.1, read as the reverse complement.
TATTGTTATCTTTATTGTTGATTGATCATATGGCTATATGGATCCGTTGTTGGTGATGTTATCCACTGCGTTTATATGTTTAATATGTTATTATATATTTAACATCACCTATAGTGGTATCACGAGCCATCATATGTGCCATATGATTATCCGGTATGCATAAAGTGGCTAAAACGGGTGTTTTTTGATGATTTTTGAAACCACCAATTAAAACAGCCCCTAAGGCTCTATTTTTTCCAAAAAGTAGACCCTTTAGAGGTCATAAGAACTATGATTTTTTTACCTCATAACCATTTGTTATGAATATGCTTGTTTGTTTATTTGTCGGGTACCCGTAAAATGGCCAAAACCGCATTAATTTGATCAATTTGTGAAACGATTTCAAATCAGCCCCTATGGCTTAATTTTCTGTGGTAAAATGATAATTATAAGGTCCTAATATCAATGGGTTTTGAACCTAAGGCCATTTGACACGAGTACCATTCGAGGTTTTTCTTTATGAGACTTGTTCCTATCCTTTTTCTTTATAAGGAAAAGCCATAATAGGAATATTTGAATTTCCCTAATTCTAATCAAACTCAAAGAACACATACTCTAGAAATCATGATGTCTTGTAAAAGTCAAAACGGTTAAGTATGGTTACGCATCTTATTCTTTCAAGGTTGTTTTATAACCCTAGTTTCGGTTTTGAAACATTGAAGAAATATAAGATATTTGGATAACTAGAGAACACGTTTTCTATAGCTACCAAACTAAAATGAGTTTAAATAATTAGAAGACAGAAATATCAATAAACCGCAAAGTGGTAAAGGCAATTACTAGCATGATTACCTAGCAGTTTGTCTTAACCCAATAAACCTACTAAGGTCCTACATACCCTTGTGGTAAAGTAGACCAATTATGGAGGAAATGCATGCCTATTTTCAAGTTAAAATAGCAATGATGGCTAGCCCATCATCTATATGTTAGAACTTGATGCACTTCCTTGAATACCTAAGTACATGTTTACTAGTCAAAGTGACTCACATTAGCAATAATGTGTAGATATTCAAAGAAAGAAGGAAAGTATCCAATCGCCACTCACTCTCCACTGGTGACGTAACACTTATAAATGTTGTCTGATCCAGTGGGAGCTACGTGTAATGTTGTCTAATCCAGTGGGAGCTGTAAGCTTTATTACCTTGCAAGTTGCCCATCTTATTTCCAGATTGTCTTGAAATAATACATTACTTTCCACATGTTAAGCATCATAGTTTATATAAGAACCATTGCATAAATTTTATAAGATAACTTGTCGCGTTCCTGATGTTGCTTCCTGAAATGTTATCTATAAACTTGTTATGCATGATTCATTATTAAAACGATAAAGTTCTACATATCTATATTTTGATTTTGACTAAAAATCATATGTTATCTTAGACATTGTCATATTGCTCATACAAACAAACGAGCGTAGTGTTGTCTGTATACTCTCATGATGTTGTGCCATGCACAAGTGGGATGTGTGCAATGTACAACATATAACAATATGACTAATGGTTTTTCTTGACTGCAAGGTAAGAAAACTACTAAGATTCTACTAGGACTTCTACACATAAAATGTATGTTGCCCTAATTAGAACAAATATCAAGATAACATGAAAAGCTACTTCAACATATTCACTGAATTATTTAGTAAATATGATTATGTTTTCTTGTAAAGTCATAATCATGAAGTATGAAATTAACTTGAATTTACTATTGAGGCCAAGTGCCGGCGCTCGTAATTACTTTAGTTGAATATGTTTAGGTCTCTTGTAAAGACACAAACATCAATTCCGTTAATTGTTGAAAGACTTATAACGTAAAGTAAGACGTTGATTTGTTATGTCTTCTTGTTAAGACATGTACACTTACGACTTATAATATTAAATATTTATGTTTTCTAGTCAAAACATGCACATGAAGTAAAGTATGCAGTAGGCTAAAATTACTATTGATGCCATCTGGTTTGACTTTGTTGGTAGATATGTAAGCCAAAAAGTATAAGTTCATCTAATGAGTTGTGTAATAGTCTTACAACATCAGTCCTCATGGAATACCACAACTTTATGGTATGTCCATCATGGAAAATCAAACACTATTGATATTGTTTGATCTTTGATGACTTAAACTGTTTTACCTCCAAAGCTATCAAGGTTAGAAATTGGATGTGCCATGTGTACACTTAATATGGTTCCAACCCAGAAGGAATTTAAGACACCATTGTATTATGGCATGGGATGAATCTCATTATGTCTTGATTGAAGTTCTGAATTTGTTAACTACCTAAGAGTAAGTAATTAACAAACTAGAGTCAAGAACTAACGATGTATTCTGGATGTCCCACTTGAAAACAATTTATTGTTACTCAAGATGCTGAGTGTCTAGAGATTAGTCTCTACACACAAAAGCAAGTGTGAGCACCTTTAGATCTTGAAGTTATTCAATAGCAACCTTCTGAGTACACTTGCTAATGCCATACTAAGGTTGAACATGCATATGTTAAACCATATATTGATATCTCTCATTCATAAATCCGCAAGGATTCCTCTTGCACCTGAATGATATAGTTTTTATATCAATGCTAAGAGATATAAGTTAGAGGATCATAGTGAACCTGCTAACTAAAGAAATGCATTATTAGATATTGTATCTAATGAATAGCTCAAAACTTTGAATGTTAAGATGCAGTCCTTGAAAGACAATCACTCATGGAGCTTGATTGATCTCTTACCAATCAGTTAGACTGTGAGGTTAAGAATGAGTTTCTTGATGAGAAGACTCAAAAGGACAAACTTGTACACACATTTAATGCACGCGTAGTAAAAGGAGTTTACTCGTACTCAAGAAATTGACTATGACTAAATCTTCCTACCTACAAACATTAAATGTATAAAAATGATTAATTGTCATACCTGTTTTCATGTAAATGAAATATGACAATAGGATATCAAAACACTTTTCTTGTTGATTACCTTTGCAAGGACGATGAGTAATCAAAAGGGTTTATGAATCCATATAATCTTTATTATGTATACAAGATAAAAGAATCCATGTGTGGATTAGATCATGCATCTAGGAGCAGAGATCTTGAGTTAATTATAAAATCAATAATTTGATTTTCATTAATAAGATTACTCCTAAGTACACTGAGAGCAAGTTGGAGCACTATATTTATTTTCTTAAATCTCATATGTCATTAACATATTAGAAACAATATTCCATCTAAGCTAGACTTTAATCCTTAGCTTGGAATGAAGTTTCTCTTAAGGGATTTATAAAATAAGACATACAACCTTGTTATGTATATGTTTATTAGAATAAACATAAGCGGTTATTAAGTCTAAACACAATATGACACGTTATTGAGGGGAGTCTCAATGATCAATCTCACTTGATGAGATTGAACACATGAATGGAAATCTTAAGTTCGACTAAAGGATTCATCATGTAAGTCGTATTACGCATTGGACTATATATATCATTTGCATGAATGCAAGATGAGTTGATAACAACAAATATCTAAGTGAAAGTCATTAGATAATTGTTAAACGAACATTATAATGGACCTACAAAGTACCAAAGATATGTTCAACGTTTACGGATATTTGAGGAGCTCTGTTTTGTTTGCATACATTGATGCTTATTTAACAGAGATGATGCTCAACCCTAGTCACAGTAGGATGTCATCATGAATGATGAAATTGCTGACTAGATGTGCTCGACTGAGAGCATTAATGCGTTATACATTAATAGAATAAGAATACTTTACAGTTTGAGAAACTGTTCAGATGATTGTCTAATGTAGGTGTTTTGCTAGCTTCAAACACCCTATGGAATGTATTGTTGCAATACTCGTCTTGTACTTGAATGCACACATACAAAGGACAATCATCATTCAAACCTTTCATGATTTTTGAAACAAGTATTCTCAAAGTTTACTCAGATGACTACTTGTTGTCTTGTACAACATAATTTGATCATGGTGGGAACATCGGATTTCGACCTATGAGTAGTCTTATACATATCTGTTTTTAGTATTTGGATAATGGAACTGTAAGCAGTCGTATTATATAATGAATTGATATACCTGGTATGATCATCTTCATTTATACTACTGTGTTCTATATTTGCATGTTTAATCCATGAATAATTTATTTATTCTAAAATTGTCCATTGCCAGTTGACGATACGGGAGTATCATCAAATTAAGGCAAATGTGAGCGTGTTGGTAATTATTTACCAAACTCACATGTTTTTCATTGTGATGAACATTGGACTGACCCAACCTACGAGCATTCACTACATGGATTGTCGTCAATAGTGAATCTCGCAAGTGGTTATGTCTCTTATCCTTAGACTTGAGATGCATGTAGGTATTGCATGCGTGGAATTTCATTCCTTGATATGGTTAAACGCTGTCCTGAATAAGGTAGTTATAAAAACCATCTTTAGGGGTGATATGAAACACATTAATGACGCGTGCAGTCAAAATAGGATTTGTTCATCCACATTTTATGGAGTTGGATACTATTGGGCCCCTCGATGAATTGAAGATGTTTGTATGGCCGTACCCAAATGAGATTAAGATGAATCTTGATCCACTTGGTAATCTTGTTCAATATCTATATCGAGAAACATAATAGTTGAACAATTAGAATGACATTTGATCCATGTCTAATGTTCAACATGGTATCTGTAACAAAAGGATAGATGACATATAAACCATTTAAAATGAGATGTTTAAGAAACTATTCTCACATATTTCTAGGGGCATTGGTGTGTTGCTAGACGCTAACCTTTGCTTGTATAATTACTTGATTATTATGACGTCGCAAGTGGGAGCTGTTGGAGTATGCTCGTGTAATAATAAATAATTATATGGCTAGACATATGTGAGCCTATGGGGTCACACACTTATACACAGAGACATCATTTTATAGATTGTAATTATCGTATTTACAATATATAAACGGCTATGTAACTCGGGATCTATAACGGGCCATTAAATACTATAACAACCCGTAAATTTCAGGCTATTATTTTAATGATAATGTGATAGGTTATCTCACTTTCACACAGACTGACACCACACGCAAACCAGGAACAGATAAAAATTCATGAAATATTAGGAAATAATTAAGGACTCGGAGAATATCTCAAGTATTATTTAACAACTCTAAAAATAGACACTCTCGAATTAGAGACAGTTTAGGACGGAACCAAATTTGACACTGTTTAACGGGACACGGGTATTAATTTACTCACTTTAAAATCACACTATACTTATACATACTTAAATTAAAACAGACTCACCCACTCACACTTATCAGTTGTCTTCTACCTAGGCCCCTTATCCCTTTTGTCCGCCCCTTATCCTTCCCAAAAATCAGTCGAGACATCACCATCATCCACAACAACCTATGCCATCCCTTTTGACCTAGATAAACCTCACAGGCCTAGATATATACACGGACCAAAATAAGTTAAATCCCTTGAGATTGATATAGCACCCAAAAGGAAGGTTATCTCTTCCAAAACCCAAAAGCTCCCATGGAGCTACTCTCCGAAAATCGCCATTTAAGCCTCGCCTCCAAAGGATATCGAATCACAACTCATCAAAACACATCAAGGATTTGAGAAGTTCTCAAGAAAAGTTAGCAGTGGAGGTGTGTGATTCGATTTGGAGGATTAGGGTATTCGGCGTGGAGCAGAGATTCTCGGATTAAAGTTCACCCAAGTGTTCACCCATCAAAATCTCTGTAAGATTTGATAATGGATTCGGTCTATTTATTTATTTAGATTCATTCATAATAAGTATTATAGGTCGAACGAATGAATTAAGTATTGATGATTGTTAGTCGAATTGATAATGGATTTTGGGGAAAAACTTGAGTATTGAATGGTTAGTTTAGGGTCGAATTGGTTCCCAGAATCCATAAGTAATTTTTGAGGAAAAACATAAGTAGGATAATGTTTAGTTTGGACGAAGATTTGTAAGAAAGGATGTTGTTTGTTGTGGCTGTTGTCGATAATGTGGCGTAGGAGACATCTGGGTAAAAATTAGTAGTGTTAGTTCGACTCTATAGGTTTCCAGAAGTGATAATTTTACTATAAAATTTCCTGTTAAGTTGTTGTTATTGGCGTTAGAGTGACATAGGAATTTAGTGATAGGTTGAGATTATTAGTTCCCATGGTTCCTGTTTCGAACCTAAGAGTTTATTGATGAAGAAGGAGTTAAAATTTGAATGATATGTAGAACTACTAGGAACCATAGGTTCAGGGTCGAATCTGTGAAAGTCGTGGCTAGAATAGGACGGTTAGGCGGTATGTTGTGTGATTGCTAAGTTAGTGTCAACAGCCACTGTGACGAACCATGGCCACTATCGAACCAATGACCACCTAAGTTAGGCAAAATGATGGTCAGGATAGGCTGGGAAATTAGAAATCTAGTGGGGAATACATCCCAAGGAAAACAAGAGGAGTAAAAACAGTTAGAGCCCATTCCTCCTTGTCGACATTTAGGTTAAGCTAGAACCCAAAAACCTTGCTACCATTAAGACTCCTAAACCTTGGTATTGAGTAGTACTCGACCCAAGACTTAACCGAGACGTGAGTTCTAGTCCCTAGTGATGTCGAATCAAGGTCACTAAATTCCCAGAAAACACAAAGTCTTCACAGACTTGGGAAGTATTGAGGTTGTCATGTTGTGTAGTGATAGACCAAACCAAGACAATTAGAGCCACATAAGAGCCCACTCTTAAGCCCATTCGACAGTCCCTAGATACAGCCCAATTAACAACCTGTTAGTAATATTAGACCCCCTCCTTGACTTAAATGGGCCGCAGCCCAACAAAGTTTTACACTAATAAAAATTGTTGACATAGCTATATATAACAGACGTGAAATAAAACTCGTATAGCCGAATGTACAAATAAATTCTCACTTTGAACTTACATATAAAACTTGAACTTGACTAATATATTGACTAATATATAGTAAGACTTGACTATATTAAAATGTGGTATTGCGAGATATAGTAAGGCTTGTCAAAATATAAAACTTGACTAGTATAGTGAACTTGACTAATATAGTGAGACTTGTCGAAATATAAAACTTGTCGACAATTTTAAATAGCCGAAAACACTTATATTTGTCATATTAACAACGAAAAATGAACGTCACTAATAAAAACAACGGATGATATAGCACACGTAACTTGAACAAATCTGGCAATATATATAGTCCTAAGTTAATAATGATGTGTAGAATGGGTCGTAATGAATTAGCAAACCTTGTAAATTATAACTAACCAAGTCCGTCAAAATTTAAAATCATTTAATTAGTGAGTAATAAACGTCACATATATTAAGTCATACTCTTAGAACCAACATAGACGTACTAAAATATTGAAATTAAAATGTGAAAGAACTAGAAATTTAATACTTGAACTAAGACATGATTATTTAATCTAGGTTGCGTGTTGGTGTCGTGCACAGCGTTCACTGTTCAGACTATTGAAGGTGAGTATTCAGAACCCCTTTTTACCGTTTTATTGTTTGGGGTGGAATGCATGACTTAAAAATTTTTATTTGAACTTATGACATATGTTTTGACTGAACTATTTGAAATTGACTTTAACCTTTAAAATATTGTTTGGGCTTATGACTTGTTTTGAACTGTTGACGTGCCGTATGCACATAAGTTTTAGTCTCCCATGTTTACGGAGCAGGCCTAATTTAATTTGTATATAATAGTTGGTATGATGTACCGTTCGTACATTCGCATTGTTAGTCCCCGGTTGGTTTGCCGTTCGCACTCCAATTTTGACGTACCGTTCGTACGGCTCCCTCGTGCGGAGCAGTAGGTAGCATGGATAGTGCTATTAGAGGTCGGCCAGCCTCTCATTCCCCTGTTTACGGAATGCATATTATTTATTTTAGGGGCTTTGCCGCATACATTATTATATACATGTCCTTTAATGTGACTTAAATGAGCATGTGTGTTTGACTAGACGTACAATTTTTATATTGTGAAATCATAGGTTACATGTCTTGTATGGGCAAGACATGTAACTGAATGATTTGACATCTGGACCTTTTTAAAGACTTTGGATTTCTTTTGACTAAAAACCTATATACTCACCAACTATTTTCATAGTTGACCCGTTTTCTCATGCATTTCAGGTGATCGCTAGTAGGTATTTTTATGAAGGCAATAGCATGAAAGGAGTCGTCACGTGTTATCTATGTTTTCATTAAGTGTCAAGAAAATATTTATCAAGAGTTAAACTTATTTTTATTTGCCGATGTCGGCCAAGACAATGTTGTATTAATGTACGGTTTCCTTAAAATTTTAATTATGGCATTGTACTATATCTCTTTTGCGATGTATATTAATTTCATAGCACCCCAGGACCCGAAAGCTTCCGCTATACCACATTTTGGGGGTGTTACAAATACTAAGTTAGACTTAGCGTTTTTTGATTGGACCAACAATGGGCAAGCCCATTGAGGGCCCACTATATGGCCGGCCTATGGGAGGGCTTGGAAGGAAGATTGGATCTTTCATGGGTGCTAAGTGCAACATCAAATATTGATTGGTTAATCACCATTAAACCAAATCAATTAGTGTAAATGACTTACCAAATTCAAGGAGAGAATATCTCCTCCCTCCCTCTTAAACCATACGGCATCATCTCCCCCCTCCTAAGGGGTTCTTGATTTTCTATCCCACTTTTACAATACATATTGTATGTGTTGCTAGTTCATAGTTACAACCGAAAGACTAGCATCTAATTGGTGATCGAGGAAGTGTAGTGTGTTCCATCCTTAGAGGAGATCAACATCATTGATCTCTTGGGTTTCTCCATCTCCTATTGGTGATATTGGTGATTGCTAGTGACTCCTGGATCACACTACAAAGGTATATATATTGTTATCTTTATTGTTGATTGATCATATGGCTATATGGATCCGTTGTTGGTGATGTTATCCGCTGTGTTTATATGTTTAATATGTTATTATATATTTAACATCACCTATAATAGTTGCCCGACATGGAGTACCCATTTATATTATATCCGATAGGGATGGACGTTTCACTTCAAATTTTTGGCAAAATTTTCAAGAAGAACTTGGTACGAAACTACACATAAGCACAGCTTTTCACCCACAAACCGATGGACAAAGTGAGAGAACGATGCAAATTTTAGAAGATATGTTACGAGCTTGTGTCATTGACTTTGGAGGCAATTGGGAGGATCATCTTCCATTAGTTGAGTTTACATACAATAATAGCTACCATTCGAGCATCGACATGCCACCTTATGAAACGCTTTATGGTAGAAGATGCAGGACGCCCGTATATTAGGATGAAGTGGGTGGAAGGGAATTGGCTAGTACTGATATTGTGTTGGCTACAACTGAAAAGATTGGGACAATACGCGAAAGACTTAAAGCAACACAAGATCGATGGAAGAGCTATGTTGATAATAGAAGAAAGCCGATTGAATTTGAAGTCGGTGATTTTGTTATGCTAAAAGTTTCTCCGTGGAAAGGTATGATGCGATTCAAAAACAAAAGGAAGCTTAGCCCGAGATTCATAGGACCCTTTAAGATTTTGAAATGAGTTGGAGAAGTAGCTTATGTTTTGGAGCTACCCGAGGAGATGAAAGGTATTCATAACACTTTTCATGTGTTTTACTTGAGAAAATGTTTAGCGAACGAATCTAGCGTGATTACTTTAGACGACATTGAAATTGATCCGGAGTTGAAGAACCGGAAGCTATCTTGGGAAGAAAGTCAAGACAACTCCAAAACAAAGAAATACTACTAGTAAAGGTCCAATGGAGGCACAAAAAGGGAACAAGTATAAGATGGGAACCTGAGGAGAAGATGAGGCATAAGTATCCTCATTTATTGCAAGAATAGATTCCGAGGACGGAATCCCATTTAAGGGTGGGAGAATTGTTACACCCGATTCCCGTTAAGGTATTATTATATTATATAAGTAATAGTATTATATTGTTTAGAATGTATTTTATATGTAAAATGGTTAAGTTATAAATTATAACTATAAAAGTGTTAAGTTATAGAAAGTTGCGTGGCCAAACTAAAAGAAATAGAATGTGAAGGACTAGTTTTGCCAAGAGGGTAAAATTAAAATATAAATATATATAATTAATCCATACTACTGGATTTATCCAGAGATTTCAAGGGTGTGTTTGTTGGTTCGATTCCAGGAGAAACAAAAGGGAGGGAAAGGAGTAAGATCACTAGTAGTGCAAATTGATCAAGAAGGAGAAGTTATTCAAGTTACTAAGGGTGTAGAACCACTAAACTATCATAAGTAAGTGTTAAATTCTAATTACTAATTAGGGTTCTTGAAGAAATTTAGGTAAGATATTAAAGGTTATTGATTTTATAACTTATTACTGAATTAGACACTAATTAGGGTACCCTTATAGGAATCAAGAAGGAAGCAAGTGGAGACTTATAATAATTTCAAGTAGAAATCGTAGTTGGTGATTTGAGGTAAGTACATTAGTAATGAACTTGTTATAGTCTAAACTATGTTATAGTGAAATTGGAGCATGTTATAGTTAGCTTGGATCCATAGCTTATTATATGTTATGAATAGCATGCTTCTATGCTTATGTGAGGTATGTTTATATGTTATAGTATTGCTCCTAATTGTGTTGTAATTATTGTTCTTACTATGTACTTACTAAGTATTCGCTTACGTTATAGTTTATGATGTGATTATAGGTACCGGTGAATCAAGTAAAGGTAAGGATAAGGTGTAGATTGAAGTGTTGTAGTAGCTTAGCTTTTGGAGCTTGAAGTAGAAAGATCTCTCTCTTGGACAAAGTATTGAAGTTGGAAACCCCGTCGAGTCTTCTTTACTTTTGGTATATATTTTGTTAAATGGGTCGTTTATTATTATGGGTCGTTTACGATTATGGGTCGTTTTGTGTTACAAATTGTGGGTTGATGTATGTATGGGTCTATGATCATGTCTTAGATTAGTATGTTGAAGATTGTTGAATATTGGTTAGTAATTAGTTATAGTTATGTTTGAAAGGGGTGTTTGGCTAGGTGCCATTTTACCCATTTTGACCCATTGGTATGGGTTAGATTATGTTGAATGATATATAGTCTATTTTCAGATGTGAAAAAAAAAAAAAAAAAAAAAAAAAAAAAAAAAAAAAAACATTTATGCAAGTTATAATAAGTTAGTTTGTGTTTTGGTCGAGTTTTTATGGTTTCTACAGTTTTGCAGACTCTCTGTAAGAAATTTGTATCTGATGCATCGATACGACGTATCTAGAAAATAGATATGGAGTATCAACCGATATGGAGTATCCAGAAAATAGATATGGAGTATCAATCGATACGGCGTATCCAAAAAATAGATATGGAGTATCAACTGATACAGAGTATCCAGAAAATAGATATGGAGTATCAATCGATACGGCGTATCCAGAATATGGATACAGAGTATCGGCGTCTGTTAACAGAATGTTTGTATCTCTTTCCTGTTTCGAGTTTTCAATCTCGGGTCATGGTATACTATTATTATAAATGTTCCTTTGATCAGATACAAAAGTTCTATCATTTGTATGTTTCTAATTCTTCTAGTTCTTTTGAAAAGGTCCAAAAGTATGTAAAAAAAATAATAATAAAAATAAAATAAAAAATTGTCAAGTAGTTTTAGTGACGTAACACAAATAAAGCAACAATCATAATAACTAAACTAAGTAAGACAATAAATATAAAAAGTGTTAATCGAAAAGGGTTTAGAAGTCACCAAATATGAAAACTACGGATAAATTGAACTCCATAACATACAACAATCAATACCCAAATCTACAAGCTCATATACCCATATCCTTCTTGGTAGCTCCATGACCAGAACTCAATCACCAACAATTATTTTTGGTATTTTTAAGGTTGGGGCAATTACATATATGTCCCTGCTAAGCTAGTTTATTACATATATACCCAAGCTTAAAATTTAATTACATATATCCCTTTCCTAAACACTCTTAATTACATATATACCCAATTCATTTAAAATACCTTATTAAATGACTATTATACCCTCTGTAATTGCAACATCTAGGCCTTTTTGCATGTCGAATGATATAACTAGTCCATTAGGTGTACCAATTGCTTTCTTAAGTAATTCAAGAAACCATATCCAAGAATTTTTATTTTCCGACTCAAGTACACCATAAGCGACAGGAAAAATAGAATTGTTACCGTCCACACTTGTAGCAGCGACTAGGACTCTATTAAACTTCCCTTTTAGATGACATGCATCTAGAAGGGGGAAATATATTAATGTTAATAAGGGTATAATAGTCATTTAATAAGCTATTTTAAATGAATTGGGTATATATGTAATTAAGAGTGTTTAGGAAGGGGATATATGTAATTAAATTTTAAGCTTGAGTATATATGTAATAAACTAGCTTAGCAGAGACATATATGTAATTGCCCCTTTAAGGTTTGTAAAATTAAATATAAGATAAAGTTTAAAACTTTATAAATAAAAAGTGTTAAAAATGAAACTTAATATAAAAAGATGCAAACTTTTTGAAAGAAAATGACTTAAAAATTATATTTTTATAAAAAGTTTGAAACTTTATAACTTAAAAACATAAAACTAAAGATTTAACTAAAAACTAATTTTAAGGCAAAAAAGATTAAGACTTTAATATCAAAAGTCACAAATTTGTTGTTTTAAGCTATAAAAACATAAACTTTATAAAATAAAATGAAGTAAAGATTAGATTTTTATGAAAGGATTAAAACTTTATTGCTTAAAAATATAAAACTAGAAGATTTATATAAGAAAAGTTTATAAAAGAGTTGATTAAGAAGGTAAATCTAAAGATTAAGGCGGTGCTTGGTAGGATGTTTTAGCGGGTGAGTAAAGGTAATGGTAATGAAAAATGATGGTTGGTGCTATATAATGCAATCATTCATTGCTTGAAAGTGGGTAATACCCCATTACTCACCAAATTGAGGGTATTGAAAATTCATTACCCACTTCACAACATTTTACCCCACGATTTCCACTTCCTAATTTTATGGAATTCTGATTATCTTTTTAATTAATAATTAATAATCATTTTTATTAAAGAACTAATCGAATGTCTACAAAAGTTTAAAAAATGCCTTGAATATTAAATTTTATAAGTTCTGATGTATATACTTGATATATCCAATCTTTTTCACACTTCCAATATACAAATTATCATACCACTACATCAACATATATTATAGGTTATAAATGTTTTGATTTAAAAGCATGTATCGTGACTACAAACGTTATGTATTTTTGTTAGATTCGACCTTTAGGTGTCAACTTATACAATGCTTATATATATATTTTTTTTCTGCTAGTTTAAGGTTTTGGAGACCATAATGATACATATTTTGTTAACTATTGTTGTTAATTATCGCTAGTTTTCTGTTATCTTTAAATATAAACCAAATGCAAGAAACCACCAAACTATTCAATCCTTTAATATTATAACCAAGCAACATCAATGGAATGATATACCCTGATTATATTCCTTAGTATACCCTTTGCATTTCCCTTTTCCATTCCCTTATTTGAACCAAGTGCACCCTTAGTGGGTATAACACAATAACTAAAAGATTAAGATAAAAACTTGTAAAAAATAGAAGATATAAGAAATATAAAAAAGATTAATACCTTAAAATATGAAAGATTAATACAAACTTTAACTATTTTAATTAAAACTAATCTAAAAACCTAAAAAAAACTAAAACGAATAAAAAAAATAAATAAATAAATAAACGAATGAAATGTAGATCTCGTGCCTTTCTTTCATTTATCCAAACCAAACCAAACCTTTGGCTCCAAGAAAAGTAGGGACCACCTCATGGGTGCTTTTTGTCATTTTCGCGAAGATGAGGGGCCAAAGTGCAACATCCAGCCTGGTCAAAGAAAGTCAACACCGAGGTGAGATGACGCGGGTCGGATCTGTGTCAGGCGCGGGGTCGGATCTGGTGTTAAAAAAATATCAAATGCCATGAGTGGCGTTTGAAGTTTGAACTCAAGAACCCTTGATTATAGAAACAAAACCCAACCACTAGAACACTCCACCATTTGTGTTATATGTGGGATTTGATGTTCTTCTATCCTTTTGTAGATGGGCTTCTTTTGGGCTTCTTTTTAATCTTTCTTCTAACTTTATTGGCTTCGTTTGATCTTTCATAATTCCATCTTTTCCTTCGATACACCAAATAAAATTATCGTTGGACTCGTTTTTTGGTGTTCTTTCCAATAGATTGCTCGAGGAATTTTTCCGACTTCGTTTGAATCTCGTTAAACGCGAAAATATCGTCGAAACTCATCCGAAAATCACCGTTTCTGCTTTGTTTTCAAACCCTTGTACCTGCAAGACATAATAACACATATCAAACATATTTGCAATATAATTTCACATATTTTATGGTTATTAGTCCATTTTAGCGTATTTTTCGGTATAAAAAATGATGTGTGTTTAGGTACACATCACTATGCACTACAGGGGATAACATGTATAAGTGTCATGCTGTTTTCCTGCGCTGGCTTACTGTTTTGGATGGTTGGTTCATTTGGATTTCTGAAAGTCGGCTATGCACCACAGAAGTTTGTTCTAACTTCTGCGTTGGCCTACTGCTTGATTGTTGTTTTGGGTATGATGCTTAGATTGGCAAATTAGTCCAGGTTTCTGATCTTGTTATGGAATGCTTGGGTTATAAGTCTATTTGGGATATGTTTGGTTGGTGCCTGATTAATTATGTGTTATGTATTTCTAACACTTGTATTCACTGTACTCATTTTCCTTGGTCAAACTTTTTCCCTCAGGGTTTTACTTGCCAAGGTTTTTTAATGAGACAGGATGATTGGGTGAGCACTTATCTGGTGCTCATTTTTTATCAAGTATGTACCAGGAAGAATGTTATGAAGTGGTACTCAATTCCTAACTTCTTGAAGATTCCTTGCTGCATTGTAATCCTAGTGATTGGATATAAAGTTGTGTCGGATATTATGGGTTATTCTGGTCCAAAATATTTGAAGATCTTCTGCTGCAATGTGTCCTCAGTTCTGTATGATGACTCCCCATCTCTAAGTTTTTGAAGTTTAGCTTTCTATGTGATATCCTCACATGGTGATGGTTTGAAATGCATTGGTTTGTCCCTTTGTATGTTAATGATTCAGAGTGAGAGGATGTCCTTAGATCAAGCCTCTCCATCTGCTATGTCTATGGGTTGGAGTTTGTCAAGTTTATCATTTTTGTCTTTTGGTTATGTTTTACATTTAGTCATTGCAGACATTTGTATTGGATTTGGGGTTGTCCAGATCTGTTTGTTTGGTTCATTTGTTTCCTAGGCAAGAATTGGAATAGGTAGGGATTTGTCCTTCTTGTTCCTTTTTCTTATGCTATCATTTGTAAATATTTCTTTCATTTTATTAAATATATTTTACTTTTGAAAAAAAAGTAGAAGAAGATACACACCTCATCTACAAAATATACTAATTCAAACACCATCTTAAAAGCACCTAGTAAGTTACAAGCAACTCTTGTAGCAATCTCATAATTTTTTATTTTATTTATTTTTTTTTTTGGTGAACGCCTAAATTTTCATTGATAAAACTAGCAAGAAGCTAGAAAATACAGTAGAAATAAGAAAATCCATACAACTTGTTTTTAATAGATTTTGCTAACAATATCGATTATTATTAACAACATGTCCACCTTTTGATATGCAATGGTTAAACATAATCACCATAAATCTCATAGATCTTCTCAAACGCATTGGTTTTAAGGGCGAGAAAGATGGAGATTGTCGTTAGTTATGTCTGAACATTAGTATTTTTGAAATTCACTATTTTAAGAATAAGCGTTGTTAGTTATGGGAATGGATCCACTAAGAATAGAAAAAAATAAGAAGAATGAGAAATGTTTTCAGCCACACATTTCAAATGAGGAAGAAAATTTTTATGGGAGATGCATATTTTTTTGTAGGTGCATCTGAAATGTGCAGCTGTGATTATTTCTCATCTTTCTCATTTTACTTTTATTTTTTATTTGATCTTTACTCTGTTAGTTATATCCTAACATCAGTATTTTGTTATGCGGAGTAAGGAGACTTGCCAACATTTATTTTTTATAGAGTTAATTGCAGAAATCGTCCCTAAGGTTTGACCAAATTGAAGGTTTCGTCCTAAATAGTTTGAAAGTGCATAGATCATCCCTAAAACAAACTTTTTTGCAAATTTTGGTCCCTAGTTTTAACCAGCGTTAATTGATTCCGTTAGAAGTTACACGTTAGCCCTTTTGGCCAACAATTGTTGCAGCGTTCATCCTTTAAACTAACGGTTGTTTATAATTAAAAATTTTCGGTTTATTTAAAGTTTTTTTCGATTTTTTATATATGTTTTTATCCGTTTTTATACGCTTTCATCCGTTTTTCTTACGTTTTCATACGTTTTTGTCCGTTTTCGTCCGTTTTTATACGTTTTCATCCGTTTTTATACTATTTCGTCCATTTTTCTTACGTTTTATACGTCTTTATCCGTTTTCATCTGTTTTTATACGTTTTTTCCGTTTTTATATGCTTCCGTCCGTTTTTCTTATGTTTTTATACGTTTTCAATTGTTTTTATACGCTTTCGTCCGTTTTTCTTACGTTTTTATCCTTCTTTATCCATTTTCATCCGTTTTTACACGTTTTCCTCCGTTTTTATACGCTTTCATACATTTTCTTATGTTTTACACGTTTTTATCCTTTTTCATCCGTTTTTATACACTTTCGTCCATTTTTCTTATGTTTTTATCTGTTTTCATCTGTTTTCATCCATTTTTATACGCTTTTGTCTGTTTTTCTTACGTTTTTATACATTTTTGTGAAAAATATGTAAGAACTTTTGCTATAAGTTCTTTTGAACCGTCTTTGGACTCTAGGTTGTTTAGAATTTTGATCTAGGGATTAAACATGATAACATAGGCGAAATATTCAAACATAGAATCAATATTATCACGACAAGGTTTTGTCAAACTTTCTCTATTATCATCTCAATATTATTAAACATAATACGGTTACATCAATAAGTTGTAACAGGGATACTAAGATCCTTGAGATGACAAACAACACTAACAACCTTAATTCTACACGATCAATTGTAGAACGTGTTAGCTACACTAACAAGGAATCATAAGATCCTTAAGGTTAAACAAAATGAACAACCAGGCGGTTTCTACCCAAACCCTAAGCCTGGTTTTCCCCCCCACACACACTTTTGGTGTTCACATATTGACACAGTGACACACACTTGAATCTAAGCTAAGATCTCCCTTTTATAGAACAAAGGAGATCTTTACAAATATGGATAAGTCTTGTCAAACTACTTGCATGTTATGTGTGTCAGTCCCTAAGATACGACATGTATCTGTGTTTACAATTTGTTGACTGATCACATATCTAAGATATTATCTACCGTATATATTTGACTTTTATACAAATAATATCTTCTTCATTCTTATCCATTCAGCAGTAGTATGACTCACTCCAACAGCAGCATCTGATACACTAGCAGTAGAATCTTGCACTAGCAGTAGAAACTCCAACACTAGCAGTAGTATCGACACTTAGAGAATTCTCCTTTTTGCACTAGCAGTACCTTCTTTGTACTAGTAGTACTAACTTAGCAGTTAGTACTATTAGTTATAACTTGAACATACTTCAAATATACACTAGCAGTTAGTACTGTTAGTGTATTCTTCTCAACAGTACAAACCTTGTGAACATTTAATTCTCAACTCTAATCTTCATAACATTTAATTCCCAACAATTTTTATCCGTCTTTATCCGTTTTTATATGATTTCGTCCGTTTTTCTTGCATTTTCATACGTTTTATCTGTTTATTATAAGTTTTCATTTGTTTTTATACCCTTTTGCCCGTTATTCTTATGTTTTTATCCGTTTTGTCCGTTTTTGTTCGTTTTCATTCATTTTATAAGTTTTCACCCATTTTTCTTACGTTTTATCCGTTTTTATATGTTTTCATCCGTTTTATACGCTATCATCCATCTTTCTTACGTTTTCAAAAGTTCTTATCCATTTTTTTTTCAATTTTGTCCATTTTCATCTTTTTTTATACACGTTCATCCATTTTTCTTACGTTTTCATATGTTTTTATACGCTTTCTTTCATTTTTCTTAGGTTTTCTTCCATTTTTATAAGTTTTTTATCCGTTTTTATATGTTTTCATCCAATTTTATATGTATAAGAATGGACAAAAACGTATAAATACGGATAAAAATGGAAAAAAGGGTAAGAAAATGTATAAAAACAGATAAAAAAGTATGAAAACGTAAGAAAAGTGGACAAAAACGTTTAAAAATAGACGAAGATGTATAAAACGAATGAAAACGGACAAAAACGTATAAAACGGATGAAAATGTATAAAAACGGACATAAACGAATAAAAATGATGAAAATGTAAGAAAAACGGGCGAAAACAGATGAAAAAGGATAAATACGGATAAAAACGTATAGAAATGAATGAAAAACGGATGAAAGCGTGTAAAAAACGGGTAAAAATGTGAGAAAAACGGATGAAAGCGTATAAAAACGAATGAAAGCTTATAAAAACGGATAAAAACGTAAGAAAAATGGACGAAAGCGTATATAAATGAATGAAAATGAACAAAAAGAGAAAAATGGATGAAAACGTATAAAAACGGATGAAAACGGATAAAAATGTTTAAAAATGTAAGAAAAAACGGACGAAAGCGTATAAAAACGGATGAAAACGTATAAAAACGGATAAAAACGTATGAAAACGTAGGAAAAACGGATGAAAGCGTATAAAAATGGATTAAAACGGATAAAGACGGATAAAAACATTTATAGAAAATCGAAAAAAACTTTAAATAAACCGAAATTTTTTAATTATAAACAGCCGTTAGTTTAAAGGATGAATGCTGCAACAATTGTTGGCCAAAAGGGCTAACGTGTAACTTCTAACGAAATCTAATTAACGCCGGTTAAAACTAGTGACCAAAATTTGCAAAAAGGTTTGTTTTAGGGACGATTTATGCACTTTCAAACTATTTAGGATGAAATATGCAATTTTGCCAAACCTTAGGGACGATTTTTGCAATTAACTTTTTTTTATATATTAAGTTGAGTAAATTGCAAAAATCGTCCTTGTGGTTTGGCCAAATTGCACATTTTGTCCTTTTGGTTCAATAAGTGCAAAGATCGTCCTTATTTTGCACTGTTATGTGCACTTTTGGTCCTTCAACAGTGAAATTTGGCAAACCAGAAGGACGATTTTTGCAATGATGGAGGACCAAAAGTGCACGTAACAGTGCAAAATAAGGATGATCTTTGCACTTAATGAACCACAAGGACGAAACGTGCAATTTGACCAAACCACAAGGACGATTTTTGCAATTTACTCTATTAAGTTGCTCAACGTTATGTTTAAGGTATTGAGACACTCATTAATTGGTTGTTTCTTCAATAATAACTACATGTATACATATTTTTATTTGTTAAACGTAAACAAGATATGTCTAACAAAATATTTTTTTACATACTCCCTCCGTTTCAAAATTATTGTCAGGAGACAAAAAACACAAAGTTTAATAAAAGTGGGGTCATTACAATTTTTAACCACATAAAGAGAATATTTCCTCATAAAATTCCCTTTTTATTACTAAAAATGAAAGATGAACAATTATTTTTGGACATCCCAAAAAAGAAATATGGACAATAAATTTGAGACGGAGGGAGTATTACAAAAGTAATAAAAAATGGTTTTGTATTCATCGACCGACTGGAATAATAATAAATGGATTGAAAATATAAAGGGTGCGTTTAGTTAAGGGAAAACACTCTTGTTTTCCACAAAATATTTTGTGGAAAACAAAGAAAACAAAGATTGCGTACAAATTATTGTCTTCCAATAAAATTCTCTACAAAACACAAAATTCCTATTTCCAACTTTAATACACAAAACTATAAAACACTTTTTTTTTTTCACCTATTTTCCTTTAAAATACCCCCAATCTGTTTTCGTTCATTTTTATACGTTTTCATCGGTTTTTATCTGTTTTTATACGTTTTTGTCTGTTTTTGTTCGTTTTCGTCTGTTTTTTTACGTTTTCAGCCGATTTTTACGTTTTCTTCTGTCATTATACGTTTTAGTCCGTTCTTTTACGTTCTCGTCTGTTTTTTTACGTTCCGTCCTATTTTTTACGTTTTTGTCATTTTTTTACGTTTTCGTCCGATTTTTTACGTTTTCGTCCGATTTTTTACGTTGTCGTCTGTTTTTTTTACGTTTTCGTCTGAATTTTTACGTTTTCGTCCGATTCTTTACGTTTTCGTCTGATTTTTTACGATTTCGTCCGATTTTTTACGTTTTCGTCCGATTCTTTACGTTTTCGTCTGATTCTTTACGTTTCGTCCGATTCTTTACGTTTTCGTCTGTTTTTTTACGTTCTCGTCTGAATTTTTATGTTTTCGTCCGATTTTTTACGTTTTCGTTCGATTCTTTACGTTTTCGTCCGATTCTTTACGTTTTCGTTTGTTTTTTTACGTTCTCGTCTGAATTTTTACGATTACGTCAGATTTTTTACGTTTTCATCCGATTCTTTACGTTTCATTCGATTCTTTATGTTTTCATCCGATTCTTTACATTTTCATCCGATTCTTTACGTTTTCGTCTGTTTTTTTACGTATTTGTCTGAATTTTTGCGTTCTTGTCTTTTTTTTTTTTTTTTTTTTTTTTTAATTTTTTTTAATATATGTTTTCGTCCTTTTTTTCTTTACGTTTCCGTATGATTTTTTTACATTTTCATCCCTTTTTTTACGTTTTAGTCCGTCTCCTTACGTTTTGTCCATTTTTTTACGTTTTAGTCTATTTCCTTACGTTGCCGTCCGTTTTCTGCCTTTTTTACGTTTTCATCCGTTTTTTTTTCGTTTTCGTCTGTTGTTATACGTTTTTCTCCATTTTATTATGCTTTCATCCTTCTTTTATGTTTTTTTACGTTTTGTTTTTCTACATATTTTTAGGTTTTGTCTGAAGAAAACGTAAAAAAACAGATGAAAACGTAAAAAAAGAACAAAAACGTAAAAAATAGACGAAAACGTAAAAAATGGACAAAAACGTAAACAAATGGATGAAAACACTATAATTTAGAAAACGTAAAAAAAAACGGACGAAAACGTAAAAAAAACATAAAAGAGAGGACAAAAAGATAATAAAACGGGCGAAAATGTAAAAAACGGACGAAAACGTAAAAAAACAAACGAAAATCTAAAAAACAGACGAAAACATAAAAAACGGACGAAATCGTAAAAAGACATACGAAAACGTAAAAATTCAGACGAAAACGTAAAAAAACAGATGAAAACGTAAAGTATCGGACGAAAACGTAAAGAATCGGACGAAAACCTAAAGAATCGGACGAAAACGTAAAGGATCGGACGAAAACGTAAAGAATCGGATGAAAACGTAAAAAATGGGACGAAAACGTAAAGAATCGGACGAAAACATAAAAAATCGGACGAAAACGTAAGGAATCGGACGAAAACGTAAAAAATGGATGAAAACGTAAAAAAAAACCTACGAAAACGTAAAAAACAGACGAAAAAAAAATTTTTTTTTTGATTATTTTACGTTTTCGAATTATAATCGCTTGAAGATTTTTTCATGTTATTTGATGTTATATTTTACTTTTTTAATTTTTTATTTTCTCGTATTAGATTTTTTTAGTTATTTTATAATTTAGTCGGTTAGTTTATCATATTTGTTTTTGTGTTTTGAAAATGTTTTTTTATATAGTAATAGTACAAAGTGGATAAAGAATTGAGATATAAAACAACAATATTTAAATATATTTTTTAGTTTTGCATAATGAAATATTTTTCAAACTATACGCGTTTTCTAAATTCGTTGGCTAGAGAGCGGGGCTATTTTTTTCCGAGGAGAGAAAGTAGGAAATGAAAAAACGCCACTATACATTCCCTCCTTTTACTTTCTTCAAACCACCGTCACCAGCCACCAAACCAAACCAAACCATCACAATCAAATTAATAAACCCAATAACTTATTAAACTCTCAACCCCCACCACCACCACTCATGTCACCGCCACTCGAAGACTCCACATCATCATCATATTCCCAAAACCCTAACCCTAACCCTAATCACCCCACTACTACTCCTTTCAATTTCATCAACCCTAATTTTAATTGCTCACACGACACGGCGTCGTTTGCCACTGGTCGGTTTTCGAGACGAAAGTATGTGAAAGTTAAGAAGCATTCGAGTGTTTCAAAACCACCTGTTGTTGTTGATGATGATAGTAGTAGTAATGGTTTTGTGTTTAATTTATTAAATTTAGGGCAAACTAGTCCAAATGGTGAGTGTTTGGATTCGAGTGGGAATGGGGGGTGTTTGGATTTTAATAAGTTGCGCTTTACGATTGGGGCGAATGAGGATAGTAAATTAGGAAGTAAGGTAGGTTTAGGAGAGGTAGAGAGTAGTGGAAGTGGTTTTGTGTTTGGTGTTGGTGAAACGATGGGTGGTAGTAAGTTTGAGAAAGTTAGTGGTATCGATTTTGTGTTTGGGGTGAAGACGGATTATGATGTAATGAACGAGAGTGAATCTAGTGGGACAGTGGGAACGTCGAGTAATGTTAATGACGTTACATCTGAGGTTGATTCGCATTTGGTTGATTCACTATCGGGATTGAATTTGGGAACGAGTGGAATGTTGATGAATGATAAGTGTAAGTCAGTAGAGAATGATACATCAGACGGCGGAAAATCTGAAAAGTTGAATTCTACGGAAGTGAAGGTCGACAAATTGAATTCTACGGAAGTAAAATCTGGTGAGAGTGTTGATGAAACGTTAGATAGTGGAGTTGTGTTTGGGAACGGTGAGTTTAGTGGAGGTTTTCAATTTGGGATTCAAAATGATAAACGATTCACCGTAAAGGGAAGAAAGAAACCTGCGGATAAAAAGCTGAAGGGTAAAGGAGCAGAAAGCAGTGGTAACAACGGTTTTGTTTTTGGAAGTAATTTAGGCAATAGTTTCGGTGAGACGACTCAATCTAAAGTCTCCAATGAGACGAAGACATCAAATTTCCATGACCCAGTAAAAGTCAGTGCTACGAATAAGGTCGGTGATTCGTTTTCTCATTCCGATAACTTGTTTGTGTTTGGGAGTGACAAAACCAATGTGTCAGATGGTGTCCCAAATGGAAAATCGGAGTCATCTTCAAATAGCGGCGTCAGTTTTGTTCCTGAAGTTAATCATTTTGAAGCACGTCCGACAAATGGAGTAGGCCCAACTAAAAATTTCACTTTTCCAAACAACGGTGTTGTATTCGGGGCTTCATTTACAGTCTTTAATACACCCGATATAAATTTGTCAACTTCCTTCACGTCAGATATGTTTCCCGGTTTAGGTAAGAAGTTAGAATTTGGTAAAACCCAAAGAAAAGTAAAAAATACTAAGTTTAAGTCGAAGAATCAAGGTGGTCGTAAAGAAGTCCCACAGTCGTTTGAAGAAGCTTCAGGTTGCTCAC
The DNA here is from genome assembly GCA_021014915.2 of Artemisia tridentata subsp. tridentata. Lineage (NCBI taxonomy): Eukaryota > Viridiplantae > Streptophyta > Magnoliopsida > Asterales > Asteraceae > Artemisia > Artemisia tridentata. The sequence goes on along the minus strand of CP139507.1, from coordinate 160,132,440 downwards.
CAATGGATGTATCCCCTTATGGCGTTGCTGACTGTGCATCAACTTCTACTAACGAAGATGCGGTTGATGCTAAAGAGAACGTTAGTGCAACAAACATCTCGTCATCTTCTACATCCCTTCCTGATGTTAATGTGCCAACAAGACAACGGCCTCATGTGAAGAAATATAAGATGAAAACTGGTCGTGATGTAGAATTCAAATCTTCAAAGAGCAGACTCGATCCATCTCGTGCACATGAAACACATACTAGTAGGGAATATACAAAAGCTTCAGACGAGGAAATATGTGACAAATGGCGAAAAAGGTATGATCTCAGCCTATTTTGATATCTCACAACTGTATTCATGTATATATTGTCGTCATCACAGCTCTAAATTTTATCTGTCGTTCATTTGTGTCAGGGGAAACCAAGCTTACAAAAATGGCGATTTATCAGAGGCTGAAGCTTGTTATTCAAAGGGTATTAGTTCAATACAGCATACCGAGACAAATGACTTTTGTATAGAGCCTCTTCTCTTGTGCTATAGTAATCGTGCAGCTGCACGTATGGCTCTTGGAAGGATGAGGGAAGGTCTAAAGGATTGTAGAATGGCTGCTGCATTGGATCCCAGTTTTCTCAAGGTCAACTTGAGATCTGCAAAGTAAGCTTTCCGTCTGTTTTGTACATATTTATTAGATGAAATCGTTATCCGATTTGCTCTGTACCCTTGAGCTATAGGACATGCTTTAGATTTTGACTCCCTTTTCCCATATCATGTAATATCAAACTCTTAAGTTAAGCGTATTCACATAATAAACTGATGTGAAGGCATGGTATAAATGGAATTCTGAAGGTAACATGACAAGTGATAGGGAAATGCTTAAAAAAATTCATTTTAACAGACTAGCAGTTTGAATTTGAATTAGTAAAAAACTGAATGAGTTATATCATGCATTTTTTATAACAAGCACAGTTAAAATACTTGCACGGTTGCACCTAATAACATTATACTTACGGATGGTCACATAAGGGCATAAGGCACTATTACTTTGCAATACGCTGAAGTATAGCTAGAAGGAATCCGATGAAGACGGTGAATGATTTCTTTTGAACTTTTGGTTCCTATCCCTTTTGTATTTCGAATTCTAAACCATCTTATATATGTTACAAGAGTATTCAGATGTTCAGCCAGATACGTGAGAAAGGCTGAATCATACTGTTTTAGAAGTTTGACCTCATAATTGACGACCTAATATGCAATTTTTAGATGGTGTCGTTATTTTATTTTGAAGTGGTTAATGCTATTCTTATTTGAAATCTACTTGCTGTAAATGATGTTGGTGATTTACATTACTACACACAGTACTGAACCAAGAGAACATAGCGACTTTTCGCTGAGTAACATCTTTATAATCAAGTGTGCAAACTTTTAATCATGGGGCTTGTGGTCTAGTGGTAAAGGCTTAAGTTGTTAAGCGAGCCCAAGTGAGAGTAGTACCGGTTTGGGTGACCGACCGGGAAGTCCTCACTTGGGAACTACAAGCTCTAATGATATCAGGCGAATCGGGAATAGGAGTGGGGTTATCCCCTAAGGAGAGGCTCGCGGTTGGTATCTCTGCCCGAGGATGCGACACTAACTCAAGCCAACATCTAACAACTAACCCGCCGTTCAAAAAAAAAAAAAAAAAAAAAAAAAAAAAAGTGTGCAAACTTTTAATCTGCTGGTTGCTATGTTCACTTTGCATGCTTTGAGCCTTTCACTGTTTATGTCTTTATGGCATGACAATTGTGGTCACAATAATATTGTTGTTATGTGCTTTTTCTTGTTTATAAGATATGAAGCTAATCCTATTAGCTCTAGAACTTGACAAGTGTCAGAGAAAGTAATGATGTGTATTGTGTGGCAAACGAGATTAAGTTTTTGAGTTTTTCTACGCTGTTTTATTTTATCCCTTCAAGCCAAGGTTTCTTCTTTCATTTACGTGTCTTAGTTGATTATTGATATTATTTGATATGTGATACTCTACTAATCTAGGGATAAAATCGTGCAAGTACTTTTACAGATCTGACAAGAACGGATGCATAACTACACACTTGAAAGAGTATTCATTTGATATTTTCCTCAAATTATTGTTCTCATACAATCATATTTTTGGACCTAATTTGTTGATTATGTTCTAGCTCATTGAGTGTTGTTCTGTCACATGCTGATTTTGGATTTGCTTAACTGGCTTTGTTTTAGTGATCGAGCCTTTACATATCTCGAGAATTGGTTGTTTACAGTGTCCTATTTTCAATAGAATATGATAGTTTTAAGGTATAGGATTCATTTCTTTTGTGTCAGTTAATAGGATGTCTGTTGTGGCCTTGTGGGTAGTCTTACTTAGAGAAGGTGATATTTAGTTAACAAAAGGAGTAATTGTTCAGATCATTTAACATATTACTAATTGCAACGATTCTGCACCTTGTTGATTTTAGTTATATCTATATTTATATATTGAAATTGTGGATTCAAGAGATGCACTTTCTTACTGTTTTTATTGTTTGTATATTCTTCTAGTTGTCATTTACTTCTAGGAGAGCTAGATGATGCTTGCTCTGACTATAACAAGTGCTTGGACTCTAAGAACATAGTTTGCTTGGATAGGAGAATCGCAATTGATGCTGCTGATGGCCTGCAGAAGGCACAGGTAACCACAGAATCTGTCTCGCTTTTTTTCCTTGGGGTTTTCCAATATTTTCTGCCATACTGTGATTCAAATTAGAGCATATATTTGTTATTGGATTTGATACCAAGAGTTATTCTATTTTATTCTGTAAATTCAATTCCCTGAAATAGGTTGACAATTACTAAGATCCTCTGATCGGCGGCTTCTAACCTAAAAAATCGTCTCATTAACAGAAAGTCACCGATTGCCTGAAGCTGTCTGCAGAGCTTTTGCAACAGAAAACCTACGAGTCCGCAACTAAAGCATTGGGGATTATAGCTGAAGCTTTGTCTATAAGCTGCTATTCGGATAAGCTAAATAATATGAAAGGAGAGGCTCTCTTTGAGGTATGTGATGCTCTAGATGATTTATACTCTTCACCAAGTTATACATGGTTAATTATCGAAATTTGATTGCTTTTCCTTGATTTGGTCTTTTAATAACAGCTGGGGAAGTATAATGAGGTGGTTCAACTTTGTGAGCAAACTCTGGATTCAGCCGAAAAGAATATTGCAACTGAAGGTGTTGCTGGTCACGCAAATGCAGATGGCTTTGATTGCAACTCAATAAAGCTTTGGAGGTGGAACATGATGTCTAAATCCTACTTTCATATGGGTAAACTTGAGATGGCTCTTGACTCAATTGATAAACATGGGCAACTGAGACCTGCTGCAGACAAGTAAGCATATTGTATTATTATTTGATTAAATTATATGTCCTAATTGTTAGGGAAGACCTACAAAATTTTGCTACTGATATAGCTGCATTATTTGGTGTGGAAGCAGGACCGAGGATTCATTAAGTTCTTTGGCTGTTACTATACGTGAACTTCTGCAATGCAAGGTATGGCTAAGAGCCTAAGATTGTTTTTTCTTTCATGTGTGAACCTGTAGTTACAGCTTATTTAAAGCTAGCAGATTATAGGAATTTGATTACAGCTGCTTATATTAGTAAAAATGTAAACAAGCCAAAATAAAATAAAATAATTGAGTGCATGTAGCTGTGTTTTTCGATAACAAAAAGTTGGAGAATAATCTATCCTGGCTTTTTGATAGCTATACAGCTATATCATGCCTTGTCGCCATGTCACTTAAGTTTATACTTTGGTCATTACCTTTAAGCATTTATTAATGTCATAGGGAATGAGGCGGTGATTCCTTAGTTGTTATTCAGCTTAAACACGTATAATACCCCGCATTTGAATAGAAATTAAGAAACATGTAATATGATATGCATTAGATAAGGTGTCTTTTAGACTTGAACCTATCCTAGTAAGTGCTTATCGGATCTACTTTGTGGACGGTTAACATGAGTCTTGAACTAGCCAAATTATATAGTAAATTAAGACAATCAGTTTTGGTGTATATTTGCGAATGTGCTTGAGTTTAATTTCTTTTATCTTTCTTTTTGTGGGATCAGAATGCAGGAAATGTAGCATTTCAGAGTGGCAAGTATACGGAAGCAGTAGAGCATTATACTGCTGCAATATCAAAGAGTGTTAAATCTCACTCGTTTGCAGCTGTCTGTTTCTGCAATCGTGCTGCTGCTCACCAATCTTTAGGTGAAATCATCGATGCTATTGGAGATTGCAGCTTAGCCATAGCTCTTGATAGAAGTTACCCAAAGGTATAATGTTGTTTTGGTGCTATGATTTTAATAATTGGCTATTTACTGATCAGTATGTCTGTTTCTCAAGTTTTAGTTAATTTGCCTCAAATAACATGTAATCAGGCCTTATTGAGCTTATTATTGTTGTCATATTGTCAGGCACTCTCGAGAAGGGCTACCTTATGGGAGATGATTAGAGACTACAAACATGCAACTGATGATCTTCAGAGACTCGTCTCCATTCTTGAAACAGGGGAGAATTCTCAGAAGTCTGCTACACCAGGGAGAACAGCTAATGGAAGTGTGAAGGATTTAAGAAAAGCTCGTCGCCGTCTTTCTTCTATTGAAGAAAAGTCAAAAAAAGAAAGGTCCTTGGACCTTTACCTCATTCTGTAAGTTTTTATAGTTATTTTTTTTGTTAGAAAGTTTTACTTGTAGCAAATTAGCTGTTTCTGATTACCGTTGCTTATTTTCAGGGGAGTAAAACCTTCAGATGCTGCAGTGGAAGTTAAGAAGGCTTATCGGAAAGCAGCTCTTAGACATCATCCAGACAAGGTCTTACTCTTAGTGTTTTGTATCTAAAATAAATCCACTTTAATCAAATGTCACATTTACTCAACTGTTTTCCAGTATAAATAGTTTCTTTTTTGGTGACTTGTATGTAGGCTGGTCAGGTCCTTGCGAGAGCTGAAAGTGGAAGTGACGGGCAACAATGGAAAGTGATTACTGAATCAATTCAAATGGATGCTGACAAAATCTTCAAGATGATTGGAGAGGCATATGCTGTGCTCTCAGATTCCACTAAGGTCTGCAGCTTTTATATATATACAACCTGGTTTTTATAGGCGTTTTCACTTTTTCGTAAACAAGCTAGCCATTTTCTAATTTTTCAACTCTCATTTAACTTTGCAGAGGTCCAAGTATGATCTTGAAGAGGAAATGTGGGATGATGAGGAAGTAAGCTTTGCCAGCACTAGCAGAAGATCTTCCGATTTTTACAGTTCTCCATATGATTATAGCAACCGGAGATATACACATGAATCAAGAAAGAGCTACAACAGTTACTCCCATTATTACCCTTGGGAAGACTCGAGAAAGACTTACCAAAGCTCATATCGTTGGTAATTTATAATCACTACCCACAAAAGAATTCTTTGTAGTTACTATATATTGGAATATCGGATCAGCGAGTTCCAGGTGAAGCTGGGTTGGCCGAGGAAGAAGTTAGGGATCTTGGAGCTGCATCCCAGGCTACATACATACACATAAAAAATTATGGACTGAAGCAGGAAGATCAGATAGATCTTGCATTCAATCCTTCACCCCAGTTTTTTCTACCATTAAGTGTAGGTGTTTATTCTATTGTATCATTTGTCACTCGTCCAATTACTAGTTTGCCATTTATAGTGTTGCTTAATCTATTATTGCTGTGATGAAGGTGTTGTACAATACATATACTGCTGTTCTAGTTCCGGTCGCTAACAAATAACAATTTGATCAGTGTGGCTACACAAGGTACGTTTAGATTTTGAGTTCGAGACAAATTGTGTTCTAGTATGTGCTAAAATACATTTCATGAATTTTGTGCTTCACATTGAGAGGAAAGTTTTGAACAAAAAAACTATTCTATATTTTATTTTGTGTTACCGTTTGTTTTAGGCTATCGTTTCTGGATCTTCATCTTTGTATGTCAGCTTTGACATTGTTGAAGTTTCGATGTGACTTTTTTTGGTAAAACAAGAAAAAAAAAAAAAATGTATGTGTACAAAACAACAAGTGTGCCGTTGATAGTTGATACGGTTTCTAAAATTAAGAATACCTCGTCTGTTGTTTGGAAAATCAGATCAGAAAAACTGACTTAAAAGATAACACTTCAATTTCTATTTCGGGTTGGTTGATTTTTTTAAAACAATATTTGCCACTCCTAAGACTGTAATTTGTTTTTGCTACAATCTCCTACTATTTCATCCTACAAATCCTCTTACACACACAATAACTAGTACAATACCCGTGCGTTACCCGGGTATAACGATTCAATAATTTAGAAAAAAAGTTATAAACTTGTTCTTTGTATATTTTATTAAATATAAAACTAAAACACACACATCTAAAAGTGCATAGTCATTCTTATTTTATGATATGTATTAGATCTAAAACATAACAAAGTACAAAAAAAAGTTTGAAACAACGACACCAATCACGTGGAAAGTGATTAGGTTCAAGTAAAAATGTGTTGCAACTGTCGTAGTCATTTGCAGCCCACCTAAAACATTTGCAGCCCACCTAAAACAAAAAGCCATTCTTTATTAGATAAACAATGCATGAATTATAAATTAAGGTGTGTACACAAAATTTCGTAACACATTCTATAATAACTGATATATCTGCACATTAAGTGTCTCTTCATCATTAAGATACAGCCAATTTTATAAATTTGTTATGTGATGATAGTTCTTAGATGATAGAAACTTTAAGTGTCTCTTCATGTCGCAAATAGACACGAAACAAAATTAGTATATAACTTAAGGTAGATAACTGATATAAATTGGTATTTTTCAACCAAATTGTGAAGAAAAAAAGATTATAAATTTGTGGGTCATCAGTTAAATTCACAAATGGTCCTTTATGTAGCAAAAATAGTTTACTTAATAGCTTACAAAAATAGTTTGCTTTGAGCCAACTACAGCACATTTTTTGGAGAATGACCAGGTGTTGTGAACAAACGAAGAGATTCAAAAAGGTGGAAAAGAAATACAGCATAAAGGACCGTTTGTGAATGACAAAGTGGTGTGGACATCTTGCTGCATTAAGTAAACTATTTTACATATATTTATGATAATGTATTGCAGTTGGATAAACTAATGTGTATTCTTGTTAGTTTTTGTGTATAAATATTAATATATGTATGTCCGGTTTCGAACCCGAGGCTCGGGATTGCACACATTAGCGTGAGAGTTTCAATGATGAATAATTAAATATTTATATATTTCATGTATTTATTTATTTATTCATTTCACCAATAAAAACACTTAACGACGATTAGTACTTAACGGGGTTTTAACTAACGACCGTTAAAGGACTAAACGTGAAAATAGGAAAGAAGGATCTAGAATCCCTTGTGGGATGTGAAGATCGACCGAACCCTCCCCTTAGGGATTAAGGGTCGGTTAGTGTTTGGCTTGGAGGACAAGGAAAGAAAAACTATAAATACATCCCATTGTGTTTTAGTTTTCACCTAATCTTGAATCTCCTACAAGCCTAACTTCTCTTCTTCTTCCCTCTTGCTAAGGCTAGTCGACTTTTTCTATTCCCACTAGGGAATTCGGCTTGAGCTTTTAGCATTCAAGTGTTTGGTTTGTTGGTGATCAAGAAACTAGCTTTTCTCATTGAAACGCTATAATTACGTGTGTACAGGAACGAGTGACAAGCTTCCTTTAGCTTGTGATCTTGGTTTAGTCGATCCAATATATTCCCAACTAGGGTTTATATTATTTGTTCTTGTTCAAGAGATTCCTTGTTCTTGCTAGGAATCATTAAGGTACGTGTCTATTTATGTTTAATTAATTACATGTTCTTGTAGATCTATTCCGCTGCGTGTGCTTGATGTTTTTATGTGTTTATGATTTATTTATAGTTCACATATTCCAACAGTGGTATCAGAGCTCGATTTGTGCGTGTCATCCTTGCGCAGGGGCCATGCTAATCTTCTCTGTATCGTTCCAATTTTATCGGATGTCCCCGCTTAGTCTGTTTGTTGGGGCAGTGGCATCATGAGCCTCGTTTAGAACTTGTAATTAATTACTTAAACCTAAAAATTGGATCTTGTAGAGATTACATGCATTAATTAATAATTAGGGTTTGTTTTTTTTAAAACCCTAATATGGTTCGATCCATATTAATTAAAAATTAGGGTTTTAGTTGATTAATTAAAACTTGAGAAACCCTAGGATTGCATGAAAATTTTTAGGAATTAATTAGTAAATACCGTATGTGATGTTACTAATTAATTAGATACGTACAATTAATATTGACATAATAATATGTAATGCATGATTATGTGATCAATATGGTATCCTTGACAAATCTTGCATATTTGTCATGGTGTGATTTGTATGTTTTGTTTTGAATTGTTTGCTACATGTTTTAAATAAATCTAAAATTGGGGAAGACCTCAATATATTAATTAAAAGGTTATGTGCAATGTGGTATCTAACTAACTAAAACTTACGCGGCCAAATTATTTGGTGTCTGTGGTCCATTGGGCACAATGAGCTCGAAAACCAATGGGAGTTTTGTTAGTTACATACATTTAAAATTACACATAGAATTAATAATAGGATTTATTGAAAAAGGTTTGCATGTGGCTATATGATATCGTGGATGATCATATATTTGTTATTATGTGTTTATTTATTTTTGTGATTACTTGATCTTTTGTGTTTTATATTATGATGGATTGTAAACAACAAAAGAGGGTAATTTTCATAATAAAAAAAATAAATAAGACTAATAACTATGAAACCTTTGTAGTACTTTTATTTATTGCCAAGTCTTATGTGCCGACAGTGGTTCGCTTCGCACGGTAATTTGCTCCCAGGCGAGACTAGCAATAATAAATTTACTACATTAATTGTTTTAGCAAGAAAATCATATTCTTTTAGTTGATTGATTGCGACTGTACTAAGTGGTCGAAGCGGCGGACCTAAAATTGACAAACTAAAAAGTGGGTTCTAGTTGGTACGCATTAAATTGTGACCTTAGAGGGGCACGGTTTTAACCAGCTTCGGCGGCTGTCGTCCCTACGCCCGCCTGTGCGTCAATTTTAGACTTACCAAGTACACCACGATAAATACGAAGCATCTTAAGGCAATGTTGTAATTTATTCAACGCCTCAATTAAAAGATTTGATGATTTGAGCTACGAATGAGTAAATGGTTTTGTTTTGAAAATATATATATGATACAAAGATGAATGCATGACATCTTTGTACATATTTTTTTGATTTAACACATCAAAATTTTATTAGGGTAACGCCATAGAATAACAACTTACTTTCTCTAATTTGCCGAGTTGAAACACATACTTTTTTTTGTACCATAATTACCAACGTACTTTTAAATTTTGTTCCGACTTCACCCACATACTTTTTTTTGTACCATAATTACCAACGTACTTTTAAATTTTGTTCCGACCTCACCAATATAGTACGTTCAAGCATATTGGTGAGGTCGGAACAAAATTTAAAAGTACGTTGGTAAGTAAAGTAATAAAAAAAGTATGTGGGTGAAGTCGGAACAAAATTTAAAAGTACGTTGGTAATTATGGTACAAAAAAAAGTATGTGTTTCAACTCGGCAAATTAGAGAAAGTAAGTTGTTATTCTATGGCGTTTACCCATTTTATTACCCTAAAAATTTAAGTTATATGCCGACCAATTAACAAGGAAACACCTAAGATGACATTCTATCATTACTAGCAGCCTCAGCTGATGTGATGATTCAAAGAATGAAGTCAATAGGGGTAAATTGAGCACTTTCATTACTAGCAGCCTCAGCTGATGTGATGGAACGGCGTCAATTTACACGTTTCTAAATTGGTTAACTTAATTGAGCACTTTTATTACTAGCAGCCTCAGCTGATGTAATAAAACGGCGTCAAGGCATAAAAGAATTAGGGACGAAACATGCTTACAATTTGCAACTGATGTTGGCAACATATATATTGTAAGTCCCAAGATTTCTAGGAATTGCAATTTGAAATTGGCAATTGGGTGATCCCGTACCTTGTTGAGTACTTTCATTACTAGCAGCCTCAGCTGATGTAATGAAACGACGTCAATTAGGATCCTAGATTTCAGTGAAAATTAAATGGTTTTTAACCAATGGGTGTTTAATTTTCATGAAATGTTTTAATTATCGAAAGTACTAACTTTTGAACTTTTTTCTGTAGAAATGGCCCAACCCGGAAACTCGTCAAATTTAACCTCCTGTTTCAAGATGATGCTTGAAAAGGAAAAATTGACCGGGACTAAGAATTTTAACGCTTGGTATCGAAATCTAAGGCTTGTTCTTAGAATTGCCAAACGTTCTGAATGTCTTACTGAGGCTCTTCCAGAAGCTCCTCCTGCAAACTCGTCTAATGAAATACTTAGGCAGTACAATGAAACCTATGACAAGCACAATGATGCGGCTTGTCTCATGCTATCGGGGATGGATGATCAACTGGTTAAACAGTTTGAGAAATATAGCCCGAAAAACATGATTGATGAACTGATACGTATGTTTCAGAAATCACCTATGGCTGAATTGTATGATGTACTTGACAACTTGGGCAAGTGCAAGCAGGATGTGACAACACCCGTAAGTGATCATGCACTTAAAGTGAAAGGTTATCTTGACCAACTAGATGCACTTAATTGCGGGTTTGTGGAAGACGTTAAAGTTGGCCTCATCAACAAATCCCTCAATGAGGAATTATATGGTGATTTTGTGCGCAACTTTAACATGCATTGCAAGGGGAAGACATTTTCTGAATTGCATGCAATGCTTATTGAGCATGAGAAGGCCCTCACAAAGAAAGCTCCTACACCTGCTGTTATGGCAATAAGAGGTGGTAGAGTAGCTAAGCCCGGTAAACCGAAACATGTGAACAAGAAAGGAAAGGGCAACACTGACAAGGGCAAGCAGATTGTGACCCATCAGCAAAAGCCAAAGAAGCAGAATCCTCCTCCCAAGAAGGATTATCCCAAAAAGGATGCGGCTGCTTGTCACCACTGCCATACTCCTGGACACTGGAAGCGTGACTGTCCATTGTTGCTTGAGGAGTGTCGCAAAAATAAGAATGCCAAGGCTGGGCAGGGCGCCAGCACTTCAGGTATTTTTATGGTTGAATTATTTTCTTTTCCTCGTAAGCAAAATGCCTGGATATATGATACAGGATGTGGTACTCACATTTGTAATACATCGCAGGGGCTTAGAGGAGCAAAGAAGCTGAACTATGGGGAATGCTACTTGTACGTGGGAAATGGAATACGTGCAGCAGTAGAAGCCATAGGGACTTTTGAGCTAGTTTTACCTTCTGGTTTAATTTTAGTTTTAGACAATTGTCACTACGCACCTTCTATTGTTAGAGGTGTCGTATCAGTTTCTTTGTTATTGGATTTGGGTTTTAAGCATACTTTTAATGATAATAGAATTTCTGTTTCTTTAAATTCTGTTTTTTACTTTAATGCTATTCCATTAAATGGTGTGTTTGAAATTGACATGGAAAACCATGTATCCAATAAAAATAATTCTATGTATAGCATCGGGAATAAGAGAGTCAAGTCTAACTTGGACTCGTCTTATTTATGGCATTGTCGCCTTGCCCACATAGGCAAGAAACGCATGAAAAAGCTGCTAAGTGATGGGCTTTTATCTAATATCAATGATGATTCAGTTGATAAATGCGAATCTTGCATATCTGGGAAGATGAAAAAGAAACCTTTCCATAGCAATATGGAGAAGGCTTCGGATCTACTTGGATTGATACACACGGATATGTGTGGTCCACTTAGACATGTGTCAAAACGTGGTGCTACCTACTTCCTAACCTTTACGGATGACTATAGTCGTTATGGTTGTGTTTATTTACTTAAACACAAATATGAAGTCTTTGAGACATTCAAGGTTTTCAAAAATGAAGTAGAATTACAACTCGGAAAGAAGATTAAGGCCCTTCGATCCGATCGTGGTGGTGAGTATTTGAGCCAAGAGTTCAAAGATTATCTAGCTGAGTGTGGCATTGTCCAACAACTCACTTCTCCTTATACTCCACAACAAAATGGTGTATCTGAAAGGAGAAATCGTACTTTGCTTGATATGGTACGATCTATGTTTAATCTTACAACTCTTCCTTTATCCTTTTGGGACTATGCTCTTGAAAGCGCTGTTCGCATATTAAATATGGTTCCAACTAAGAAGGTTGATAAGACTCCATATGAATTATAGACTGGAAAAGCTCCCAACTTGTCTTACTTAAAGATCTGGGGTTGTGAGGCGTTTGTTAAACGTGACTCACCTGATAAGCTCCAACAAAGATCTGTTAAGTGCATCTTCGTAGGATACCCTAAGGAAACAAGGGGTTACTACTTTTACTTCCTACCAGAAAATAAAGTCATTGTGGCTAGATATGGTGAATTTCTTGAGGAGAGTTTCTTGACTCAAGAATTCAGTGGGAGAGTATATGATCTTGAAAATGATCAAGAAGATGTGTCACCTTCTGAGAACACTAACACACTTCCTGTGGAACCTGAAAGTTTAGGTCCTCCACCTGAAGTTGAAGTGGTACCCATCTGTAGATCTTCAAGATCTACAAAGGCTCCTGAACGTCTATGTTTAAGCATAGACGATGAGGAAACTTTTCTATTGGATCACATTGATGAGCCAACTAGTTATAAGGCTGCCATTAATAATCCTGAAAAGGAAAAATGGCAAGCAGCCATGGATGGGGAAATGCAATCCATGAAAGACAATAAAGTCTGGATTGAAGTAGATCTTCCACCCAATGCTAAGGTACTTGGGTGTAAGTGGCTCTTCAAGAAAAAGACTGATATGGATGGCAAAGTACACACCTACAAAGCTCGTTTGGTGGCCAAGGGCTTCACCCAAACATATGGTGTTGACTATGAGGAGACTTTTTCTCCTATAGCCGATATTAGAGCTATTAGGATTCTTATAGCCATAGCTGCCTACTATGACTATGAGATTTGGCAAATGGATGTCAAAACCGCGTTTCTGAATGGTCGCCTAGATGAAGACATTTATATGTCGCAACCTGAAGGTTTTGTAAATCCAGAATTTCCTGAGCGTGTATGCAAACTTCAAAGATCCATTTATGGATTGAAGCAAGCATCCAGGCAATGGAATAAGAAATTTGATGAGGAAATCAAGAAGTTTGGATTTACTCAAAATTTCAATGAGCCATGTGTATACCACAAAGTTAGTGGGAGTAACACTACTTTTCTTGTCCTATATGTCGATGACATATTAATCATGGGAAATCACATACCAAGTCTTAATGAAGTTAAGAAATATCTTGGTAATTGCTTTGCCATGAAGGATTTAGGAGAAGCAGCGTATATCCTTGGAATCAAGATCTATCGAGACAGATCTAAACGGTTAATCGGATTAAGCCAAAGTGCTTACATGGATAAAATATTGAAGAGATTCAATATGCAAAATTCCAAGAAGGGATATTTGCCCATGCAAGTAGATCATGGCTTAAGTAGCGAAATGTGTGCTTCTACACCTGAAGAGGTGGCATACATGGAGAAAGTTCCATATGCTTCGGCTTTAGGATCTATCATGTATGCTGTTAGATGCACAAGGCCTGATGTGGCATTCACACAAAATTTGACGAGTCGATATCAGCAAAATCCAGGGAAAGATCACTGGCATGCTGTTAAAAACATTCTTAAGTATCTAAGGAATACTAAAGATATGTTTCTAGTTTTCGGGGGAAATCCAGACGCAGAACTGAATGTTACAGGTTTCTGCGATGCGTCCTGGCAAACTGATAAAGATGATACGAAGTCGCAAACGGGTTATGTCTTTGTCATAAATGGAGGAGCAGTAGACTGGAAGAGTAAAAAGCAGAGCACAACGGCCATGTCTGCTACAGAAGCTGAGTACAATGCTGCATCGGATGCTGCACAAGAAGCTGTTTGGATAAGGAATTTCATTACGGATCTTGGAGTGATGCCGTCTATTGAATTACCTATAAATGTGTATTGCGACAACTCTGCTGCAATCACATTCGCCAATGAACCTGGAGTTATGAAAGGCGCCAGACACTTTAAAAGAAAGATGCACTATGTTCGTGAACAAGTCGAACTAGGTGAAATCAAAGTACTCAAAGTTCACACAGATGACAATCTGGCTGATCCTTTCACGAAGGCATTACCTAAAGATACGTTTACTCGACATGCTCAGGGTATTGGTCTTCGTTTAGCAGATAGTTTCATGTAAATCTGTTGGATTAGTATTTCGATAGGGACGTGTAAACAATTATTACAATTAATGAAATAAAGTGCGGATAACGTTTATTCTCATTATTAATATTTGTGTCCTATATTTGCATGTTTAAATCCGTGAGTAATTTATTTATTCTAAATAGTCCGTTGTCAATTAATAATATGGGAATATTATTAAACTAAGACAAATGTGAGGATTGGTAGAATGAACTGTAAGGTTAAGACACCAATGTCACATGATATTCAATAATGTATAAATTGAATATAGGACTTATCCCAAATACATGATTATACTTTATGGATCATAGTCATTAAGTATATCATGAATATTTATCCTCAGACTTGAGATGACAGATAATTGCCGAGGATGTAGCTTATTTTCTGTAAGATAGTCTAACGCTAACCGTAAAAGGTAGTTATAAGGGCTATTTTCAGGAATGATGCGAAATTCAAGGGTTATGCTTGCAGTCAATAAGGGATTTGTTCCTTCAACTTTGTGTTGAAGTTTAATACTGCTTGGCCACTCGTAGGATTGACAAGATGTTTGCGTGCGCACGCCCAAAGTCTATCTGGAAGACGTTTAGATGTTTTGGTAATCTTGTTCAATTATGTATAAACGAGAAACTAAGTTAATTATGGAATGACAAAGATCCATATCCAAATTAACGCGGTATTAGTAACAAAAGGATAAGTATGATGATTAATTTCATCACACGTGGTTTATTCCAGGAGGACCACAACTCGGATCGAGCTGGGGGCATTGAGAAGGTTAAGCTAGGCTGACCCATGTCATTGCTATATTAATGTTTATCCAAGTGGGAGCTGTTAGTTTTTGTGTATAAATATTAATATATGTATGTCCGGTTTCGAACCCGAGGCTCGGGATTGCACACATTAGCGTGAGAGTTTCAATGATGAATAATTAAATATTTATATATTTCATGTATTTATTTATTTATTCATTTCACCAATAAAAACACTTAACGACGGTTAGTACTTAACGGGGTTTTAACTAACGACCGTTAAAGGACTAAACGTGAAAATAGGAAAGAAGGATCTAGAATCCCTTGTGGGATGTGAAGATCGACCGAACCCTCCCCTTAGGGTTTAAGGGTCGGTTTGTGTTTGGCTTGGAGGACAAGGAAAGAAAAACTATAAATACATCCCATTGTGTTTTAGTTTTCACCTAATCTTGAATCTCCTACAAGCCTAACTTCTCTTCTTCTTCCCTCTTGCTAAGGCTAGTCGACTTTTTCTATTCCCACTAGGGAATTCGGCTTGAGCTTTTAGCATTCAAGTGTTTGGTTTGTTGGTGATCAAGAAACTAGCTTTTCTCATTGAAACGCTATAATTACGTGTGTACAGGAACGAGTGACAAGCTTCCTTTAGCTTGTGATCTTGGTTTAGTCGATCCAATATATTCCCAATTAGGGTTTATATTATTTGTTCTTGTTCAAGAGATTCCTTGTTCTTGCTAGGAATCATTAAGGTACGTGTCTATTTATGTTTAATTAATTACATGTTCTTGTAGATCTATTCCGCTGCGTGTGCTTGATGTTTTTATGTGTTTATGATTTATTTATAGTTCACATATTCCAACAATTCTAAGTGTCCATCTTCTCATGTACTGATAGCAATTCTACATATAATACTGATAGTATAAATTAAACATACATTCATGTATATAGATTACATATAATACTGATATGGCAACCATGTGTATGCCGTCGATCGAAT
>CP139507.1:160096396-160111396 GCA_021014915.2 Artemisia tridentata subsp. tridentata | reverse complement strand
TAATCCATTTGGTTTAGCCAAGTTGACAACTTATATTGTGATGTGCAAAGCGTATGGTTTTGAGCCTTCATTGACTGTGTTTAGAGGCTTTGCCAATCTCTACCCTGGTGGAGATTGAGTAACTATTGCAAAAAGGAGTGAGTATGATGTCCCACACCTATTGACTAAACCTTTTTCGAATATTCGAAATTGGAAAGGTCAATTTTTCTATATTGAGAGTACCATCATACCCCCCGAATATCCTGAGCTGTTGGCCGAAGGGAATAGGTTTGATGAAAAACGATACAATGACCCATTACCTTATGAGGTGAGAAGTGAACCTTTGTATCAACGTCTTGCACGTCATCCAGTGGACGTACAAACGTTTCCTGAGCCCATCTTATTCATGGCTGGCATTGCTAGGAGTTGGGAAGGGTCTCCATTGCTTCCTGAAATTATTTGTGAAGGAGAAAGTATGTATAATTTCTTATTTCATAAATAAATAACTTACCTGCTGATATTCATCTCTTTTCCTTTGTCTTGTGCAGAAATGGCTTTTCGAAACTTTGTCGTGGCTGGAGGTGCCAAAGAAGTTAGCTTTATGCCAAGGGACCCTCAAAATACAAGTTACGGAGCGGGATCTCCTTCCATTTCTGTTAATAACAATGATGTTGATATCTCTCCACCCAAACCCCTTGCTGTGCTTCCCCCCGTCAAAGCAGTTGGTACTGAGGAAGCCCCCCAGGTAGTGGAGGACATTGGTGATTCTGATGATACCCCTTCCGGAGGTGATCAGCTCAGGATTGTTGGGTCCTCCGGCATCGCTGATAGAGTTCGGACTAGAAAGGGTACTAGTGCCAAGGCTGCAAAGGCTGTCCCCAAGAGAAAATTGAACATTCCTACCCCGACTTCCCGAACCACCAAGCAAAAAACAGAGAAGTCTCGTGGGAAGACCATCATGTATGCTCCGGAAGGACTGGCCGATGAAGATGACATATCTGGTAAGTGGAAATTCTTCCAGCCTCCTTTTTTTTTTTTTTTTCGTAATATTGCGTGTTTGGCTTATATTGCTTTTGTATTTAAGGTTTGCCAGATACGAAGGAATTGCCCAACTCTCTCTCCTGCCGCTTGCTTGTTGAGAATGTTACTCCTGCCTCATGGAGGAAGAAAATGAATGAAATGTCCATTGAAGAACTATGTGATCTCAACGACAAGAGTTATATCCGACAAGCAATGCTGGATAGTCATCTGAGCTTTCGCACCAGGGGATTGCTTAATAGGGTCCAGGAAGCGAAGGAGGAGGTTGCTGCTGTTGTTGCCAGAGAAAAGGAGAGGGAGAAAAATTATGCTGAATTGGAGAAGAGATGCGATGAAGCCATGGAGAACTTTGAGAAACATCCAAGGTATGAGGCTCTTCAAGACAGGATTGATAGTCTTGAAAAACAGCTTAAGGAGTCACAGGCAGAATGCGGTAGGTTAATTCTTGAGGAGGCTAAGGTTGTAGGCTATGAGAACCAGGTGAGTGCCCTGGAATCCAAGTGTACTGGGTTGGAGGCTGAGAGAACTAGACTAGTGGAGCAGGATGCTAAACGTTGTCAGGAGGTTGATAGGTTGAAGGTTGAATGCCAAAGGTTGAGAAAAGATAGGGCTGAGGTCGTATCGAAGGTTGTTCCCTATATTGCTATGGAATTATATCATAGCGATGAGGTGGGAGTGGTTGTGGGTAAACTGGTGAATGCAGCCATATTTCATGGCAAATGCACAACTTTGGAAGAGATTGCCGAAACTAAGAAACCCGTTGTGCTTTCAGATGTGCCCTATTATCGCCCAAATTCTGTTCAGGAGTATGATGAAGCTGGTAATGCCTTCACCACTGCAGTTTACCCCTTTCTTGCCGAAGCAACCAAAGATCCTTCAGCCTCCATCGAAGATCTCCTTTCTAAAAAACCGAAAAGTATACAGCCTCCGTCTCCAACTAAAAGAACCTTGTCCGAGAAACCCAAGTCTGCGACTCATCAAGAAGACCCAAACTCTTCCATCAACAAATGAAGGCTGCCATGTTGGCAGTAATTTAGTCTGTAAGGGTGGCGTGTACCCTTTGAAACAATTTGTTTGTGCTTAAAGGCTGATGCCTTTCTTTAAGACAATTTAGTGTGCTTTTGTCAGGCTAGTGCCTGTTTGAATGGTTTGTCTGGGCTTCGTCCCATAACTTTGAACAACTGTCCTTTTTTGAAAATGGCTTCGCCTGTGCGTAGCCTTTATGACTCTTAATTTGGAGGAATATCCTCCTTTTTTAATGCCATGCTTATCTTCTCTTACGCTCATTATTAGAACGTAAACATACAACCTAAGGTTATAACCTTATTGTGTGTATTTTGGACCAAGATTTTATGCAATCGTATAATTTGACTGCGACAGAGGGTCGCGACCCACTCCGTCTTTATCCTTAAGTTACAGAGGGCTTCAAATACCCTAAGACTTCATAGGAAAGCTAATGTGAATTGTAATGGATGTTAATGTTATACAAGACATGTGTCTTGCTTCATCCTTCGACATTGAAACTTGTAAAGTACTTGGCTGGATAAATCTATGTTGTATAAAACGAAACAAGAGATTTTGAGGGAAACATGTTATATCATTAAGTGGGTAGGGAGGATTACATCATTTGAAAAAATGAACACTAGACATCTACCATTAATGCTTTTTCCCATGTGAGAAGATTACGTTACATGAAATTGAAAACAACTAAATGTTTTTAGAGGGAGGTAAGTTCTTATATGTAAGACTTACGAGAGCTTGTATCATGTCCAAACTTGTTCACGACATCTTTTGTTTTCCACCTTTCGAGCTTCCACGTCTTTGTTGTCACCGTAATTCTTCTTTGACGCTGGGCTCTTTCATTTTGGCTTTGTTTGCTTTTACTCGAAGGACAACTTCCTATATGCCCTCAAGGCTTTGGGAAGTTTGTCTGCCCATTTATGCTGATATTGCCCTAACTTCGCCTCAATTTCGGTGACAATATCCTTGTCAACACAAATGAATCTTTGCTTCACGTTCAGGCTTTTGCAGAAAGAAGGGAACACTCCTTCGGCAAAGTGTGGTCCTTCGTAAGAGGTGATAACTTGTGGAATTCCAAATCTGAATATTATGTGTTCCCATATGAACTCTTCCACATCTTTTCCTTTTGTTGATGCCAACGGCTTGGCCTCGACCCACTTGGTGAAATGGTCGATGGCTATGACCAAGAATTGTACCCCTCCGGGAGTTAATGGTAAGGGTCCAATTATGCTGACTCCCCACTGATCGAAGGGTCTTATAATCATGCTAGCTGTCGCATCGTACTCTAGCGGTTTACGGGCTTTGGAGTGTGTCTGACATACCGTGCATGTTCTGATTGCTTCCCTTGCATCTTCTAGCACGGTTGGCCAGTAATAACCCCATTTTGTTACCTTCGCGGCGATGGCTCTAGGGCTTGTGTGTCTTCCACAGAATTCTTCATGAGCATCGCAGAGGATGATCGAAGCCTGTTTTAACTCGATACAGCGGAGCCAAGGAGATGAAAGACGCCTTTTGTAGAGATTATCGCCTATGAGCCTGTACTGTGGACTTTTGGCTTTGATTTTTCGTGCCGATTTTGACTTATCGGGCAAAACGCCGCTTATCAAATACATTTTGATTGGTTCTATCCAGCTGGAGCCTTCATCAAATGTTTTACTTCTTGCAATTGACCTGGTGGCCAATTTTTCCACTAAAACCTCACGGGGCAAATGGGCGAAAGCAGTCGATGCTAATTTGATTAGGGCCTCCGCCTTCTTATTTTGGCTTCTGTGGATGTTTGTCACCTTGTATCTTTCGAAACCCCGAAGGACTTTTTTAACCTCGTTCAAGTACTCTTTGATTATTGGCTGCCTTGCTCTGCGAGAACCCTTGATTTGACCAGCGACTAAAAGCGAGCCTACGAAAATGGAGAGGTCCTGAACCTCAATACCCTTTGCAAGTCGAAGGCCAGCCAGCAAGGCTTCGTACTCTGCTTCATCTTTCGTTGCCTTGAATTCAAAACGTAGCGCGTAACTGTACTCCTTTCCCTCCGGACTTATTAGGATTAACCCTGTTCCGAAACCATTGAAGCTTGAGGCTCCGTCGGTAAATAACTTCCATTCTTTCGCCGCTGTTGGGAGAGTTTCTCCATTTGGGCTGTGCCCGGAAGGTGTTTCGTTGAGGACTTCTGCGAAAGTCGGCCTCTTGGTGGAGCTTGGATTATCACGCTTTTTCGATGATCCTGGAGCCGGCAGGTCAATAGCTGCTTTGAATTTCGAAGGATCGATTTTGACTTCTTGCTTTGTCGACTTAGTGGGCTTGAAACCCTTGAGTCGATACCCCTTGCCATAGAGCTTGTCATCAGTTCTCGGTGTCGGAGGAGTTCTGATGCTCCTAGGACGTATCCCCTCAAAGATCTTCCCTTCGGCTTTGTGTGGCTTCTCCAATTCTGCTGTGGAACTATTTGGATATTGCTTTTTGCTTATCACTCTTCGTTCTGCACGACGCTTTTTTGTGACAATATCTTCTTCCCTATCCGTACTTCCAATAACATCATTCGGAGGCTTTTTATAGCCTTCTATCTTTTTCTTGCCGTCCTTCGGGCTGTGCTCAGAGAATATCGTCCCTATTCCGTTGGGTGTGTGAAACTTTACTGCTGCATGTATAGTGGAGACTACTATACCCATCTTTTGCATGGCGGTCCTCCCTATCAATAAGTTGTAAGGAGAGTTGGACCCTACGATAGTAAACATGAGGGTTTCTGTCCTTGCGATCCTGCCTTCTCCGATTGTTATTTCCAGCGGAACTTCCCCTAGGGGCCACGAGCGTTCGCCAGAAAACCCTACTAAAGGCCTCTTCGAATCGACCCTTTGAGACCTGACTGCCGACGAGAGCTTTCGAAAGCAATGTTCATATATGACTTCGCAAGGGCTTCCGCAGTCCATGTAGGCTCCCCTTATTTCTTGGCTAAAAATTAGGACTTTGATGACCACTGGATCGTTCGAAGGGATCCTGCCTGAGATAGGGGAAAACGTTACATCCCTTATCTTGTTTGCTTCCGACTCCGGTACCTTCCTTTTTGAAGTGGTTTCGTCCCTGCGTATCATTAGTATGGGGGCTTCGGTAGGGTTAGTATCCTTGGCCATTTGAGTGTCAGTCATCTTTTCTTTGCCTTTCTTGATTCCTTTTACCAGGTGTGCCAATTGCCCAGATCTTACGGCTTCTTCAATTTGTTTCTTTAATTCCCTGCAACTGTTCGTATCGTGACCATTGTCTTCGTGGAAGTGACAGTACTTGCTGGTATCCCTGTTTTTACCCTTACTCGTCATGCGTGGAGGTGCTTCGAAAGCTTTGGCCGCCCTCTCTGTAGCAAGTATTTCTTTTGGAGACTTCGTTAGATTGCTCAACAAACCATGGTTGGGGCCTTTGTTGTACGGAGAGAACCTATCTCTGTTTTTGTTCTTGTTCTTGGACCCTTCCCACGTGGAATGCTTCGAAAACTTGTTATTGCTATCCTTATCTATCGGAGCCCCATTAGTGGATACCTCTTTGGCTTCGATCCAAGTGTACGTCTTCTCGGTCAGGCCCTTGTAAGTTGTTGGAAGGTCGGTGGATAAGAATTCCACCAAACTCCGATTCCGAAGGCCATGTACGAAACCAGAAATACGCTGATCTTCATGAAGACCCAAAATTTGCAAAGTCTCATCGGTGTACCTAGTGACGAAGGCCCTGGTGCTTTCATTTTCTTTTTGTTTGATGTTGTGCACCGTTAAATGAGTCCTTGTGAATTTCTTTTGCTGACTGAAGTGTGACCGGAACTTAGCCTTGAGATCATCAAGATTGACAATGCTGCCGGGTTTTTGCCCATTCCACCAAATACGAGCAGAATCCCGAAGGGTGTATGTAAACATGTGACAGGCCACCGGCATAACCCACTTTTGCATTTTGATAGCCCCTTCGAACAAGTGTAAGAAATTGTCCGGATCCCCTTTCCCATCATAAGTCCCGACATGTGAAGGCATTTTCAAACCATCAGGCAGTGGGTAATCTTCTATCCACCTAACGAAGGGTGTAGCTGAACCCATGGGGTCTGAATATAGACAATTATAAGGTGGTGCGTACATGGGGACTGTATTGTATGGATTGCTGTTTGGGGGCATTCCCATAGGAGTTTGGCCTGGGTAGGACTGATAAGGTGTGCTCATGGCGAACGGGTAACTGTTTCCCATGGCGTATGGAGGGTACGCCATAGGGTGGCCGAAGGGCATGCTCCCATAGTTTTGAGGGAAGCTTGGGTTATTGGGCTGTCCATTTATAGGAGGATATAAATTTTGAGGATAAGACTGAGTTTGGAACGAGGGGTACATACCATTGGGAGGAAGATTTCCTCCATATTGATTGTAGACGGATTGCCTTCTACGCCTGACGCGTGAGAAGGCTGCAACGGAACCCCGGCTTCAGTTCTTCCAAGATGAGCGGCTAGCAATGGAGGTAAAGTCACCCCCCTTTCTTCCCTAAGCTGACTCCTACCGTTGGAGCCTTCGGCAACCGCCCCTTCTCGTCTTGTCGGAGCCCTCTCGGGGACCCCTTCGAAACCAACAGACCTTTTGCTTAGCCTTCGGCCAACCGGAGAACCAATCCTTAAGGCAGATAGGGTTGGTCCTTGGGTCGGAGGCCTAGGTTCCATCTCCATTTCCTCATCATACTCTTCACTCGAGTATTCCAACTCCTTTCGTACCTCAGCATTCCTGACTTGCCTGTTGCGAGCCCTTAAAAGGGTTTCTAACACTTCATGGTTGGCTTCGACAAAGGCTGGGCTAATGACAGGTTCCGGGTTGGCTGATGTCGAAGCATGATTGTTGGTTGTGATTTCTGGGTGAGAACGTGTTGTGAAAGTGGAGGCGGTTATTGGGGGAAGGTTGTTAGGGTCGTCGACTGGTATCGGTGTTAAGGTAGAGAAGCCCGGTGGGGGAGTATCTTCTCTCCCTTGATCCATGCCGGAATAATAGTGAAATTGGTTGGTAGGTTAAAAGCTCGGAAATAACGAGACCAATTGTAGCGGTCCCACGGATGGCGCCACTGATTGAACAAATATTCGTCAACCAAGCCTTCGATGGTGATCAAAGGAATAATGGGGTGTTGAGATTGAGCCAAGCTTGTTCTTAACCTGAAAATAAGAAATACAAAGACACTACGTTAAGTGATTGCGCAGGGTTGGACCCTGCGAACCACCTCCGGTGTGAGAGTAAGTATGTGTAATGGTAATGTAGGTCGTAAATTGAGAGAGTGAGGTTAACTTGAAAATTTACTTACCTTGTTCTTGGCCCGACTATGCTATTTATAGGTGAGAAATAGGACATAGTGGGCGGTTGCACATAGTTCGGAGATCATGGGGGCGTCCCATGGAAAGTGGTAACCGCTAGGGCTTTGTAGCCCACGATCTCTGTTTTGGCGGGAAGCCAAAGGATAGAGGAGACGTGGGTTTGACCAGGTCTGGATGATCCTTCGTGTTAGTCCCTTCGTCAGGGAATACCCCGAAGGGCTTAAGGCTTCGATTGGCGGATTCCCACATGGTAACCATTCGCAGGCGAATGGTTTTACGCCAATGAAACGTGTTAAGGAGATTAACCTGGGCCTCCGAAGAGAGGGCTTTCTACAGGCTCGAAGGGGAGTCCTTCGACCCGTTAGGAGGGTACATCATCACCACTCACTCAATTTTGGCGCCAAAATGAAGAATCAAAGGCTCAGATCGATTGAAGATAATTCAAAGGTCAAGATGTGTTCAGAGGGAGATAAGAAGGCATTCCACTTTATCTTTGTATATATAGAACAATGTAATAGAAAATAAGTAGTAGTTAAAAATTAGTGTAATCGTATTTTAATTATCAATAGCTGTAATCTTGTAATTTCTCATTCTCAGTTGTAATTCATGTTATAATCAATCTAAGTAACTTTGTTTTAATCACTTATGTTCTAAATTTCAAGTATGCTAAGATTTCAAGTTTTCTGTTAAGCTAAGTAATCTCATAGCCTGTTCAAACATAGTCATAAGCTTCCACACCCTTTCTATAAGCTTATGCAAGCTTATTATAGCTTGTGGTAAGTTTATATAGTGTAAATCAGTGCTAAACTCAAGATACAAGAAAAGTCAACAAAAGTCAACCTGAGAAGCTAATAAGCTGTTTTGGGGTGAATAAGCTGATTTGGAAGGATTTTCTGGTTTTCTAGCTTGTTTCTGACAAGCTAGATTGGTTCTAGTTCTTTGTTCCTTAGCTCCATAAGCTCATCAGTTGTAAGCTTTTTAAATTCTTAGCTTAAAATCCAATTTACTGTGCTACAGCTTATTTATAGCTTTTTACTGTTATTTCATGCTCATTCCTAGTTGCTAATTGTGCTTAATCAATCTCATAGGTATTTCATATTCAATATCTCAGTTTTACTAGAAATCACTTAAAAAATCCAAAAATAGCCAAATCTAGCATAGCTTATTATCTAGCTTGATTCTGTTTTAAAAGTTGCTTATTATAGTTTTTATAAGTTATTTAATCAGTAAAAATCAGTAATCATTAGTCAAATTATGTGTTTCTTTTGAAAGTCCACCACAGAACACCTAGAAGGGGTGTTTGGTTTAAGGCAGTCAACTAGTCAAATCTTTGTGTTACTGTAGATTGACCATAAGCCCAACTTCAAACTAGCTTATTATGTTCTATATAAGCTATTTCTGA
The DNA here is from genome assembly GCA_021014915.2 of Artemisia tridentata subsp. tridentata. Classification (NCBI taxonomy): domain Eukaryota; kingdom Viridiplantae; phylum Streptophyta; class Magnoliopsida; order Asterales; family Asteraceae; genus Artemisia; species Artemisia tridentata. Next base: position 160,102,655 of record CP139507.1, on the reverse strand, counting down.
GATCTAATTAGCCATTTAGCTAGAAAATCAAGTTTTATAGGGTCTGTGGGAATTTTAGACCTCAACTAGTCCAAATAAGCCATTTTAAGCCTTAAGCTCATTTTGGCCTTTTCATTGCTTGTTTGAGTTCCTTGTGAACCATTTAGAGTAGCTACAAGAGTTGGTTTGAAAGCCTTTGGCTTGTGCTCATCTGCACAACCCTGCACATCAGCAGACTCAGTATACACTGAGTTGTTGATGCTGCTGATCTCATCTCCTTTGTGGCTTATCCACATAAGCTATGGCCATGATTTTTGGTTTTCTGAATAGCTCATAGTATAAGCTATCTTTTGCCCCCATAAAAGTTCTCATTTATCAGCTTATTAACTGCTTAATCTGCCTTGCAAATTAGTCATTTTCCTGAGTTTCTGTGTGAAGTTTGAAACTGATTTGGTGTTGAATTTGCTTATTTGTGGGATTATCTGTTTGCTTTAAGTTGTTTTAAGCTTATATAAGTGTATTGAACCTGTTCTGAGCTTTTGGTTAATTTTCTAGCTTTTTAGCTTATTTGCATACTGCTTATCTGCCCAAATCTGCTTATTGGGCTTAGATAACTTCTGCTTTTATTTTTCCTAGCTTTTAAATATTAATTTGACTATCCTGAATTTTTCAGATTTTTCCTAAGTCATTTGATATTTTTAATCTTTTTAATTAGTTTCTAATAGTAATTAAATCATAATAAATAAAATAATAATCAGAAAAATATAAATTTAATTTTCATAATTTTATTTTGTTAATTTTAATCTAGGAAAAATATAATTACATTTTTAGACCTTAAGAAAAACAAAAATAGAAAATAAGTGATAGCTTCTATTTAATAGATTTTATCTTTTTAAATTTTTAATTAAGTAATTTTCATTTTTATAATTTTCTTAGCTTCTTTTCATCTTATAATATTTATAGAAAAAGTTTAGATTTTTCTTTGTTTATTTAGTATTTATTATAATTTAAATTAGTTTTAAATAATTATTAAGTAATAAATAATTAATAATAATTAGATAAAAAGTATAAAAAATATAATTTTAATTTTAAAATAAGTTTTAAGTAATTTTACATTTTTAAGTTTTTAAATTTCATATATTTCAGTTTTTTTCTCATTTTAGATTTCCTGTTACGCATTTTTAGTTTAATTTAATTCGCGTTTAATTTTCTTGTGCATATCTGTTTTTAATTTGTTATTTAGAATTATTAAAAAAGCAAAATCAAATACTAATCACATCAGTCACTCTAATCCTAACTTTCCACAGTTTTCCATTCACACCTCGTTGGGAAATGATTCGGGTAATTACTTACCTGTCTTCACACTACACACGAACGTGAGTTTTTGCAAGTATCCTTTTTCACAAAGGGGTAATTTGTAATTATTCACGCGTATCCGCTGTCTGCATTTATTTATAGGTGTATCCGGCCTGGATCAAATTTTGGCGCCGCTGCCGGGGAGGTTGTGCTGCGACTATTGTGTAGAGTATAAGCGATTAGTGATTTGAGATCCTTCTTCCAGAAGTTCCTATTTCCCAAAAACAATATAAAATACAAAAATATTTTTCGTTTTCTTTTCTATATATTATTATTATTATTATTATTATTATTATCATATAAAAAATTAAAAACCCAAAAACATTTTCCGTTTTCTTTAATAAATAACAATAATAAAATATACCATCGAGAACCAAGACAGAGTACTACCTAACTGGGGGTACGACCATAATAAGTTCCCAAACATCAGATTTAAAACTTGCCTTTGTATCACTTGCGAATATCGGCTCACCTTTGATTGATAAACAAACTATAACGGAGGTTTAAGGATAGTTTGACATTAAATTGTCGGACTGAAAGAAGCGGGTTTTTAAGGAGCATTAATTGCCCACCTTTGCTTCTCCGCCACTCTGTGCGTTTATCTTTTAGAGAGCTACCGTACGCTTGTTGATTATTGGTTTAAGTTCACTTGTGTTTTGATTCGTTCTTGATTTAATTAAAATATTTTACTTAGTGCATGCGCACTCGTTCTTCCACGTCATCAAGCCCTTTACGTGAACTCGTAGATATTCCGAGAAGACGTAATCGTAGACGTGCTGCCCAAATAATCGAACCCGAGATTCGTACTGTTCTCACTGATAATATGGCAGACGAACGCACAATGGCTGAAATGCTCCAGGCACCCACCGAGGGTTACGGAGATGCCATCGTTTTACCAGCCATCGATTCTGATCATTTTGAACTGAAAACACATTTGATTCAGCTCGTGTCCACAAACCAATTTCACGGGTTTGAACGAGAGGATCCATATGCACACATTCGTTGGTTTAACAAGTTGACCTCCACAATTAATTACAAGAATGTGCCGCAAACAGTTATCAAATTGATGCTATTTCCATTCTCACTTGGGGGGGCAGCCCGGATTTGGCTGGATAAAGAACCCCCTCGATCCATTGAAACCTGAGAAGATCTCGTAAAGAAATTTGTCAATTATTTCTTCCCTCCATCAAAGACGACTAATCTAAAAAATGAAATTGCTGGATTTCGTCAAGGTTTTGATGAAAATTTCGGAGAGGCATGGGACAGATTTAAAGATCTCCTAAGAAAATGCCCACATCACGATTTCACGGTGTTACAACAGATAAATACGTTTTATAATGGGTTGACCCAAAACGATCAAGATGCACTTAACGCAGCCGCCGGTGGCAATATCTTGAATCGTAAACCTAGAGAGGTGGTTGAAATTTGTGAAAATAAATCAAAAGTTCCTATTTCTCGAAACAAAGTGAATGTTCCTGTCACTCCTTCTTCTTCTTCATCCGGTAACTCATCAGAGTTAGCCTTCCTTACGGATTCAATGCGTTGCATGATGAAGGAAATGAAAGAACTGAAGAGTGAAATTCATAAACCGGAACAAATCAAAGCAATAAACAAAGTGTGTGAAACTTGTGGTGGCCCACATGCGTATTATAATTGTCAAGCAAACCGATGCTTCTCTTTACCCAGCTCCCGTAGCTGCAGTAAACCAAAATCAATACCGTCCGCATGCTGAGACTCAGTACCGAGCACCGAATGCTATGGTCCCACCTGGTTTTCCACCCGTGCCAAATCAGAATAATCAAAATCGCTTTGTTCAAAATCAGGGACAAAATTTCAACAATTCCCAAAATTTCAATCAAAACCGAGGTCAGAATCAGGGTAATCATAACCAAAAACCATGGAATGTCCAAAATCAAAATCAGACATCCTCAGATGAGTTGCTTAGGCAATTCATAAAATCTCAAGAGGAGACAAATAGAACTCAATATCAGACAAACCAGTTATTGGTTACCCAAATAAATGACATAAAAAAATCATTAACTGATCTACCTTCTACCTCGGGAGGTCTTCCAAGCAACACTGTTGTCAACCCTAGGGTGAACTCAAGCTGTCACTACACGTAGTGGTAAAGATAATGTTGGACTCAAGGTGACAAAGGACCAGGTACTTCCCACTAACAATGGAAGTGCTAAATACGTCCAACCTATGGTTGTCCAAAATTCTACACCCACAATTGCTCCTCAGCCGTCAAGAATAGATCCTACTCTATCACGATTTACGGTTACAAGTTTGTCAAGCAAACGTGGTGAGCAAAGGACAGCTAGAGCTTATTCCGATATGCTCAATGCTGTTCCTGTCAGTGTACTTGATGACAGTGATGATGATGAAGATACCACTTTCGTCAAAGCTATCACCACTCGGAGTGGTGCTGCTTATGAGGGACCATCTGGTCCTATTCCTCCTCCGTTGTTTGAAATGGAAAAAGAGACGGAGGATACACGGACAAAGTGCAAATTCCAAGCCCACAAAGTACAGCACATGTCCATCCTCCGGTTGTCCCTAAAAAGAAATCCAAACCAGGAGTTGTCTTTGAATCTGTGGAGACTCCTGAAGTTGTAGCCCCTAAATCCAAACCTCATATTCCTTACCCATCGCGCTTAAATGAGCAAAAGCTCCGTGAGAAGGCTAGTCAACAAATGGACAAATTCTTTCAAATCTTTAAAGAATTACATTTTGACATAAGTTTTGCGGATGCTATCATTCTGATGCCTAAATTTGCATCAACAATCAAACACTTGTTAAGCAACAAGGAAAAACTGATTGAAATGGCTAAAACTCCATTAAATGAGAACTGCTCAGCGGTTATCTTGAAAAAGCTTCCGGAGAAGCTTGGAGATCCTGGAAAGTTTCTACTGCCTTGTGTATTTCCGGAATGGTTGAATGCTATGCCTTGGCCGATCTTGGTGCAAGCATCAACCTGATGCCTCATTCAGTATGGAAGAAACTTTCTCTTCCGGCTCTTACTACTACCTGCATGACTCTTGAGCTTGCAGATCGAACCATATCTCATCCATGCGGCATTGCCGAAGATGTGTTTGTGAAAGTAGGTAAGTTCCATTTTCCAGCTGACTTTGTGGTTGTTGAATTCGACGCAGATCAAAAGGTTCCTCTCATTCTTGGAAGAGGATTCCTAAAAACGGGCCATGCTCTTATTGATGTATTTAAGCATGAGTATCACACTGCGTGTGGGTATGAAGCTGTTACCTTTAACCATGATCAAAACATCGAAGTACTCCTCAAATTATGACTCTAATCGGTTAACCAAAATCGATGTCATTGATATTGCTTCAAAGGAGTACTCTCAAGAAATTGTTGGTTATTTTCATAATTCTGTGAGTGGTGATCCACCCACATCTTCTCTACCTGTCATTTCCGACTCTTCCCCTTCTCTCACTCCGTTTGAGGGAAGTAATTTCAATTTGGAAGAGATCGAGGCTTTTCTCAAGTGTGATTCATTTCTGGAAGGAATTGATGACGCTGAGATTGATCTGGAGGGAGATATTCTTCTTCTTGAGAAATTGTTGAATCAGGACAATTCTCCTCCACTCCCTCCCGTTGAACTTCATAATGAGGAAATCAAATCAGTTGAGAAAAACGATAATTTCCTGAGGTCGAACTCAAAGACTTACCACCCTCATCTTGAGTACGCATTTTTGGAGGGTGATGATAAATTACCCGTCATTATTGCTAAAGACTTAAGTGATGAGGAAAAGACTGCTCTAATAAAGGTCTTAAAGTCACACAAGCAAGCAATTGCTTGGAAACTCTCCGACATAAAGGGTATCGACCCTGAATTTTGTACTCACAAGATATTAATGGAGGATGACTTTAAACCAGCAGTCCAACACCAGCGAAGGGTGAATCCCAAAATCCACGATGTTATCAAACAAGAGGTTCTCAAACTTCTTGATGCAGGATTGATTTATCCCATCTCTGATAGTCCTTGGGTTAGTCCCATTCACTGTGTTCCAAAAAAGGGTGGCATAACTGTTGTCACAAATGAGGAGAATGAGTTGATTCCAACTCGATTGGTTACTGGGTGGCGTGTTTGCATTGACTATCGTAAGTTAAATGATGCCACCCGAAAAGACCATTTTCCTCTGCCCTTTATGGACCAGATGCTTGAGAGATTAGCGGGAAACGAGTACTATTGTTTCCTTGATGGTTTCTCGGGTTACTTTCAAATCCCCATTGATCCACAAGATCAAGAAAAGACTACCTTTACATGCCCTTATGGAACCTTTGCTTATAAACGTATGCCTTTCGGCTTATGTAATGCTCCAGGCACGTTCCAAAGGTGTATGATGGCCATATTTACCGATATGATCGGGAAAACGATGGAGGTTTTTATGGGTGACTTCTCGGTCATTGGGGATTCATTCGAAAACATGTCTCTCCCATTTAGAAAACATGTTGAAAACGGTGTGAAGACACAAATCTTTGTCTAAATTGGGAGAAGAGTCACTTTATGGTCAAAGAGGGCATTGTCCTCGGCCATAAGATATCAAAGAACGGGATTGAGGTTGACAGATCTAAAGTGGATGTCATTGCTAAATTACCTCATCCCACTACCGTCAAAGGTATTAGGAGTTTTTGGGTCAATTGCCGGTTTCTATCGTAGATTCATACAAGATTTTTCTAAAATCGCCCGGCCTATGACTCATCTTCTTGAAAAGGATGCTCCTTTTATCTTCTCACCCGAGTGCATCAAAGCTTTGAAATATTAAAGAAAAAGCTTACTGAAAGCACCCATTCTAGTTGCCCCCGACTGGGATTTTCCCTTTGAGCTCATGTGCGATGCAAGTGATTTTTCTATCGGTGCAGTCCTGGGGCAACGAAAAGCTAAACATTTTCAGCCTATCCA
>CP139507.1:159196016-159399745 GCA_021014915.2 Artemisia tridentata subsp. tridentata | reverse complement strand
TGGACCTACATACATGACTATCCTTAAAAAACACAAGTGTCTACAATTGGAAAGTAATTATCTCAAGACATTCTAAAGATAATTTGGGTTACTACCAAGATGACAAAGCTTGTAGCTCCTACTGAATTACAGATCATTACAATAATTCACTATTCAGTGATTACAACACAATGCTCCCACTGGATTTAAAAACATTGTAAGTGTTTCATAACCAGTAAAAGCAAATAGTGTGCTATTAACTTTCCTACACCTTTGAGAAGACCCATTCGTAACAATTACTTAGGTATTAAAAAAGGGTGTATTCTACTATGTAGATGATGGACTATCCATCAATGCAATTAACTTGGAAATTGGGCATGCAAATTTTTTCTTAATATGTCTACCATCCCCACAATGGTATGTAGCATCTTTAAGTGGTCAAAGCACAACAACTAGATAAATTATGCTAGTTTGCCTTTTACCAATTTTGCGGTAATTAGTCTAGCTTCTAATTAAATAACTCAGAAAATGTGCAATTTTCTTAACTATTAAAGTTTGCTATGAGTTATTTCTTAGAATTTAGACAATTCTAATTTTCCTATCATACCTTTCTCATTCATGAAAAAGAATATGATTAAGTCTCATTCTTCTCTCATAGAAAGGAGACTAGGTTTATTCTTTTAGTAAAGTCGACTCTAGCCAAAAACCCCTACGGGTGTAGATCACTTTACCAATAAAAGAATATCCCACATTTACGGTTTAATGTTGCATTAATACATTTAAAAGAATTTACAAAATTCAATTTTAGTATTTTCGATAATACAACTTTTCAAGAAAATAAAATACCCAAGAAAATATTCATATAACCATTGAATTTTCTTGAAAAACTAGGATCCAAATTTTCATAATTTCACTACATCAGTTGATCTGCTAGTAATGAAAGTATAAAATATGGTAATCTGTCGAACAATAATTGGCAAATAATTTCCAATTCCTAGATCATTATGGGATTTACATTTGCCAAATTCAATTTGCAAAGTAAGCATGTTTCATCCCATCTCATGCCTTAAGTTTCTAGGTCTCACTAACAACTTAATTAAGTTGTCTAATTTAGAAACTGCAAATTCTCCATATATGGTCTCACACATTAACGGAAATTTACCTTGTCATTGTAATCTAGTCAAGGTCTCACTTAAGCTAAATTACAACTTCAAGTGTTTCTTATAATTAGATGGCACGAACTTAAATTTTAGGGTACTAATTTTGATGTGTCAATCAAAATATGTACGAAGAAGCATGCACACATCTTCGTATCATAAGTTTTCAAAACATTTTTATTAACTAATTTTAAGCTAAGTTTTAAATCAACAAAGTTTTAACTGAGGTATTGGGTTCACCAATCAAAGAATTACTTACAATTATCGCCCACTATATCCTACTACTGCATGAGTCAAAAGACCCAAGTTATTCAGATAATTACCACAAAGTGGCACGTGGAATTGAGGTCAATTTATCCTTAAGATGATTTTGTACATAAATAGTCGTACTTGGTAGCTCCAATTTGACGCACAAAGGAGCGGAGAGACAAACGTCAGCACAAGTGCCAGTTAAAAACGCGTCTCTTTTGGTTCGACAATTTAATGTCAATCCTCCTTAAACCCCTCTTATAGTTTGTCAAAACTGGGTGAGCCGTTCATACTATTGGTACAAAACTCATCACTCAATTAAAAGTTTATGACTTTAAGTCTTAAAAAAAAACATGTTATAAATTATAACCTTGCTAGTCTCGCCTGGAAGCAAATTACCGTGCGAAGCGAACCACTATCGGCACATAAGACTTTGCAAGATTCATAATTTATCACATCAAGTTTCACCATTATTTAGTCCATTTATTTTATATTCAAAGATTACCCTTTTTTGCTTACAACGTGTCATACAATTTAAACAAAAAACAAGTAATAATAAAAATAAATAACTAAATAACGCACATAATCTTAACAATTAATTTATGTAAACAATTAGCCACATGCAAACTTGTTTGATAAAACCTATTAATGATATTCTATGTTTCATTAAGTATATATTTAACTAAGACTATCACTTACAATGGTAAGTGAGCCACATGCATCGATGTATTGATTGCGTTAGTCTTAGGCTATGTTTGGCACAGAGCTTTTTGGAGCTTTTTGGAGCTTTTTGGGGCGATGAATGGTGGCCAATGAGCTTTTTGATTTTTATTGTTCGTTTCGCAAAGGAGCGATGAGCTTTGCTATTTTTTAGGAAATCTCATTTTTCCAATGCTTCTTTAAGAAGCTGTGAGCGGTGAGCTGTAAGCTGTGGCTACTCCTCACAGCTCATTACTACTGCTCACTGCTACTTTTACCAAACATAGCCTTAGCAAACATATACCAAATTGCACATAATAGATTCATTAATATAATTAATTAAGGTCTTCCCCAATTTTAGATATATCATAATTACATGTGTAAATCAACTTAACAATTAATCAAACCTAATCCATGATAAACATGCATGTTTCATCATGGATTAATACAAGTCACAAGATACGTAACTTTAACCACATAAACATGTTACAATTTTTAGGGTTTCAAAACAACGAAACTAATTTTTATATATTAGGGCATCGCCCCCCCCCCTTAATAAATTAGGGTTTTCAATTTTGTAAACCCTAAAAAATTGACTAACATCAAAACCTAATCCAAGATTCATTTTTTATGTGTTTCGGTAATTTAGTACATGTTAAAACGGCTCGTGATACCACTATTGTAATTTAATAAACATGACAAGTTCATATATTAAACACATAATCATCACATAAATGCGGAAGCGTATGATCTATTTAACACATAAAGAATTAACCTAATAATAAAGCAAATGTACCTTTGATTCTAGCTAAACAAGAATCAACTTCAATAATCCTTCAATCAAGATCAAGAACCCTAATTAGGGTTTATAATTGGATTAACGAATTACCTCTTACCGTTTTGTAATTCAATCCAAGATATATTAACTATAGTGAGTTAATACCACGTTCTTGTACACACGTACTAATACCAAATTAAAGTAAATGCTAGTTTAATAAAACACAAAACGATTTTGTTTTTGAAAAAACAAAAGTCGAACACCTCTTGAAGGTTTCGGCCGATTGGGACACAAGGAAAAGAGAAAAACACTTTTAGGGTTTAGTGTGTGTACAAAAGTTACAAAATAATGAACCCTTGTGTTTGTTTATATAGGATGACAAAACTTTGGGAACAAGTTTGGGTTTGGGAAGCCCATTGCCGATCGGATCTCAACCCACATAGGGGTTCTAGATCTTTCTTGTTCTCTATTTTCCATCTATAGTCCTTTCCTTTTATTATTTAACGACCGTTAGTCAATTACCGTTAATTACTTAACGCTCGTTAGTCATTTTGTGTAATTAATAATTAAATATAACATTGTATATTAAATTATTAAACATTAATTCTTCATACGTAAAGTGTGCAATCCCGTGGTCTCGAGTTCGATTCTCGAGTTCAATGTACTCAATGATCACAAGGGACTCTGATATCGGTTTTCCGTTGTGTACAAACACCGGTACCTTCTTATGAACAGGATTATATTTCAATAAATCAGCGCTCTTGTTTCTCAAGTTTTCTTCAATGTTTTCATACTTTATTCCCTTCATACTCGATGCAATTTTCACTCTGAAAGCAAATGAGCTTATTCCAAGGCAATAGAGTTTCACTTCATTCGACATTTTCAAGTGACCGGATTTCAGTGAAAGATAAGCTCGGGTTTATTATTTGGGATGGTTGGGTTGTTCTATGGGCTTCTATAAATAGCAGTGCCGCTTGCCGGGTGATTACTTGTAATGTATGCAGAATACTGTACATGAATACATGATCATCATACGCTACTAGAAAGTTGGTGGAGAATGTGGTGTAGATTCATCCTCAATCATGTACGTAGCTGACAACAATAAGTGAACTCTCATGTATGTTAGATTATGATCAGATTTCTATATGCAAGTAAACCATTAAAATAATGTACATGATAAACGCACGATACTAGAAAGTTGGTGGATAATGTGGTGTAAATTCATCCTTGAACATATATAGCTGATAACAATAAGTGAACTCTTGTATATGTTAGATTATGATCAGATCTGTATACGAAATTAAACCACAAAAATTTATATTGTCTATGAGTGGTGGACAAACATCAAGGGGATCGAGCAAACAATCTAAACTACAAAATGAAGGACTCATGACCCAAATACATAATAACTCGGCTTGCTCGGCCCCAAATCCAATCTAAATTAAGCTAACGGCAAAAACAGAACCCCTTTCCAAGCATCATCAATATATGTACTTAACGAGCAGAAGTGACTCTGTTATCGAACTTCCATTATGCACCGACATTGGTACCTTCTTATATATGAATAGCAATTATACCTCAACAGATCAGCACTCTTGTTTTGCAAATCTTATTCAATGTTTTCATGCTTTATACCCTTCCTATTCAAAGCAAATTTTCACTCTGCATACATATGGACTTCGTCCATCAACGAATAACTACACTTTATCAGTCATTTTATGATGATCTGATTTTTTTGGGGTAAAGGGTTTCGATACCCGGTTAATAGAATAAATGAAATATAACGTTTAGTCACATGAGAGAGCGGTGATGAGCCACTCTAAACCAATTGCAAAAACAAATAACTACATGTTCGAACAAGCTCGAACATAAAAACCATTAAGGCAAAACGGAAACAAGAATGAACTTGGACAACATAAAACAATACAGCTCTTTCATGCATCCAAGACCACGTCTTCAATGCTTTACGTAACTTCTGAAGAGATATTCCACTTGAGCAACGTAGCCATCACCTTGGACTTTTTCGTGAATCGTATGGTAGTCATTTTCAGCCTTACTATCTCCATAATTACATTGCACACTTGTTCTTCACGTCTAGATTCTTTGGAATAATGTTAATTATCTCTCTGCCATATGAAGTACGATGAGCAGCAAAGACCAAGACTAACAATGCTCTCTATAGAGTTAATCAACGAAGAGCATAAAACCAAGAGTGATATCCATTAGCCTTGAACACAATCTGTAGTCCACTTACTAGTAACTAGCTTCCACACCTTAGAGGAAAATGAACATTCAAGGATAGATGCTCATGAAGTTGTTCTAGTTAATAATGAACACCAATCAGTTAAGTCAACGAATCGCAAGTTAAGCATAACTGATGACTGATTATTCAGCAACACCCGATAATGCTAGTTGTAGAGTTCATATAAATAAAGGCCAGTGTCTAGAGAGAAAATTTATATTATAATGAAGTTATCGATCAGTTGAAATTTTATTCTAATGAAAAACTAAAAGTGCATGAGCTTATGTGCTCTTGTAAAGAAGTTATCTTTGAATGGATGCTGATGATGGATTATTTGAATTACAATACTAAACTTGTTACATAGTTTATTAAAGATCACATATCTCATACACAAAAACTTGGTAGTAATGAACATATACTACCTGTGAATCAGTTACCAAAATAAGTTATTCAGAAATGCACACGGTACCAATTGTACAGTTTCCGAAAGAAGCTGAGGTCCAGGGCCAAATGCGAAGACACATCACATGCATCCTTTTATCCTTCCGGTATACTGGGTATCCTGTGTATTATTACATTGAAATTAAGCCATGCAAAATACACGAAATTAATTAGAAAGGAAAGGCTACATCACTAAATATTAAATCACATAAAAAGCTGGTTATTGCACGATTGTTGCATACATGAATTCCAACTTAAGTAATACCTAGCTGAGCTTCCTCATTCTATTTTGGTTTTCGTATCACGGATCTGGTTCGCGCTTTATACATAAAAACAGCAACTAAAAAAAAACACATTAACCATCACATACATTTTACACCTTACCAACATTCTTCTTGAAAAAAACAACTGATGGTCTCTGAAGGCAAGATTTCTTAACAACTTGACAGTTTGAGAAATTATCAGTCCCATTCGTGAATTTTCGAACGGTTTCTCGTGTGGCAAACTTTATTTGTACTTCTTCAAATGCTCCAACCCAATAGGCATAATCAGCAGCAATATCACAAGGTTAATGTATCACCTCCAAAAAACTTGTACCCCTAATTTTAAGTTCATTCTCTAGTATTGCAGTTGCTCACATGCTTCTGCAATAGCTTGCATTACTCCATCGCTACCAAAAACTTGAATGTGCAGGCAAGCACTGAACAAACTGTAGATTATTATCACTTTAAAGTGTTAAACTGATTAGATTGTCATATTGACAATTTAATATCTAAAATGAGGATTTCCTTTTTTACTGTCAAAATCGGCTTTTTCTGTATAGATTGTTATAGCTCATACATGAATGAAAATACCTAGAATAATTCAAAATGAAGAGCACATTATAAAAATAACAAAACACATCTAGAAAACTATTGCTGCCCCGGCCCTACCACAAAGTCAACGTGTGTGCTTTTCATTAGGCACAAGCACACAATATTGACTATATAAAGCATTATAGCCATCAAAGTATCCATATGCTTCCTTAATTCATTTATCAAGAAGCAAAAAACAAGTCAGATATAAAATACGGCCTTAGAATTTAGTAGACAAAAATAATTGAGAATGTTACATCTATAGTTAAAACTTGTATACCAAAAGTTATTTTATCATCATCCGGCATGTTTTGGCCAATATTGTATAAACGAAAGTGGAGACAAGAAAAATTGTTAGTAGCTGCAGATTAAGATAGAGATATTCAGCCATAGTTTATTAATTCATACTTAGTTTGAGCATTGAGTTGTAACTGCCCCACGATACATACGAGTGAAGTGGTACATCTCCATTGTGAGAGTGATCAATAACTGAATTAACTTCTCCTAAACTTGACCAGTTTTTAGTATTATTTGTTACCAATAATAGCAATATACTATTAATTCTAGAGCTAATAATGTTTTCATAAATCGGTAGTAGGTAATTTACCTTATCATCGATGAATTTGGCCCAAAAACGAGCAACAGCTTTCTCATAAGGATCCTGTGGCAAAATAGGAACACCTGTCCAAACATCATCAATGTACTCAATGATCACAAGTGACTCTGATATTGGATTCCCGTTATGTACTAACACCGGTACCTTCTTGTGAACAGGATTATATTTCAGTAAATCGTCACTCTTGTTTCTCATTTTTTCTTCAATGTTTTCATACTTTATTCCCTTCATACTCAAAGCAATTTTCACTCTGAAAACAAACGGGCTTCCTCCAAGAGCATACAGTTTCACTTCATTCGACATTTTCAAGTGATGTGAGTTCAGTGAAAGATAAATTTAGGTTTATTAATTATATGGGATGGTTGAGTCGTTCTATGGGTGGCTTCTATAAATAGTAGTGCTGGCCTGCTGGGTTGTTGGGTGTTTAATGTGGTATGATGAATTCTAAGAGTAATTGAGGAGTGGATAATGTTGGACCATAATTGTAAAAGTCTTGTTGGACAAGGTTCAATTCATACAATCGAAAGAAGAAGGATTGAAGTTGTTAATTAGAATGTTTATAACCGAATGGCGGTTATGGAAGTTAGTTTAGTTAAGTTAGTTATACCCTTTCCTGAAGGGACATGATGGTTCATTGGAACCTTTCATACTCTATATATAGGATACGATGTAACATTTAAAACGTGTGTCTTTTGTAAACAATGTAAACGTATTGTTTGCATGGTAATAATAAATCAATCCTTGTCCAATCTTTGTTCATTAAAAATCTGTAAACATGAGAATCTCGAATTGAATTCTCTACAGCGACATACAGATTCTACAGTGGCATCAGAGCGTGAGGTTAAAGATCCTGGGAGAACATAAAGGAACCTGTGAAAGAAAAAGAGAAAGAAAGAAAGATTGCAAGGATATGATTCGACTTTGATCATAGCGATCAAAAGACAGTGGTTTGTTCGTTTTCAGAAACTAGGGAACGAAGAACACAGAAGGAAGAGGACACCATTATTTTTGGTTTCGATTAGAACCAAGAATAGGAGACGCAAGGGAGATAGTGCACGATCAAACTTGTGTGGAATTACAAACGTTGACACCAAACGTATTGGTGGGCGAAAACTTTGTTGGAACCGGAACGAGACGACAAAGGGAAGAATGAATACAATATTGTAAAGGTTTGTTGGTAACTGCATAAACGCAGCAACAAGGAAGAAAAAGAAACTCTTTAGCGTTGAACAAGAGACGTGGAACAAGAGTGGAGATAGGCGCTGGAAAATTTGTTTGTGACTTGCTGTTAAAGCAACACAGGAAGGATATATATCTCGTTTGGAATATAGAACGAGTGGGCAAGGCTTTGTGAAACCGGTTAAAACAGACACAAAGCAATATAAGACGCGGAGATAAAGCGCAAGGAACGTTGTTGTGGAAAGATAGAAAGCGTATACGTGGAACGAAGAAAGAAGGAGTACTCAAGAAAAGATTTAGTGTGGAAGAATGTCGGGACGACACAAGACAACAACAACAACGAGAAGAATCAGAAACAAGGGAAAATTTGTTTCGGTGAAAAAATCAGAAGCAAAGTTTGCTTCGGTGGAGAAAAAAAAACAGAAGCAAGTTTCTGCTTCGGTGAAGAATTACCAAGGATTGGTAACAAAGGAGAAAAAGCAACGTGTAGTGTGGTATAAAAATCAGAAGCAAAGTTACATTTTGTTTCGGTGAGGGGATTACCAAGGAGTGGTAACAACACACAAGGAAAAATTGAAGCAATAACTTCTGTGGGACTGCTGGAAAAAGCGACACAGAAAGGAGGAAAACGTTGGAACTTTGTGAATGTTTGCTGCAGTAAAACAACACAAAGGAAGAGAAGGAAAAGGACGCTTCAAGGTTAAAGATAGAAGGTATGTTCGAACAAGGACAGAAGGACTTGGATTTCGAAGTAAAAAGGGCGACAACACAACGTAGATCACTTGGAAGAAGACCGAGAACAACTTGGCCTGGTTGGAAGAATACGGTGAACAAGAAGGGGTCTAGAAGACGTTTGTAGTTACGAAAGCAAGTTAACACACAAGAAAGAAGAAATAGGCGTTGCTTGTAGATTTGAAAAGGTATACCGAGAACAAAGCAATCAAGGATTGTTTGGCAAGACGTTTAGCAATACAAGAACAACAACAAATAACGAAAAGGACGGGCTGATCACTCGTTCATAGGAAATACCGACGGGTATTGAAGAATTGTTGAAGATATGGTGTGAAATTGAAGAAACACAAGGAAGTATTGTGGTACAACGTTGGAATGGAACAAGCAGCAGCAACAATCATGAAGACAAGAAGAAGGAAAGGAAAAGACACGGAGAAGAGCATGAAGACTCGAAGAACAAGACTTAAACAATTAGGGGGGAATTGTTGGACCATAATTGTAAAAGTCTTGTTGGACAAGGTTCAATTCATACAATCGAAAGAAGAAGGATTGAAGTTGTTAATTAGAATGTTTATAACCGAATGGCGGTTATGGAAGTTAGTTTAGTTAAGTTAGTTATACCCTTTCCTGAAGGGAAATGATGGTTCATTGGAACCTTTCATACTCTATATATAGGATACGATGTAACATTTAAAACGTGTGTCTTTTGTAAACAATGCAAACGAATTGTTTGCATGGTAATAATAAATCAATCCTTGTTCAATCTTTGTTCATTAAAAATCTTTGTAAATTATATGGGATGGTTGAGTCGTTCTATGGGTGGCTTCTATAAATAGTAGTGCTGGCCTGCTGGGTTGTTGGGTGTTTAATATGGTATGATGAATTCTAAGAGTAATTGAGGAGTGGATACTGTTGGACCATAATTGTAAAAGTCTTGTTGGACAAGGTTCAATTCATACAATCGAAAGAAGAAGGATTGAAGTTGTTAATTAGAAAGTTTATAACCGAATGGCGGTTATGGAAGTTAGTTTAGTTAAGTTAGTTTATACCCTTTCCTGAAGGGACATGATGGTTCATTGGAACCTTTCATACTCTATATATAGGATACGATGTAACATTTAGAAAGTGTGTACTTTTGTAAACAATGCAAACAATTGTTTTGCATGTTATAAAAAATCAATCCTTTTCAATCTTTGTTCAATCAAGGTTTGTTAATTATATGGGATGGTTGAGTCGTTCTATGGGTGGCTTCTATAAATAGTAGTGCTGGCCTGCTGGGTTGTTGGGTGTTTAATGTGGTATGATGAATTCTAAGAGTAATTGAGGAGTGGATACTTGTAATGTAGGCATAATAAGTAGCTGTACATGCATGATCAACGTATGATACTAGAAAAGTGTTGGAGAATGTGGTGTAAATTCATCCTTGAACTTTCATCGTATAATTGTTAATTATGATCAGATTTATATATCCAATTAATTAGACCACAAAATACAATACATATACCATTGTCTATGAGGTGTGGACAAACTACAAGTGGAGCTAACAAGCCAAACTACAAACACAGAAAAATATGAAGGACCATGACCAGATACAGTAAAACTCGGCTGGCTCGGCCCCCACTTCCAACCTAAAGCTAAAGGAAAAGTAGCCAGCAGGAGAAGACCAATAACAACCACAAGCACTTCTCCGGCCACAAACAACACACACTACAACATTCGACACAATCGGAGGGGACTATTTTACGCATTCGGCGGGGACATGTCCTCGCCAATAACTATCGGCGGGGACATGTCCCCGCCGAAGCGTCCTGCTAGACCCCCCTCGCTGATACTTTTAGCGGGGACAAATACATCCTTTTGGCGGGGACATGTGGGTCTCACAGCCTTTGGGCTGGTCAAACTATGTCCAGCGTGACACTTTTTTGGCGGGGACAAAGGCTGGTTAAACTATGTCCAGCGTGTCACTTCTTTTGGCTGGGACATGTCACCGCCAAAAGTGGAATCCACTGTTGAGATTACTGTAATTAACAATAATTAATTTAATTAATTACCTCTTTTAGTCGGGACACATCCCCACCAAAAGTGTTATTGAGTGTTTGAGATCCACTCTTTTGGGGGGACATGTCCCCGCCAAAAAGGTCAACCACTGTTTGAGATCCACTCTTTTGGGGGGACATATCCTCGCCAAAAAGTTCATCCCCTGTTTGTGATCCACACTTTCGGCGGGGACATGTCCGGCATGAAACCAGCTATTATTATGTGTGTTTTGTGGGAATTGAGGATTGGGTTATTTGTGTTTTGCCGAATTGAGTATGATCGGTTAGGTTGAATATAAGTAAAACTTTGGCGGGATAAAGTTGCAATTTTGGCGGGGACATGTCCCGCGAAAAGCTATTATCATTAGCAGAAACTTTTGACGGGATAAAGTAATTGCTAGGAGGGAAAACTGGATATTACTTTCGGTATGTCCCCGCCAAAAGGTCAGGTATACAGTATCACCCTTTTGGCGGGAACATGTCTCCGCTAAAAGATTTGGCGAGAAAAAATGCGGGAACAATTAACACGTTTTAATTTTGGTCAAAATTTGTCCAATACCAAAAATACTTTCGGCGGGACATGTCCTCGCGAAAAGAAAGCGTTGAAAATTTAGTAAACGGTCAGCGACTTTGTGTGCCAGCTCAGCACCGTTTTTGTCGTTTAGCGACTTTCGGCGAAGACATGGGCGTCCCCGCCAAAAGCCTCCTCGCCCGTCCTACTGATTGTTGTAGTGACACACTTACTCAAACAGCCTGCTTCAAACACAATGACATGAGATTTTACAATACGAGACTCACCGGCCCAAAAATACCAGGATGTCACTTATCAAGGATAAACTAAAATATCTGTTTAGGTCATATACAAAAATAGAAGTGAGCATATACTGATTAAAAATTCGGAAGACAGTAGTAAAGAAATGATGTTCTTAACACTGTGGCCAAACAAAAGATTCAAAATGGTTTTGGGTTTCCAAATGTTGGGTCAACTAAATACAGAAACGAACAATGTGCCCCTGGCCTATAAATTATAATTGGGCATTTGGTTTGTAAGCCCATCTATAGCCAAAAAACTTCATAAGTTTATGAACCTAAAAGAGGTCACGCATACGAAATGCACGATACTAAAAAAGTTACATACTACTGTACGTACATATTACACGACAACATCATCCTTCAAAAGAGTTGTTATTACAACATCAAGAATTGTTTCACACATAATCTCCAACTTCAATAAAGGAGGTCGACTCTTATGATTGGGAAAATGATGATCTGTCTTAAGTCAAAAGGAGGCTGATGTAGACTAAAAAAGAGATAACACAAATTGAACGTGTTGATTCACACGAATGCCAGGAACAACTCTTCCAATTACCATTGATTCACAAAATACCGATAACTATCTTCAGCAAAACTGTCAAAAATAGACTTTTCATATATCTTAAAAACTGATCAACCACTATTACAATAGACTTATTAAATAAGCATATAAAATCGAAATGGGCCTCAAAAGATAAACATGCCGAAAAGTAGCCCTATAAACAAAAGTCCAATAAACCGAAAGAAAACATAAAAATGCGAATAACTCATAAAATAGAGCGTTTTGGGCCCGAAAGTTCCGTAAACCAATGTAGTCTGTTTACTACGACGTTCTCCTTGTTCCAAGCTTCGATTTGAGTGGTCATGGGCCTGAAATGGAACCCCGTAGCCCAAGTTATGTTAATTTTAGTGAGGCCCCTTTTCTCACACGATCTTGGGCCTCCAGATATTTAATGACCCGTTCCTCAATGCTTGGGTCCGCATCAAAATCCTGGAAAAAGAGGCTGAGTTATTTGTGCGGGAAGGTTTCGCATGTCAAAAGCCAAAGTATCAAATGATCCACAAGTTCCTGTACTAAAGGCTAGAGTGAAGTATCCTGAAAGAAATCGACACACCTAAAACACTTGATGATGTTATTAATAGAGATTTTACTTAGTAGTTATTAGTTTTAAACTTTTAATAGACGAATGGTTGATGGATCGAAAAGTCTAGGTGTTGGATTATAAATCTAGATCATGGCGTGACATTGTATGAAATAGGTGAACCATAAAATATGTTTAGCAAGAACAGAGGAAGTCAACAACCCTGAGAAGTCAACGTTTATTGAAGCCGTTAAGGAACTTGACCATTTCAAAAAAAAAAAAAAAAAATTATCTAATCAAGTCATCTAAATTATGAGGGTGTCTGAGATTGTTAAGTGAACTTTAGTGTACGCTGTCTTGCATTTTTTGAACAGAAATAAACAGTTTCAATGGGTTAGTAAGAAAAGGCAAGTTGCTTGGAGTTAAATAAACAGTTTCGAGGGGTTAGTATAAACCAAATGGATTATTATTTGGTTACAATGGTACTTTACCCAAATGCAAAACACAATTTAGAATAAACCAAATGGATTATTATTTGGTCACATATATACCTAGATCTGGATGACGCATGAACATGTATATGATATATACAAGCAGTAAAGTATAGGGAAGAGATCCGTACAGCCCAACTTTTGGAGATCATGGGTTTGTATATAAACAAAGAAGCTTCAAATCACAACACAAGAAATACTCAATTTTAAAAAAAGTTACATACATGTTACAAGACAACAACAGCAATTCAGCATATACTAGAGACTGCTTATTGCAACATCGACTTTAATATATCATAAATGACTACTTATTGAAACATAGATGGATGTTATACGTAATAATTTCCATCTTCATAAGCGGACACATATATAGGTATCACGTACATTATTTATGCCTTACCAAACCGCTTCCTGAAAAATGCAACTAGGTGATCCCTTGGAGGTAAGATTTCCTTTACCGCTTGACAGTTGACGAAGTTATCAGCCCACTCAGTTAGTTTTGGGAACTTGTCTTCTGTGAAAAACTTTATTTCAGTAGCTTCTTCAATTGTTCCAAGCCAATAGGCTACAAAATCACCAGCAAGATCAACCAGGTTAATGTTGTCACCTCCGAAAAACTTTGTACCCTTGGCTTTGAGTTCATTTTCTAGTATCTGCAGTGTCTCGCAAGCTTCTGCGATAGCTTGCGCATCTCCATTGCTACCAAAAACCTTGAATGCTAGAGGCATGCCCTGAACAAACCGTATAAGGAAAATCAGTTCGGTTATGTTATAGGAGAAAAATATCTGGGCATATCAGCGTGTGCCCATAAAACTTTCAATTCCATCAAGGACGATACGACACAAAAATCTGTTTCTTGGTAAAATAATAAAACCGATAATGATAAAAATAATATATGAGACAATGGTTAACTAATGTTAGTATGTTACTAACAGAGTGGTTACTTGATAGTGTAACAAATAAATGTTAATTGAATAAACGAGTCAACGTCTAAATGAAAATGTATGTTAAGCAGGTTCTAAGCATCTATTCAAGGGGATATGATAGGAATTAGGTGAGTCATTAAAAAAGTTTAAGAACGAGATTAAGTCAATGATGGTGCTATTAAAACATGTATGTAACCAAAAATTCTTCACCCAACACAAATTTCAGCATACGTTAAAGTGTCTAATAATTAAATATAACTTACAAAACAGAACATAATAATTACCTTATCATCGATAAATTTGGCCCAAAATCTTGCAACAGCTTTATCATAAGGATCCTGAGGCAAGAGTGGAACACCTTTCCAAACATCATCAATGTACTCAACAATCACAAGAGACTCCGATATTGGATTTCCATTGTGCACGAGCACCGGTACCTTCTTATGAACAGGATTATACTTGATAACATCGGCACTGATGTTGCCTAACTGTTCTTCAATGTTTTCGTACTTTATTTCCTTCATACTCAATGCAATTTTAACCCTGACAGTGAATGGACTTCCTCCAATGGCATACAACTTGACTTCATTAGCCATTTTTCCTTTATGGTCAGTTAATGTGATTTTTCAGGATTTTTGTTTTGTGATGGTTAGGTTGATCACTGGGTGATCCCTATATATAGTAGCGATGGTTTGTTTATTGTTTAACATGGAATATATAATTAAGTTACTCAGTAATAGCTAGAGGTTTTTTCTTTTCTTTTCTTAATTTTTTTAATTAATCTTGGGGAAGAAGAAAATGGTTCAATGGCTAATTGACTACGCATGCACATACGCAATGTCAAAATAGAGAAACAGCTTGCACACCCTTTGATTGTTCATGTTTTAAAACTATAAAATCATAAAGAAAAACCCTGACATCTATTCATATTTTAATAATAAAACAAGTTGTACCATTTAGCTTGGGGAAGGGAAAATGGCTACGTATGCGCATACGCAAATTTTCTCAGGTTTAGTAGATTAGTTTTGAGATTTATCAACAAGTTAGTATGAGTTGTACATTTGTTGATAACGCACAATTTATACATATATAGTTGTGTTATTGATTGTTTTATTAGCATTTTTTGTCAACTTTCGATACTTAAAAATGTGAAAATAAGGTTCACATGAAGATCGATTGTAGAAGGAAGTATTGTATTGAAGTACTTTTCTCAAATAGTGCGTGTTTTGGTCTTAAGTGCAAAAGAGGCTAAGGGCACGTTTGATAGAAAGAATTTCATAAATTAGAAAAGAAGCAAAAAAAAAATAAAAATTAGAGAAATGAATTGAGTGAGAAATTTATTAAATTCCACTGTTTGGTAGCACCAGAGAATTGAAATAAAAAATAATCACGATTTTCTTTTTCTATTGAAAAACATTTAAATTAAAAATGATTATATTATGATAGTGAAAAAAAAAAAAGAAAAAAAAAGCACCAAATGTTGCATGTAATTTGTTTATATAAGTTTTTTTTTTTTTTTTCTTTTTTTTTTAGAAAACATTTTTACAAAAAAATTAATCCATTTCTCCAATTTCTCCAACAAATTAATGGAAATGAGGCTACTTAAATTACACTACTCAGCTCTCTCTATTTCTCAACCAAAATCTTTTTTATTCCCCAGTTTTTAATTTCTCTCTACCAAATAAGAGAAATTAGTCCATTTCCATTTCTCTTAATTGTTTTCTATCTACCAAACACACCCTAAGTGTTAAAGAAGCAAAGCAGCAAAGAACACCGGTTTGGCCAAAGGTGTGGCGTACTTCAGGAGCGGACCTAGGACTGTAAATCATCGGGTGGACAAATTTTTTTTATGAGTATAAGAAGAATAAAAATAAATTAAAATGTACGATTTTATTAAAACTAGGTAGAACACATGTATTTCTAACTGGACAATGCATGTATTTGTGTGACACAAAATTTCAAGACCAGGTTCATTTTCAAGAAATTGAGATTTTTAACGAAAAAAATACACTAAGCGAAAAACATTCATCGGGTTCTCGTGAACCCCCTAAGTCCACCCTGCGTACTTGCATACATGAAAATGAAAGTGAAGAATCAATCGGGTTTTATCCAACTTGACTTTCCCGCAAAAATTGCAATAGGCTAAAATGTCCCATGTGTTTAGCACATGACTTCTAAAAAGAGTGACTCGTGTGCTTCTCACGTGCTAGCTATTTGAACTCGGATTTATAGGTTTAAGAGGGGGTCGAATAGAATAGCTTAAAAGGGTTGGACATATACTTTTCATGCTTATAGGCATATTGCCCGTTATTCGGAAAAAAGAGAGTATCAACGGACTCTTGGCGAGAGAGGATGATACGTTGGTTTTCTTCCCCAAAATCAATGGATAAAGTTCGATCCTCATTATATATGAGGTGAGCTTGAACGATAAAATACTATGACAAACTTATGAGGATGAAACGGACATACGGAAATAATATACTTGGTCTCAAGGAGTGTATATTCAGAAGAGGATGAAAAATAAATAAATAAATAAATAAAAATAAATAAATAAATAAAAACCTACAAATCCCTTAATGTAGGAACTTGTGAGTCCTTTGTGACCCGAAGGTTGATGTTAGCTTTGAGCTTTTGGATGAGCGTTTTAACATATGTTGTTAAAACGCTTGAATATGATGTTTCGAATATGACATTTAACAATTGCGATCGCAAGTTAAACTTACATGAATATTTCGGAAGAAATATTTAAGTTGTCAAACCTACTCCAAGTTATACTAGGTTTGTATCTAACATCCCCTTGACAAAAGGGTGTATAACTTGGAAGAAAGCGAAATGATGATTAAGGAATTAGGACAATTTCGCGACTACTCTAATTTTTAGATTTTGACACTAGTGTAAGTCTATATAATGTCTAAAAGTTAGTAGTGATAGGCATACCTAATTGAATATGTGTCAAAAAAAAAAAAAAAATTAAGCACCAAATGTTGCACGTAATTTGTTTATATAAGTTTTTTTTTTTTTTTTTTTTTTTTTTTTTTTTTTTTTTTTTTTTTTTAGAAAACATTTTTTCAAAAAAAAAAAAAATCTATTTCTCCAATTTCTCTACCAAATTAATGGAAATGAGGCTACTTAAATTACACTATTCAACTCTCTCCATTTCTCAACCAAAATCTTTTTTATTCTCCAGTTTTTAATTTCTCTCTACCAAACAAGAGAAATTAGCCCATTTCCATTTCTCTTAATTCTTTTCTCTTTACCAAACACACCCTAAGTGTTAAAGAAGTAAAGCAGCAAAGAACACTGGTTTGGCCAGAGGTGTGGCGTACTTCAGGAGCGGACCTAGGACTGTAAATCATCGGGTGGAAATATTTTTTTTATGAGTATAAGAAGAATAAAAAATAAATTAAAATGTGCGATTTTATTAAAACTAGGTAGAACACATGTATTTCTAACTGGACAATGCATGTATTTGTGTGACACAAAATTTCAAGACCAGGTTCATTTTCAAGAAATTGAGATTTTTAACAAAAAAAATACACTAAGCGAAAAACATTCATCGGGTTTCTGTGAACCCCCTAGGTCCACCCTGCGTACTTGCATACATGAAAATGAAAGTGAAGAATCAATTGGGTTTTATCCAACTTGACTTTCCCGCAAAAATTGCAATAGGCTAAAATGTCCCATGTGTTTAGCACATGACTACTAATAAGAGTGACTCGTGTGCTTCTCACGTGCTAGCTATTTGAACTCGGATTTATAGGTTTAAGAGGGGGTCGAATAGAATAGCTTAAAAGGGTGGGACATATACTTTTCATGCTTAATGAAACATGATAGGTCATATTGAATTGTTAGAAAAGTTAAATGAGTAAGAGTTTTACTTCCACCAGACATATGTGCCCTTTTTTACTCATACTAACATTAAACCAACATGACAAGTCATGTTTAAACCACACCAACAAGAGGTAAAGAGTTCAAACCTTGTTATGTGTATATATTTTGGGGTGGCCATGGAAGGGTCGAAAATGCTCCCGGGATTAATCTCATGAGGACGCGTACATCTGAGTTAAAAAGTCGCGCCCACCCAAATAACCTGAACATAAAAAACCACATATGTTTATCCGAAAAAGCTAAATTATAAGACTACTCACAATGAAGGGTGAGGGATCACCCTCACCTCCACTGATGACACGCAACCACCATTGTGGAGGTCTTAGGTCACGCGCGATTGAAGGAAAAAATGAAAGAAATGGTGAGGCTCCTCACTTCTTGGCTACCGTGTATTTTGTGCCCCCACCCCCACCCACACACACTATAAAAGAGCACTTTAAAAAAATTAAACTTTAAGATTTTATTTACCTAAAAATACCCACATACCCCATCATTTTTATACACAACTTCAAACATAATCTTCCTCACTATATATACAACTCAAACAAAATATGTATCATTCCTTATTATCCGAATGAATTCCGAAATTTTCTTCTCCACAGATGCATCAGAAGGAGAAGAAGTTACGAGTAGGGGTATTACTTTTTTTAATAGGGTGTTGTCGTTTATTAAGAATAGACGAAAACGTGGACGATAGATACCGACGAGAAACGTCATAAATAGAGATCGTTACGGTGCTTATGACCGTTTAGTCGTCGCTCAGTTTAGTGTGCATCCGATGTACGATGCATATCATTTATGGAAGAGGTTTCGAATGAGTCAAGAGATTTCACAAGCATGGTTGAAGAAGTAACTAATCATTGTGCATACTTTTGTGATAATACTGATTGTACCGGAAGAGAAGACATTTTGGATTTGATGAAGTGCACATCCGCAATTCGTTAATTAGCATCCGGCACCATTCCTGATGCCCTTAATGAATATATGCAAATGGGTGCAACAATTTCACGTTAATCTCTTGATTATTCTTGTAAGTCAGTTATGGAATTTTTAGGAGCAGTATATTTGCGAAAACCTACTTACACTGATTGTAACGCCCCGTACCCGTTTTGACTAAAATTTAAAACTTTTGACGCGGAAACGCTTGACTTTACCGGACTCATACAAATTCTTCATTTACATATCCAAAATCTATCACATTTAACCCTTTAAAATACTTGCAAGAACATATACTCGAACACCTTTCAAAACATTTCATAATCAATTGTATAACACAACCAAACGACCCTTCAGACCAAGGATACGCCGTATCCTTTTTAGGGATACGCCGTATCTAAACCGATAGATCATGCGCCGCATCAACCTGAAATGATGCGCCGCATCACCTCAAACTCCTGATACGTCGCATCTAATATACTAGATACGCCGCATCATCTTATTTAGACAGAACATCAGCAGGAAAACCTGCATATACTCAACACACCACACAATCCACTTTAACCTCAATACAACATTATATCTTATACCAAAACACTCATTTTACATTCAAAACCACAACAAGCCATAATACACGGCAATTGACCCGTTTGACTCCAACATGGGTACGAATACACTTAAATCCAAACGCCCCTTAAACATTCACTAAAAACACTTAAAACACCTTTGACAACTCGTTAGACTCCCAAACCGTTACCCGACTTTGACACACAATAAACGACTCATAAAAGAGACTCTCGGGGGCACAACCTTGACTCGAGCTCGGCGTCCTACCTAGCTCCTAATGCTCACTATCTTCCAACCGCTTCCAAATCCTTAAGCTACCACACATAATCTTTCATCCCGCCGCACATGAACCTACAAAACGGTTAAACATCTAAACCGTAAGTGATAACGCTTAGTAAGTAAAACGATAATCACATACCATCATACTTCAATCAAAACATATAAGCATCACCTATCTCTAAACACTTACTTAGCTACTCCACTCTCTAATTCTTGCATAATCATCTACCATCAACTTACCATCATAACCAAATCACCACCTAGATTATATTCATCCTAGCACATAAGCACATATCCAATCCCTTATCACTAGTCACAAAACACACATAACACATACATGTTAGACATCCATATAATACATGCCATCATCATTTTACTTACCTTATCTCCAAGCTAAGCATATCCAAGCATCCATCATCATCCATCATCATAAACACCCTAAGACACATAATCATACATAACATATAATACATAATCATTAACTATAATCATGACTAATACAACCATAACTAACCTCTAAACACTTCTAATCATCATATAATCATATATTGATTATATGAGAATAAATCCCATCATTTACTAACTTAAACCCATTATAAACTCATCACATAATCATCATTACCTCTTAATTATCTTAAAACACCATTTACCCAATCCTTCCCAAGTTAGGGTTCATAAACCCTAACCCTTAAATCACCAATTAAACTCTAATTAAACATCATAAACATCATACCTTATGTAAGAAACAAGCTATAGGCTTAACCCTTGAATTATCACTACTAAACCATCATCATCTCATTTCCAAATGCTCCATCATCTTCCCTCTCTTCTCTCTATCTCGACATCACAGGAATACACTAGAATTGTGTGGAGATATCTAGAACCTAACACATATAAACTAGCTGAGAGGGCATTTCTGTCATTTCTGCTTATTTAAGGTCGATGCGCCGCATCTATATTTTAGATGTGCCGCATCTTATATACGCCGTATCTCCTTCTCCAATACGGCGCATGGACTATAACAAGTCGGTTCTACTTTTCATTCTACCATACGCCGCATATAACTTCCTGGATGCGCCGCATCTAGGCCTCATCAGACATCCACTTAAAAGACTCAACCACATATCCTTAGTCAAACATACTTAGGCTCGGGTCAACTTCATCTAGGGTGGGGCCTATTTGTATTCCGAGAAACGGGTCTAACAATTCTACCCCCCTTATTTAGATTTCGTCCCCGAAATCTGTCATTCTTTTCTAGCCTACACTTAGTCACCTAACTAATCTCGTTCCTAACACCTTAATCCCTAGTTTACTTAGTTCTACGACTTAAGTAACCTGAAAACTCTGTGCATACTATAACGCATCACATGCCCTAATCTACATTACCCCTGCTTACTTTTATACCACACAACTCTCGCTTAGATTTTACATAATACAAGACTTACTTATTATCGCCAATCATCATTCTAATCCTCTCTATTACCGACACATCACCATCTCACTCGCTTTATCCTCTACCCTCATTCTCTGACTACTCGATACTTAAGAAACTCGTACTAGTTTCCTTTACATGATCACACCCGGCTAATACGTTCACATTCTTTTATTTTCTTTCACATCATCCGTACCACGCCACAAGGCACATTATGCCACCATTACAATTTCTCCGTCCCATCAAGGTCCTTCTAAGTCTCATCTAAAAGCCATGGTCTAATTCTAACCCTCCTATCTTAATCCTTACAATTCCTAACTAACTCTAAACTTCCGCTTTCTACTTCTCTAACCCTACTCGTGCCGTGTCGACAACACATAGCCCACTCGTTTATAATTCCTCATTTACATGGAGAGGCGTCCCAATTGATGTAAATCAAGAAATATAAACTCATGGTTATGCACTCCCGACATAACACTACTACTCCTATTTCCAAATTTTAACTTTTATTATTTTCTCATTGTTTTTATTACATTATTTTTACTCTTCTTAGACTTGGATCCTTCACATTATCACATCCATCATGGGGATACTTTTATATGCCATGGACGTAGGCAACCCCTTGCCGGTGAAGGCAACACTTTTCATCCCAAAGGATCTTTAACATTCATCCCGAATGATTCCTTAACATTCCTTTACTTGGTCATCCCGAGGGATACCACATTTAACATTCATTCCGAAGGATCATTACATTCACACTTTATCACCTTAACAACGGATCCAAGTTATAGGCACCACACACACATTATTACATTCATTTATTATAGTAATTACCGCTAATCGCCTTAGCAGTATTATGATAATTTCAGAACAACGCCTTTATCTCATACACACTCCTTACATTCCTAATCCGCTTTAGTTATTTTCACATCTTTACTTTACCTCTTGCATTTTTTAGCCTTCATTAATCATTTTCACATTCTTACATTACATTTTATTCCACTCGACTCATTTACGTCTAGACTTCTCACATTTTACCAACCGAACTCATGCATTCATTATGGTGATTACAGCGCTGCAATACGATAATTTCAAGACAACGTCTTTATCTCACACATATCCCTCTCATTCTTTCTTACGTTTTTAATCCATCACCTTTTTATTTCCATATCTTATCTCTCTTCTTTTAGTCTCACTCGCTTCCTTTACATGTAGACCTTACATAGATCATCAATTATAACACACTCATTATTTATTAATGATTACAGCTAATTGCCTTAGCCGTAATATAATTATTTCATGACAACACCTTAGCTTCACACATATTCATCTCATTTTAGCTAGTATCACTTAAGAAATTTCGCTCTATTTCATTATTTACTCAACTCCTATGCCTTTTTCTCAATTTGTAACTAAGTTCATCACAAACTTATTATGCATATATTTATATCATTTCTTCACTACACACATTCAACGGTACCACACATTCATAATCATGCTCCTAATACTTGACTCTCTACTAACCCATCTCTAATACCTCATTAAGGATCATCACACTAAGTATAACTACTCATAAGACCATACTTTGGTCATTCCTAGCTCGCAAGCCATGCACTTTCCTTATTAGTCACATTTCTTACAACCACCACACAACTTACTACACCTATTCGCCCTCGCTAACTACCAAAGCACACAATCACATAATCATATAATAATTACCGAGACAGCCCGAGGTGCACGGTAATCCTATCACTTTAACCTCAATATAACATTATATCTTATACCAAAACACTCATTTTACATTCAAAACCACAACAAGCCATAATACACGGCAATTGACCCGTTTGACTCCAACATGGGTACGAATAAACTTAAATCCAAACGCCCCTTAAACATTCACTAAAAACACTTAAAACACCTTTGACAACTCGTTAGACTCCCAAACCGTTACCCGACTTTGACACACAATAAACGACTCATAAAAGAGACTCTCGGGGGCACAACCTTGACTCGAGCTCGGCGTCCTACCTAGCTCCTAATGCTCACTATCTTCCAACCGCTTCGAAATCCATAAGCTACCACACATAATCTTTCATCCCGCCGCACATGAACCTACAAAACGGTTAAACATCTAAACCGTAAGCGATAACGCTTAGTAAGTAAAATGATAATCACATACCATCATACTTCAATCAAAACATATAAGCATCACCTATCTCTAAACACTTACTTAGCTACTCCACTCTCTAATTCTTGCATAATCATCTAACATCAACTTACCATCATAACCAAATCACCACCTAGATTATATTCATCCTAGCACATAAGCACATATCCAATCCCTTATCACTAGTCACAAAACACACATAATACATACATGTTAGACATCCATATAATACATGCCATCATCATTTTACTTATCTTATCTCCAAGCTAAGCATATCCAAGCATCCATCATCATCCATCATCATAAACACCCTAAGACACATAATCATACATAACATATAATACATAATCATTAACTATAATCATGACTAATACAACCATAACTAACCTCTAAACACTTCTAATCATCATATAATCATATATTGATTATATGAGAATAAATCCCATCATTTACTAACTTAAACCCATTATAAACTCATCACATAATCATCATTACCTCTTAATTATCTTAAAACACCATTTACCCAATCCTTCCCAAGTTAGGGTTCATAAACCCTAACCCTTAAATCACCAATTAAACTCTAATTAAACATCATGAACATCACATCTTATGTAAGAAACAAGCTATAGGCTTAACCCTTGAATTATCACTACTAAACCATCATCATCTCATTACCAAATGCTCCATCATCTTCCCTCTCTTCTCTCTATCTCGACATCACAGGAACACACCAGAATTGTGTGGAGATATCTAGAACTTAACACATATAAACTAGCTGAGAGGGCATTTCTGTCATTTCTGCTTATTTAAGGTCGATGCGCCGCATCTATATTTTAGATGCGCCGCATCTTATATACGCCGTATCTCCTTCTCCAATAAGGCGCATGGACTATAACAAGTCGGTTCTACTTTCCATTCTACTATACGCCGCATATAACTTCCTGGATGCGGCGCATTTAGGCCTCATCAGACATCCACTTAAAAGACTCAACCACATATCCTTAGTCAAACATACTTAGGCTCGGGTCAACTTCATCTAGGGTGGGGCCTATTTGTATTCCGGGAAACGGGTCTAACACTGATGTTGAAAAGCTATACGCGTTTCACAAAGAAAGGCACGGGTTTTTAGGATTGTTAGGAAGCCTTGATTGTACAGATTGAGAGTGGTTTGGTTGTTCGAACGCATATAAAGGGCAATAACGCAGAACGGAAACAAGAATGAACTTGGACAACATAAAACAATACAGCTCTTTCATGCATCCAAGACCACGTCTTCAATGCTTTACGTAACTTCTGAAGAGATATTCCACTTGAGCAACGTAGCCATCACCTTGGACTTTTTCGTGAATTGTATGGTAGTCATTTTCAGCCTTACTATCTCCATAATTACATTGCACACTTGTTCTTCACGTCTAGATTCTTTGGAATAAATGTTATTAATTATTCCTCTCGTGCCATATGAAGTACGATGAGGCAGCAAAGACCAAGGGACTAACAATGCTCTCTATAGAGTTAATCAACGAAAGAGGCAATAAAACCAAGAAGTGATATCCATTAGCCTTGATGAGACAATCTGTAGTCCAGCTTTACTAGTAACTAGCTTCCACACCTTAGAGGAAAATGAACATTCAAAGGATAGATGCCCGTGAGAGTTGGGTTCTAGCTTACATAATGAACACCGAATCAGGTTTAAATCAACCGAATCGCCAAGTTAAGGCATAACTGATGAGCTGATTTATTCAGCAACACCCCGGTATAACTGACTGTTTTGGTAGAGTTCATATAAATAAAGGGCAAGTTGTCTAGAGGTAGAAAATTTATATTATTAAATGAAGTCTATCGATCAGGTTGAAATTTTATTCTAATGAAAATACTAAAAGTGCATGAGCTTATGTGCTCTTTGTAAAGAATTTATTCATTGAATATTGGTATGCTGATGTTGGTATTTATTTGAATAACAATACTAAACTTGTTACATAGTTTATTAAAGATGCACATATCTCATACACAAAAAAACTTGGTATGTAATGAACATATAGCTACGCTGTGAATCAGTTTGTGCAAATAAATTTATATTATGTTCTCTGAAGTTTTTATCACTGAAACTAGACAGTTCATTGTTCAGTTTACCAAAATAAGTTATTCTAGAAATGCACACGGTACCAATTGTTCAGTTTTCCGAAAGAAGCTGAGGGTCTCAGGGCCAAATGCGAAAGACACCTCACATGCAATCCTTTTATCTTCCGGTATCTGGGTATCCATGTGTATTATTACATTGAAAGCATGCAAAATACACGAAATTAAATAGAAAGGAAAAGGCTACATACTACATAACAAAATCAGCATAAAAGAGCTGGTTATTGCAACGATTGTTGCACACATGAATTCCAACTTAAGTAGAGTACACGAGCTGAGCTTCCTCATTCTTATTTTGGTTTTCGTATCACGGATCTTGGTTCGCGCTTTATACATAAAAACAGCAACTAAAAAAGAAAACACATTTAACCATCACGTAGAATTTTACACCTTACCAAACTTCTTCTTGGAAAAACCAACTGTATGGTCTCTTGAAGGCAAGATTTCTTTAACAACTTGACAGTTGAGAAAGTTATCAGCCCATTCGTGTATTTTCGGAAACGTTTCTCGTGTGGCAAACTTTATTTGTGTAGCATCTTCAATTGCTCCAAGCCAATAGGCTATGAAATCAGCAGCAATATCAACAAGGTTAATGTTATCACCTCCAAAAAACTTTGTACCCCTAATTTTAAGTTCATTCTCTAGTATTTGCAGTTGCTCACATGCTTCTGCAATAGCTTGCTTCTCTCCATTGCTACCAAAAACCTTGAATGCTGCAGGCAAGCACTGAACAAACAGTAGAGTTATTATTCATCGTTAAAGTGTTCACTGATTTAGATTGTCATATTGACAATTTTTTAATATCTAAAATGAGGATTTTTCTTTTTATTACTGTCAAAATCGGCTTTTTCTGTTAAGATTGTATATAGCTCATACATGAATTGAAAATACCTAGGATATAATTCAAAATGAAGAGGCATTCATGATAAAAATAACAAAACACATCTAGAATAACTATTGTTGCCCCCGGCCCCTACCACAAAGTCAATGTGTGTGTGCTTTTTATTATGGCCACTAGCACACATATATTGACTATATAAAGCATTATAGGCCGTCAAAGTATCCATATGCGTCCTTAATATCAGTAATCAAGAAGCAAAGAAACAAATCAGATTATAAAAATACGGCCTTAGAATTTTAGTAGACAAAAATATGTTGATGAATTGTTAGCATGCTAGTTAAAACTTGTATTATCCAAAAGTTATTATTATCATCATCCGGCATGTTTTTGGCAAATAATTGTATAAACGAAAGTGGAGACAAGAAAAATTGTTAGTAGCTGCAGATTAAGATAGAGATAGTTCAGCCATAGTTTATGTAATTCATACTTAGTTTGAGCATTGAGGTTGTAACTGCCCACATCAGTACATACGAGTGAAGTGGTACATCTCCATTGTGAGAGTGATCAATAACTGAATTAACTTCTCCTAAACTTGACCAGTTTTTAGTATTATTTGTTACCAATAATAGCAATATACTATTAATTCTAGAGCTAATAATGTTTTCATAAATCGGTAGTAGGTAATTTACCTTATCATCGATGAATTTGGCCCAAAAACGAGCAACAGCTTTCTCATAAGGATCCTGTGGCAAAATAGGAACACCTGTCCAAACATCATCAATGTACTCAATGATCACAAGTGACTCTGATATTGGATTCCCGTTATGTACTAACACCGGTACCTTCTTGTGAACAGGATTATATTTCAGTAAATCGTCACTCTTGTTTCTCATTTTTTCTTCAATGTTTTCATACTTTATTCCCTTCATACTCAAAGCAATTTTCACTCTGAAAACAAACGGGCTTACTACATGAGCATACAGTTTCACTTCATTCGACATTTTCAAGTGATGGGAGTTCAGTGAAAGATAAATTTAGGTTTATTAATTATATGGGATGGTTGAGTCGTTCTATGGGTGGCTTCTATAAATAGTAGTGCTGGCCTGCTGGGTTGTTGGGTGTTTAATGTGGTATGATGAATTCTAAGAGTAATTGAGGAGTGGATACTTGTAATGTAGGCAGAATAAGTAGCTGTACATGCATGATCTGTTGTATTTAGTATGTTGTTATCAGATTGTTCTAATAACACCATCTTGTGAATCATTAGAACAAAGTAATATAATCAAGATAGTAAAATAGTTATTTACCACAAAGACAAGAATACAATAAAAGTTGTATAGACCTGACCAATCGATGTCGCAATACCCGTAAGGCTTTCCTGTTGAACACAAATAAACCGTTAAATAGCTCCGCACGGGATCAAACTCCCTGTCCTTAAAGGTGTTTACGTGCTCAATATGCTACGAGCCTCTTACGTAACGAACCCCAGGATTTGATGTAGACCTTATTTTGTTTTCGTTAGCGTACGAACCCAACACAATGTCAATGGCGAAGCAGAAAACTTTTGATGGCAAGCTGTAAGACTCAGCAGCTTATTTATTTGTGTGTTGTGTGTTTTTATATGAATTTCATACTATATTTATGAGGCTACATATTACCTTCCAATATATAGTTTAAAGTCACCACACATAAGAACTCCCCATGATCTTGGTCATGCCCAAAAAGTTAGGATTATGGGCTAACGGTTGCATCTGAGAGTGCCGTCCAAATCACCCCATTATCCTTCTTTTTCTCATTGACCATTTCAATTTCACACACACAAATCAGTGGTTGGTTGTTGCTTCAACAACTTGTACCACGAGCTACTCTTATTATACCATGTGTCTCAGCATAGACCACTTGTACACTATGTTTCAATGTATGAAAACTTGCCAAACTTAGAATAAAGTTCCAACAATCCCCCACCAGGTTGGAAAGTTTTCTACTACTCTAATAGGTTGTGTCACAAAGGTGTCATTACGATTAAACCCTGTTTACTCAAAGTATGCAAAGTGAAATCGATTCATTGGTGTCCGAAGATTAAACCACGGACCTTAATGATCTCACCGGCACGCTTCTACACACTCCCCATCGTAACCATTGCATTCTAACTGAGCGCTAATATGGCCATGCGCTTGAATCCTGTTTCATGACCCTCTAAGAAAGAAACCACAACTTCCCATTCAAGGCGGCACCACCTTTAGGTCATATAGGCAAAGCTACTCTAACATCTTCGTTGCTAAGACGCCTCAAAAGCTTTGTTAAGAGAAGAATCTCATCCTTTCTCGGCAACGCCATGCTATCTTTGCTATACATGAGTCAATGGTTCAATAGCATCTTCTATCGCTAAGTGACTTCGTTATTACCCATTAAACTCGAGAGGTAGGAGCACTACATTCGAGTTGGGTTTCCATCACTAACCGATTCATATATGGTTTCAGACTCATGCCTCTAGCATCTCTCAATAAGTCTCTCGTCAGAGGCTTAAAGGAGAAATATCGATAAGTTATCACAATGCTTACCGAACTCATCACCAACACTCACTAAATCTCTCGTCAGAGTCTTAGTGGTGTCACAGTCAAGTTTCTAGCTCACTTGACAAACATGTCACTAATGGCCATTCTCACTTTTATCTAGAATTCATAAACAACAGAATATTGAGGTATTCAGTCTCTATTCCGCTTAACCTCCTCTATTGCCACGACTAGGCACACAACTTCCATCTTGAAGTGTAAATACACACTTGTTTTCTTGCACATTCAAGAATCAATGTATTGTGTATGAGTTTAACGATCCACCAACTTGTGATCTTTATTATGATTTTCATGTGTATTTGTAATTCTGAATATATTCTACTAGGATCTCGATTACACTATTAGAGGGACGAAAGGGAAGAATCATGATCATAGTGATCAGTTATGATCACAATTCTATCCTAATAAGGGACATAGATTGATAGTTTCAACTTGATGTTGCTTACCAGATCACTCGTTCTTTATCAATCACATACACATGAAACACCATATATAAACTCCTTTAATAAGTTATGCGTAGGTTATAACTCGTCTCTTTATAACCCCCACCATAACTCTCAATATTAAAGTTACGTCGTAAGAGTTCACATATAAGTACCCACATTTGGTTCAATTACTCACCAATGTAACACAATATGGGATCACAAATTCACATAAGCTCTTAATTGCCACAACAAGGCAGTAAGTTCAGCTTATGTTCAACTTCCTACACGAAGTGAAAGCACTTCAAGAAGTCCAGCTTCCGACAGGAAGCGAAAACACAGCACTCGTAGCAAAAGAATATTGTAGCACACATCAAATACCCCCACCATTTGGCATATTGCAGTTGAGTCACTACTCAATACTTTCCCAACAAGCTAGCCTACTCGCTTCATTGTTATGACATGGTACAATCAATCGCTCGACTTCTTTTAGTTAAGTCAGAATTAAGTTTTCGTTTCAACGAGCACTCTACTTAAAATGCCATGAAATCTCATTCTTACACGAATCAACATTCGACGCATGTTGAGTATATCGTTTCTAGCATATGCATTCTGTTTTAAATAATTATTCACATGAAAACCATTAGTTTTACATCCATCAAAGTCCATGTAGCTGTTTCGTTTCATTTCTCAAAATTTGTAAATATATCATGCTACAATTTAACATAATTAAGTAGAAACTCAAATTAGTTTAACAAACAATCTACTAACTAAATGATTACGTTTTAATATTAAAACATGATATAAGTCTTTATTCAAAACCAATGCTAGAAACCGCGATTAGTGAAACGGTATATAACAGTGACATTTGCAAAGTGATTACGAATCACCATGTCAAGTATTCTAAACTCTGTATAGTTACCATGTCCATTTCAGATCATGCATTCACTGATTCACAAGTATAATGATTTGTCTCTTTGTAGACATATCATTTCAGTACAACAGTATCAAAGATAAAACAACAAATAATTATGTTCATGGTTTTACATGTCTTAACCATTATAAAACCCAATACATCACAATGCATTTAATCACTCTGTTATTCATTTTAGCTTTTCTATAACTCTATAAGCACCAATCGCATATCTCAAATATGCAACACACTTTATAAAAACTAAAACAAGATAGGACTTTTAACCCAACATTTTTAGGCGTGCCCACTGCCTACGATATCTCAATTCAAAACACAATTGCATGACTATACAATTTAAATATTTTACTAAACAACATGGCTTGAAAATGGTTTAATAACAGGTTTTATGAACAATCAAAACCTTATTATCGATCCCAAATGAACCATTTATAATGTAACATAAACACCTTTAAGATTGTTGTATTTAGTATGTTGTTATCAGATTTTTCTAATAACACCATCTTGTGAATCATTTGAACAAAGTAATATAATCAAGATAGTAAAATAGTTATTTACCACAAAGACAAGCATACAATAAAAGTTGTATAGACCTGACCAATCGATGTCGCAATACCCGCAAGGCTTTCCTGTTGAACACAAATAAACCGTTAAATAGCTCCGCACGGGATCAAACTCCCTGTCCTTAAAGGTGTTTACGTGCTCAATACGCTACGAGCCTCTTACGTAACGAATCCCAGGATTTGATGCAGACCTCATGTTGTTTTCGTTAGCGTACGAACCCAACACAATGTCAATGGCGAAGCAGAAAACTTTTGATGGCAAGTTGTAAGACTCAGCAGCTTATTTATTTGTGTGTTGTGTGTTTTTATATGAATTTCATACTATATTTATGAGGCTACATATTACCTTCCAATATATAGTTTGAAGTCACCACACATAAGAACTCCCCATGATCTTGGTCATGCCCAAAAAGTTAGGATTATGGGCTAACGGTTGCATCTGAGAGTGCTGTCCAAATCACCCCATTATCCTTCTTTTTCTCATTGACCATTTCAATTTCACACACACAAATCAGTGGTTGGTTGTTGCTTCAACAACTTGTACCACGAGTTACTCTTATTATACCATGTGTCTCAGCATAGACCACTTGTCTATGAGGTGTGGACACTATGTTTCAAGTGGAGCTAACAAGCCAAACTACAAACATAGAAAAATATGAAGGACCATGACCAGATACAGTAAAACTCGGCTGGCTCGGCCCCCACTTCCAACCTAAAGCTAAAGGAAAAGTAGCCATCAGGAGAAGACCAATAACAACCACAAGCACATCTCCGGCCACAAACAACACACACTACAACATTCGACACAATCGGAGGGGACTATTTTACGCATTCGGCGGGGACATGTCCTCGCCAATAACTATCGGCGGGGACATGTTCCCGCTAAACCCCCCTCGCTGATACTTTTGGCGGGGACAAATACATCCTTTTGGCGGGGACATGTGTGTCCCACAGCCTTTGGGCTGGTCAAACTATGTCCAGCGTGGCACTTTTTTGGCGGGGACAAAGGCTGGTTAAACTATGTCCAGCGTGTCACTTCTTTTGGCTGGGACATGTCACCGCCAAAAGTGGAATCCACTGTTGAGATTAGTGTAATTAACAATAATTAATTTAATTAATTACCTCTTTTAGTTGGGACACATCCCCACCAAAAGTGTTATTCAGTGTTTGAGATCTACTCTTTTGGGGGGACATGTCCCCGCCAAAAAGGTCAACTACTATTTGAGATCCACTCTTTTGGCGGGGACATGTCCTCGCCAAAAAGTTCATCCCCTGTTTGAGATCCACACTTTTGGCGGGGACATGTCCGGCATGTAACCAGCTATTATTATGTGTGTTTTGTGGGATGACGATTGGGTTATTTGTGTTTTGCCGAATTGAGGATGATCGGTTAGGTTGTATATAAGTAAAACTTTGGCGGGGACATGTCCCCGCGAAAAGCTATTATCATTAGCAGAAACTTTTGGCGGGATAAAGTAATTGCTAGGAGGGAAAACTGGATATTACTTTCGGTGTGTCCCCGCCAAAAGGTCAGGTATACAGTATCACCCTTTTGGCGGGAACATGTCTCCGCTAAAAGATTTGGCGAGAAAAAACGCGGGAACAATTAACACGTTTTAATTTTGGTCAAAATTTGTCCAATACCAAAAATACTTTCGGCGGGACATGTCCTCGCGAAAAGAAAGCGTTGAAAATTTAGTAAACGGTCAGCGACTTTGTGTGCCAGCTCAGCACCGTTTTTGTCGTTTAGCGACTTTCGGCGAGGACATGGGCGTCCCCGCCAAAAGCCTCCTCGCCCGTCCTACTGATTGTTGTAGTGACACACTTACTCAAACAGCCTGCTTCAAACACAATGACATGAGATTTTACAATACGAGACTCACCGGCCCAAAAATACCAGGATGTCACTTATCAAGGATAAACTAAAATATCTGTTTAGGTCATATACAAAAATAGAAGTGAGCATATACTGATTAAAAATTCGGAAGACAGTAGTAAAGAAATGATGTTCTTAACACTGTGGCCAAACAAAAGATTCAAAATGGTTTTGGGTTTCCAAATGTTGGGTCAACTAAATACAGAAACGAACAATGTGCCCCTGGCCTATAAATTATAATTGGGCATTTGGTTTGTAAGCCCATCTATAGCCAAAAAACTTCATAAGTTTATGAACCTAAAAGAGGTCACGCATACGAAATGCACAATACTAAAAAAGTTACATACTACTGTACGTACATATTACACGACAATATCATCCTTCAAAAGAGTTGTTATTACAACATCAAGAATTGTTTCACACATAATCTCCAACTTCAATAAAGGAGGTCGACTCTTATGATTGGGAAAATGATGATCTGTCTTAAGTATAAGGGAGGCTGATGTAGACTAAAAAAGAGATAACACAAATTGAACGTGTTGATTCACACGAATACCAAGAACAACTCTTCCAATTACCATTGATTCACAAAATACCGATAACTGTCTTCAGCAAAACTGTCAAAAATAGACTTTTCATATATCTTAAAAACTGATCAACCACTATTATAATAGACTTATTAAATAAACATATAAAATCGAAATGGGCCTCAAAAGACAAACAAGCCGAAAAGTAGCCCATAAACAAAAGTCCAATAAACCAAAAGAAAACATAAAAATGCGAATAACTCATAAAATAGAGCGTTTTGGGCCCGATAGTTCCGTAAACCAATGTAGTCTGTTTACTACGACGTTCTCCTTGTTCCAAGCTTCGATTTGAGTGGTCATGGGCCTGAAATGGAACCCCGTAGCCCAAGTTATGTTAATTTTAGTGAGGCCCCTTTTCTTACACGATCTTGGGCCTCCAGATATTTAATGACCCGTTCCTCAATGCTTGGGTCCGCATCAAAATCCTGGAAAAAGAGGCTGAGTTATTTGTGCGGGAAGGTTTCGCATGTCAAAAGCCAAAGTACCAAATGATCCACAAGTTCCTGTACTAAAGGCTAGAGTGAAGTATCCTGAAAGAAATCGACACACCTAAAACACTTGATGATGTTATTAATAGAGTTTTTACTTAGTAGTTATTAGTTTTAAACTTTTAATAGACGAATGGTTGATGGATCGAAAAGTCTAGGTGTTAAAAAATAAGAATGGATTATAAATCTAGATCATGGCGTGACATTGTATGAAATAGGTGAACCATAAAATATGTTTAGCAAGAACAGAGGAAATCAACAACCCTGAGAAGTCAACAACCCTGAGAAGTCAACGTTTATTGAAGCCGTTAAGGAACTTGACCATTTCAAAAAAAAAAAAAAAAAATTATCTAATCAAGTCATCTAAATTATGAGGGTGTCTGAGATTGTTAAGTGAACTTTAGTGTACGCTGTCTTGCATTTTTTGAACAGAAATAAACAGTTTCAATGGGTTAGTAAGAAAAGGCAAGTT
Source organism: Artemisia tridentata subsp. tridentata (assembly GCA_021014915.2). Lineage (NCBI taxonomy): Eukaryota > Viridiplantae > Streptophyta > Magnoliopsida > Asterales > Asteraceae > Artemisia > Artemisia tridentata. The sequence continues at coordinate 159,365,313 of CP139507.1, read as the reverse complement.
GCTTGGAGTTAAATAAACAGTTTCGAGGGGTTAGTATAAACCAAATGGATTATTATTTGGTTACAATGGTACTTTACCCAAATGCAAAACACAATTTAGAATAAACCAAATGGATTATTATTTGGTCACATATATACCTAGATCTGGATGACGCATGAACATGTATATGATATATACAAGCAGTAAAGTATAGGGAAGAGATCCGTACAGCCCAACTTTTGGAGATCATGGGTTAGAATATAAACAAAGAAGCTTCAAATCACAACACAAGAAATACTCAATTTTAAAAAAAGTTACATACATGTTACAAGACAACAACAGCAATTCAGCATATACTAGAGACTGCTTATTGCAACATCGACTTTAATATATCATAAATGACTACTTATTGAAACATAGATGGATGTTATACGTAATAATTTCCATCTTCATAAGCGGACACATATATAGGTATCACGTACATTATTTATGCCTTACCAAACCGCTTCCTGAAAAATGCAACTAGGTGATCCCTTGGAGGTAAGATTTCCTTTACCGCTTGACAGTTGACGAAGTTATCAGCCCACTCAGTTAGTTTTGGGAACTTGTCTTCTGTGAAAAACTTTATTTCAGTAGCTTCTTCAATTGTTCCAAGCCAATAGGCTACAAAATCACCAGCAAGATCAACCAGGTTAATGTTGTCACCTCCGAAAAACTTTGTACCCTTGGCTTTGAGTTCATTTTCTAGTATCTGCAGTGTCTCGCAAGCTTCTGCGATAGCTTGCGCATCTCCATTGCTACCAAAAACCTTGAATGCTAGAGGCATGCCCTGAACAAACCGTATAAGGAAAATCAGTTCGGTTATGTTATAGGAGAAAAATATCTGGGCATATCAGCGTGTGCCCATAAAACTTTCAATTCCATCAAGGACGATACGACACAAAAATCTGTTTCTTGGTAAAATAATAAAACCGATAATGATAAAAATAATATATGAGACAATGGTTAACTAATGTTAGTATGTTACTAACAGAGTGGTTACTTGATAGTGTAACAAATAAAAGTTAATTGAATAAACGAGTCAACGTCTAAATGAAAATGTATGTTAAGCAGGTTCTAAGCATCTATTCAAGGGGATATGATAGGAATTAGGTGAGTCATTAAAAAAGTTTAAGAACGAGATTAAGTCAATGATGGTGCTATTAAAACATGTATGTAACCAAAAATTCTTCGCCCAACACAAATTTCAGCATACGTTAAAGTGTCTAATAATTAAATATAACTTACAAAACAGAACATAATAATTACCTTATCATCGATAAATTTGGCCCAAAATCTTGCAACAGCTTTATCATAAGGATCCTGAGGCAAGAGTGGAACACCTTTCCAAACATCATCAATGTACTCAACAATCACAAGAGACTCCGATATTGGATTTCCATTGTGCACGAGCACCGGTACCTTCTTATGAACAGGATTATACTTGATAACATCGGCACTGATGTTGCCTAACTGTTCTTCAATGTTTTCGTACTTTATTTCCTTCATACTCAATGCAATTTTAACCCTGACAGTGAATGGACTTCCTCCAATGGCATACAACTTGACTTCATTAGCCATTTTTCCTTTATGGTCAGTTAATGTGATTTTTCAGGATTTTTGTTTTGTGATGGTTAGGTTGATCACTGGGTGATCCCTATATATAGTAGCGATGGTTTGTTTATTGTTTAACATGGAATATATAATTAATCTTGGGGAAGAAGAAAATGGTTCAATGGCTAATTGACTACGCATGCACATACGCAATGTCAAAATAGAGAAACAGCTTGCACACCCTTTGATTGTTCATGTTTTAAAACTATAAAATCATAAAGAAAAACCCTGACATCTATTCATATTTTAATAATAAAACAAGTTGTACCATTTAGCTTGGGGAAGGGAAAATGGCTACGTATGCGCATACGCAAATTTTCTCAGGTTTAGTAGATTAGTTTTGAGATTTATCAACAAGTTAGTATGAGTTGTACATTTGTTGATAACGCACAATTTATACATATATAGTTGTGTTATTGATTGTTTTATTAGCATTTTTTGTCAACTTTCGATACTTAAAAATGTGAAAATAAGGTTCACATGAAGATCGATTGTAGAAGGAAGTATTGTAATGAAGTACTTTTCTCAAATAGTGCATGTTTTGGTCTTAAGTGCAAAAGAGGCTAAGGGCACGTTTGGTAGAAAGAATTTCATAAATTAGAAAAGAAGCAAAAAATAAAAATTTAGAGAAATGAATTGAGTGAGAAATTTATTAAATTCCACTGTTTGGTAGCACCAGAGAATTGAAATAAAATATAGTCACGATTTATTTTTTTTCTATTGAAAAACATTTAAATTAAAAATGATTATATTATGATAGTGAAAAAAAAAGAAGCACCAAATGTTGCATGTAATTTGTTTATATAAGTTTTTTTTTTTTTTTTTTTTTTTTTTTTTTTTTTTAGAAAACATTTTTTCAAAAAAATTAATCCATTTCTCCAATTTCTCCAACAAATTAATGGAAATGAGGCTACTTAAATTAAACTACTCAACTCTCTCTATTTCTCAACCAAAATCTTTTTTATTCCCCAGTTTTTAATTTCTCTCTACCAAATAAGAGAAATTAGTCCATTTCCATTTCTCTTAATTGTTTTCTATCTACCAAACACACCCTAAGTGTTAAAGAAGTAAAGCAGCAAAGAACACCGGTTTGGCCAGAGGTGTGGCGTACTTCAGGAGCGGACCTAGGACTGTAAATCATCGGGTGGACAAATTTTTTTTATGAGTATAAGAAGAATAAAAAATAAATTAAAATGTACGATTTTATTAAAACTAGGTAGAACACATGTATTTCTAACTGGACAATGCATGTATTTGTGTGACACAAAATTTCAAGACCAGGTTCATTTTCAAGAAATTGAGATTTTTAACAAAAAAATACACTAAGCGAAAAACATTCATCGGGTTTCTGTGAACCCCCTAGGTCCACCCTGCGTACTTGCATACATGAAAATGAAAGTGAAGAATCAATTGGGTTTTATCCAACTTGACTTTCCCGCAAAAATTGCAATAGGCTAAAATGTCCCATGTGTTTAGCACATGACTACTAATAAGAGTGACTCGTGTGCTTCTCACGTGCTAGCTATTTGAACTCGGATTTATAGGTTTAAGAGGGGGTCGAATAGAATAGCTTAAAAGGGTGGGACATATACTTTTCATGCTTAATGAAACATGATAGGTCATATTGAATTGTTAGAAAAGTTAAATGAGTAAGAGTTTTACTTCCACCAGACATATGTGCCCTTTTTTACTCATACTAACATTAAAACAACATGACAAGTCATGTTTAAACCACACCAACAAGAGGTAAAGGGTTCAAACCTTGTTATGTGTATATATTTTGGGGTGGCCATGGAAGGGTCGGAAATGCTCTCGGGATTAATCTCATGAGGACGCGTACATCTGAGTTAAAAAGTCGCGCCCACCCAAATAACCTGAACATAGAAAACCACATATGTTTATCCAAAAAGCTAAATTATAAGACTACTCACAATGAAGGGTGAGGGATCACTCTCACCTCCACTGATGACACGCAACCACCATTGTGGTGGGCTCAGGTCACGCGCGATGGATGGAAAAAAAGGAAAGAAATGGTGAGGCTCCTCACTTCTTGGCTACCGTGTATTTTGTGCCCCCCCCCCCCCCACCCACCCCCACCCACACACACTATAAAAGTGCACTTTAAAAAAAATAAACTTTACCATCACTAGTACAAAAATGGGATTTAGTCACACATGCTTTTTTTCGAACAGCCACACAGTCGCCTTTTTATGTGACTAAATGTACCAGAATAAAATAAACAGCCACACTTGATCCGACTTGTGTGACCATTTCGGAATTACATCCGAGGCTACAGCCACACATTTGAATATTTTCGTGACTATACGTATCTGGTAAAAAAAATTTGATTTTTTAGTCACTTATAATTTGGGACGTGTGACGGATACAAATAAGGTTGAAACATTAGTCACACTATATATATACATATGTGACAAATATATGTCACGCAATTGAAAAGTGTGACCAAAATCCATATATGGTCACACGAAGTAATTGTGTATGTGGCTAAATCATATGCTCAAGTTTGTCACACATTATTTAAGCGTGACTGCTAGTTTTTGTTGAAAATTTAGCCACATATGAATTTGAAATGTGTGACAACTGAAAAGTAAGTTTGAAGCATAGTCACGATATGCATTTAAAAGTGACAAATATATGTCACACACTTGAGATGTGTGACCAAATGTCATATATGGTCACACTAAACCATAGGCATACATGATTAAGTGTGACCAAAATTCGATACAAATAGTCACGTAAGTTAATATGTGTGTCTAAAGTTAAGTGTGTGTTTGCCTGCCAATTCCTAATGTGTATGGTCACACATTTAATTGTAGCACAATCATGTGACTATAGGCAATAGTCAAATTTTGTCACACATTATTTAAGTGTAGTCACAATTCGATACATATGGTCACACATTTCTGATAACTTATGCAATAGTCAAAAATTTAAAAATGTCAATGTTTTGGCTCGATTGTAAGCATTTATGTAAGCATATTTTGTCAGACTATACATTCTAGCAGTAATAACTATACATTCTAGCAGTAATAACTATACATTCTAGCAGTAATAACTACACATGTTTATCTCATAAGCAGTAATGACTATACATGTTTAAATCAAACTATACATTCTAGTAGTAATAACTATATGATGCATGGTTTTACGACCTTACAACAGGTTTTATCTCTCGAGGGATCTCAAGAGGCTTGCAATCCCAACCAGGCAGTGTACCTGACCGATGTAGTATAGTGTAGTGGCAAGTACCGAGGGATTGATCGTTCTCTAGAGGAATAGTGTCGTTAGGATTGAAAAACTACTCTAATAGGTCTAAAGGTGAGGGAAGATTCTTTTTGTATTTTTATATTTTTATAAAAGCAAGTAAAATCTCGGGTTTGAAGGAGTGGGCGGAATTAGTTGCTAGTCAACTAACCCAAATAACTACAATTGCAAATAAAATAAAATAACTGAAAATAAAAAGGTTGTGGAACTTATATGGAGAGAAATGTGTTTACTTAGATTTCCTTACTCCCTAACTATCTTTTACCGGTTGATTAGTGTGTATTAATTGCGTGGATGACGGGTGTATTCCTTAACACCAATCGTGGGGTGGCGTACGTACTTCCCCAACTCTATAAGCTCCTACTTCACTCCTATGTCGAGCCGGCTAAGAAGCTCCTAACATGGGATCACTAGAATTCGCTCATGCATTAAATACAACCATAAAAACCTTAGTACGCATTGGTTCATGTTTCTTAAGATGTTCAAGCAAGTTACCGTATAGGAGGTTAGCCAGTTTTCTTAAGCCTAACATCGATAAACAATCATCCAATACAATTAATAACACACCAACAACCAATAATCAATAGTTAGGTTTCATTAGATCTAAGCAAACACAAGATAAATCTAGCCTAGCATGTTAAATAAAAGACAAGAACAAGATATAATCAAACAACACATAGACATATTGAATGATTAATTGATTACTTATCTTCAATTGAACATGGGAGATCCAAGGGTATAAAACCCTTAAAAGTGGCAGAAAAATCGTCTTAGGGTTTCTCCTCACAAAGTTGCACCCTAATGACTAAAAATTATGAGAATATATATAGAAAATCAGATCTGACGGCGTCACGTTATAGAGCTGACGCCGTCACCTCGCCGCGGTTAGGGTTTCTTGATGGCCTTCTTGACGCCGTCCCCCTTTAATCTTCCAAAATCCTCTCTGGCTTATCAAGGGTTGACGGCGTCACACTGGGGCTTGACGCCGTCACAGGTACTTTTCCAGCAGATTTTTGAGACTTTGTCGTTTTCTTCACTTTTATGCTCCAAAAATGTCCAAAATGCTTCCTTTTCCAGATTTCTTCTCCAAAGTACCTAAAATGACAAAAGGAACGATTTAGGGCAATATTTGATCAAATAAATACGATTTAGGGCTTAAATGACCCCCTAAAAGCGGTACACTTTTCGCTTCATCAAATACCCTTACACTTGAGATTTTCTTGTCCTCAAGCAAATGCGCTTTTATTCTAATCAAAATACAAGTTAGGGGTCATTTAACGCTAATATAAAAGTAATTACAACAAATAGTCGTTCCACTTTAATCATAATAAGCACGGAGATTACAAACTAGCACCTCACAAGTAGTGTTTAGATACTCACATCTCTCAGGTGTCATAAAAGTATATCTCATAAATGAAAATGAATAATATCTCTCACTACCTGTCATAGCAAATAGATTACCATAGGCTTGGGAAAGGATCAAAAACCTCTTCCACTAGGCGTAAGCACCTAAGATAAACTATCGAAGAGGGCTTTTAAACGGGTTATAACGTTAGGTGTAGGGATATGATAAACACGGTTTTGTTGGATAAAGGATATTTTACTGGTGGCGAGTTAAAGATCTTGATTAATTACATGTACAATATGGCGTTGCTAAGCCAAGACTAGACTCGACTTAAGCTAATGAAAAAAATAACAAAAAGATAAAATAAACATAAAATGAAACGGGATGGTAGTCCGTATGTTTTTTCTACCTTTTTTTTTTTTTTTTTTTTTTTTTTTTTTTGCATACACTCTTGCCCTACCATCCAAAATAATACATCGTAGGGGGGTTGTATCCCCCTTACACTTGAACTTTTACATAACTTTATAATTAACTATTCTAATGACTCGAATTAAGATAATCGAAACACTTGGAGTACTTTTAAAATATTTAGCACATATGGGGGTAATAATGTTGTTCTTCCCCATTACTCCATTACACTAGTACTTTACCCATGAGTCCCAATCGTCCCAAAATAATATGTACAAGGATATGACTCGACTTAGCAACCATGTAATCAGTTAGATAATTAACTTGGGGTTTAAACAAATGTTGTCACAATAATGCACTAAAAATGAGTGCATACAAGGTAGGCTAAGGCGATTTGGGTGTACATTTAAGTGGGGTGTAAACAAATTCTTACTTTAAGTAAAATGCTTAAAGTTAGAAACGAAAAGATAGGCTCTGAGGGGTGTACTAGGGGTATCGTGTACTAAAAATGAGTACAACGCAAAGGGTGTGGGAGAATTACTTGACCAATGTAGCCAATGTAATTATAACAAAAACACAGGTATAAAACAATGGGTTAATCCTAATGCCTCTTATCATGTAGTAAATCTAACTACACGAATGTAGTCTCACTTGTGGCCTCAGAATGATCCTAACGCAAGTTCTAGAATCTAAGTGCTACCAGTACACACATCATAGCATAAATGCTTTTCCTACCAATTCTAGGGGCGAACCTCACATATTTGGGGGTGGAAAATTTTTTAGTGGTACGGTTTTGTGCTAGTCATATAACTCCTATCCGTGAGACGCTCATTAAGACCAAAGTTTCACTCCTATATGTTGTAAAAAAATTTAAATTTGGCACTAAAATTGCCTTAACAGGTATTTCTCTCAGTTTTATTACACATCTACCATTAAACAAACGAAAAATCAAGCGTAATTGTATTTTCTAAGGTATCATCATTTACCCTCCCCTTACACTTAAGATGAACATTGTCCCCAATGTTCAAATAACAAGATGTAAAAGTAAATAAGGTAAAAGAATGAAATCAAATACTCCCCTGATTCGCTCGGTGGATAAAGAGGTAACATGGTTAGATCTTCTTCCAAGGTAATGTGGAAGCTTCAAGACTAAAGCAGCGCCAAAAGCTAGATTCCACATACATCTCCTTGTCCAAAATAACCTGTTAGACCTGAGAAAACAAACACGAAAACCTGCATAACATCGGCGGGATAAATCTGTATAAGGATATAATGCTTGTGGAATGATTATTTTGCAGATTCCTGGAGTTTATAAGTTAGAGATTTAATAAAAACTTTTTATGATTCCGGTAGAAAAACAAAACTTTCAAAAATTTCAGAAAATTAAAACCTGACGCCGTTAGGTTGTAAGGCCTGACGCCGTCAGAAATGATCTGACAGAATTCTCATGTTAAGTTTCCGGAAAATTTCTGGAAAAACCTATACCTTACTTCCTGGAATTCCTGCAAAACTTCATTATGACTCGATACAAGCATTTGACTCAAACAATTACTAATATGTATGTTAATTTATTATTGTTATGATTCATGTTCATTTGTTCTAATAAACCGATTTGGATTTCCCTTACACTTAACTTTTGCAAAATACTTTTATATGTAGTTAAGACGAAGTTAAAAACAATATAAAGCATTTTCACAATTTAGTTTCGAACATGAATCAATAATAATAAAAATTAAACATACATACGGAAGCAAATAAAATCAAACAAACAAATAAATAAACACACAAAGCAAATAAAGCTTGGGTTGCCTCCCAAGAAGCGCTTTTCTTTATTAACGAGTCTTGTAGCTAGACTCAAAGTCCTTTTAACCTATGTAAGTGAGATCGTCATCGAGGACATCTTTAGGGTTAAGCTTGGATTGAAGTTTTCTATTGGTCCGCATAGTAAGATATATCTTTTCAAACCTCTCTCCATCCGGGTCATACATTGTCATCTTAATATGCCATGACCCATCTCCATCTTTGGGTGGTTTGTCCCAATCCCACTTATGATCATTGTCTTTACATGTCCACCTATTCATCCCTAGGTTAATTGGCAAAACTCCTAGGAAATCAATCATCTTCCTAAAAACTAGAGGGTCTTCAAATGGATCCAATTCGGTGTCCCTAGCCAAGAGTTGTTCTACCGTATGTGTTCGGCTCACAAAGTCCTCTTCTAGGTAAAATGGGCATTGGGGTCCTATGAAGTCTCCATCGATCCAGGGTCCATATCTAGATGGTCTCCTATTTAATTCTAACCAATGGGGTGTTGGTTTCTCATTAGTATCATAGGCATGTTTCTTCACATCATAGACTGACCAAGTATCACCTTCTCCTACCGCTATCTTAGATTCCTTACAATCAATCATAGCACTAGCGGTCGCCAAAAATCCTCTACCTATCAACAAGGGGCATGTAGGGTCGCTAACCATATCAAGGACGTGGAAATCGGCTAAAATGGTTAGTTTTCCTATGTGTACTAACACGTCCTTGACTACTCCAACCGGGTAAGCAACACTTTCATCCGCTAAGCCTATTATTACCTCGATTTCTTCAAGTTTCCCTAGTTTTAGAGAGGTGTGGAGAGGTAACGGAAGTAGGTTAAGGCTTGATCCAAGATCGGCTAATGTGTCATAAGCCTCCGAATTACCGATCTTGCAAGGTAGAACAAATAAGCCCGGATCATCTAACTTCTTAGGTAGTTTGTTTTGAACGAAGGCGGTCCCTTTGTCACCTAACTCGAGCTTCTTCTCATATTTTTCTAAGAGGGCATTATAATAGGGGGCTCGTGCTAATACATCAATAACCGGACGTTCAAGGTGGAGCTCCTTGAATTCTTCGTCAAGGTTTTGAGTGGGAGGTGTTTCAACTATGTTGTTGACCAATTTAGTGTTAGATGTCATAACTTCTTGGTCATTTTGAACGACTTGGGTTTGTTTGAAACACGAGCTCATGGAATTGACCGAATAATATTGTGGACAAGAACTAGGAGACGAAACCGATGAAATGGCGTTGACGTTTAGTTTCGGGTTCTTGACTGTGTTGCTAGGGAGTGCTCCCATTTCTCGGTCATTGAGGGCTTTCAACAAAGTGTCAATCTTATTGGTCATCTCGCTTTGTTTTTGTTTGAAATCGGCTTCAAACTTTGCTAAATGAGCTTCTTGAGATGTCACGAAGTTGGACATCAACCCTTCAAAGTTATTGGTACTACCATAGTTGGAAGGATTGTTGTTGAAAGTACGGTTCGAGGATGAACCGCTAGATTGAAAACGATTAGGTGGGTTGGAAGAATTGGTTTGTTGTGCGTTTTGGTTTTGTTTCCACCTAAGGTTTGGGTGATTTTTCCATGAGGGGTTGTACGAATCACCGTAGGGGTTTGGCTCGGGTTTAAAAGTGTACCACTTGTCTCCCGCTCCGTCGGTACGCGAGGATGCGTAGTCCGCAAAAGCTTGTTCGGGGAGTTTCACGCAATCACGAGTGTCGTGGGGACCACTACATAATTCACACGAAGAAGTGATTTTGTTCACTTGGCTTGAAGGTTTAGGAGCCTCGTAGGATTTCATAAGAAACTTGACTTGGTCTTCAAGTTCTATGATCCTACGGTCGGAAGTGTTTGAATTGTTCGAAGGCAAAGATATTGCCTTGACCGTTCTATTCAAATCACGGGGATCATTCCAACTTTCGTTGTCATAAAGAGCAAGATCTTCCAGGAGAGCCCATGATTGTTCCGCACTTAGATCACGTAGCTTACCACCGGCCGATTGGTCAATGGTTTGCCTCGTGGAGAGATTGATGTGGTCATAGAAGATTTGGACTTGGAGCCAAAGTTCTATGCCATGGTGAGGGACTTTTTGGAGTAAGTCCTTGAATCGAGTCCATGCCTCGTAGAGGGTTTCGCCTTGACGTTGTTGGAACATCAAGATATCATTCCTTAGCTTGGTAGTTCTTCCTGGTGGGAAAAACTGAGCGAGGAAATGAGTGGTGAGATCATCCCAAGAGGTGATGGATCCTGCGGGTAGACGCTCTAGCCATTGACTAGCTTGGTCCCGCAGAGAGAATTGAAAGAGACGCAGTCGGGTCGTCTCTCGAGTGGCAACATCAAGGTCTATGGAATCAACGATTTTGAGAAAGTCCTTGAGATGTTGATTAGGATCTTCGGAACGAAGTCCATGGAATGCGCATCCGCTTTGCACCAACCGGATGGTGTCGGATCGCAAGGGAGTGACATTAGCTCCGTGAGTGAGCTCAATGGTGTTTCGATAGCCATGGTGGCTGGGACGGGAGTAGTCTCCTAAGGTACGGGCTCTAGGAGGTGGGTGTTGTTGTGGTGGTGGGTTGTTGGGATCGAGGATATTACCACCTTCCATGATGTCGGATGGTAATGGTTACTAACAAAGAAACGAAGAAAAAAGATAGACTACAAAAAACCTAGAAAAATAAAATAAAAATCTCACTAGAAAGGAATCTAGTGAGTAGACCTAATAAAATAAAAATTCAACCTAAACAATAACTATTCCCCGGCAGCGACGCCAAAAACTTGATGCGTGGTTTTGCGACCTTACAACAGGTTTTACCTCTCGAGGGATCTCAAGAGGCTTGCAATCCCCACCAGGCAGTGTACCTGACCGATGTAGTATAGTGTAGTGGCAAGTACCGGGGGATTGATCGTTCTCTAGGGGAATAGTGTCGTTAGGATTGAAAAACTACTCTAATAGGTCTAAGGGTGAGGGAAGATTCTTTTTGTATTTTTTATATTTTTATAAAAGCAAGTAAAATCTCGGGTTTGAAGGAGTGGGCGGAATTAGTTGCTAGTCAACTAACCCAAATAACTACAATTGCAAATAAAATAAAATAACTTAAAATAAAAAGGTTGTGGAACTTATATGGAAAGAAATGTGTTTACTTAGATTTCCTTACTCCCTAACTATCTTTTACCGGTTGATTAGTGTGTATTAATTGCGTGGATGACGGGTGTATTCCTTAACACCAATCGTGGGGTGGCGTACGTACTTCCCCAACTCTATAAGCTCCTACTTCACTCCTATGTCGAGCCGGCTAAGAAGCTCCTAACATGGGATCACTAGAATTCGCTCATGCATTAAATACAACCATAAAAACCTTAGTACGCATTGGTTCATGTTTCTTAAGATGTTCAAGAAAGTTACCGTATAGGAGGTTAGCCAGTTTTCTTAAGCCTAACATCGATAAACAATCATCCAATACAATTAATAACACACCAACAACCAATAATCAATAGTTAGGTTTCATTAGATCTAAGCAAACACAAGATAAATCTAGCCTAGCATGTTAAATAAAAGACAAGAACAAGATATAATCAAACAACACATAGACATATTGAATGATTAATTGATTACTTGTCTTCAATTGAACATGGGAGATCCAAGGGTATAAAACCCTTAAAAGTGGCAGAAAAATCATCTTAGGGTTTCTCCTCACAAAGTTGCACCCTAATGACTAAAAATTATGAGAATATATATAGAAAATCAGATCTGACGGCGTCACGTTATAGAGCTGACGCCGTCACCTCGCCGCGGTTAGGGTTTCTTGATGGCCTTCTTGACGCCGTCCCCCTTTAATCTTCCAAAATCCTCTCTGGCTTATCAAGGGTTGACGGCGTCACACTGGGGCTTGACGCCGTCACAGGTACTTTTCCAGCAGATTTTTGAGACTTTGTCGTTTTCTTCACTTTTATGCTCCAAAAACGTCCAAAATGCTTCCTTTTCCAGATTTCTTCTCCAAAGTACCTAAAATGACAAAAGGAACGATTTAGGGCAATATTTGATCAAATAAATACGATTTAGGTCTTAAATGACCCTGATTTTTGCCTTGCATTTTTGCTGTTTTCTCATGCAACCCCGTTTTTGCTCCAAAAATTGAAAAAAATCCAAAAAAATGAGAAAATTTTAAAATTTTTTGCAAAAATATAATAAGTTTTGACATTTTTGTTGACTTTCCGCTGGAGAGAGTAGGAATAAAATTCTGACTTGACCGGGCATGTTGAGCCCTAGCTTGTCTCCTTAACCGTTTATAATCTATAAGCTCGTGCTAGTCTTTTACACAAGGAGCTAGAAAACGCGAATTCTTTTTAAGAGTTTGCAAGTTCCCGTATTTGACTTTATATATGCATGGCTTGATTATTTGGCTAAGCATTCGCGGATCTTATTATTTAAGATTTTAAATTTGCGAAGAACGAGAAATGATAGAGTTGTTTATAAGTTAGATTGCTAAACGTGGAGTAGTTGGATCTCTTTAGAGCTCATCGAAGTTACTTGTGGCTTTTTGTTCCCATAAGCTTGTTTCACTCAAAAATAGAAATCTAGGAATAATTAAAGCTATTTTAGTTTTGGCGATAATTAGTTTTTATTTCTTCCTTAGAGAATCCTTGCTTATGAAAGTTGGGTACACATCAAGGTACTGCCAGTGTTACGGTGTAATAGACTATTCCATCTTGCCGGCTCGCAACCGATGTTGGGATTGTTATAAAAGCCGTAGGACTTGGGGTTTGGCAAATAATTAATTAATATGATAATGTATAATAATAATCCAAAGCCATAAAAAGTTTTCTACATCTTGCCGGTTCGCAGCCGATGTTGTGATTGTTATAAAGGGCCAAGGACTAAATACGTTAATGTGCTTAATAATGTTAAAAATGCCAAACTTCGACTCCGGGGGTATCCTAATAAAGGCTTCTGTCTCTGGACTCGTAGATGAGTTGTTTCGGTCGCAAATAAAAGGGATATCCTCAAAATCGTGTTAAATCAGAGACCTTGATGTGGACCTCATTTTTGTATGCAACGGTTTTCGAGGGAAGGTTTGGAAACTACTTAGCGTCTAAACTAGGTATCTTTATCGGACTAAAAATTATCGAAATGAGAATTTGAAGAAATTCATTTCTCACCAAAAATAAAATAAATAGAGGAAAATAGGAATTAGGGAACAAGAAGTCCACAATTAGCTTTCTGGGTAGTGTTGGCAATCTAACTTGTAAATGACAATGATTTCGTTTTTAAGCTTAGTTTGGGGACTCGTGAAAAATCAGGGACGACGAATTTTATCCTTATGGTCACTTCCTCTTGTGTCGTGTTTCCTGCTCGAAGACCCTAAAAGTTATCGTGAGATAATGATTGTCAACAAAGCCGTCACATGAATAATAAGAAAAATACAAAAATAGAATAAAAGGAAAATCGGGGAGTTTTTAGAACTTAAGATTTCTTGATCTCTTTTGAAAATTTTGCTACTTCTCAAAGTTAGTAAAAAGAGATTGGAAATTTTCGGTTTCAAAAACGTGTTTTTATAACATTGCATGAGGACATTGCAATATCTTAGTCTGGGGGAATTTTGGTATGTGCTTAAACACATACCATTTCTAGACCAAAACCGGACCCAAATAGACCAAAAACCCGACAAAAATGCCAAATATATTGTGTTTTTGTGTTTTTACATATGCAGGCACGGATATCGAAGAAAAGGACAAAAATCAAGAAAGAACCGGAAAAACGAGCACGAGATATGGAAGTATTATTTTTAGCCGATGCCGGGAAGAAATTATGGTCAAAAAGTCAACCGAGGTCCTCCATCTATCAGAAGTTGTCAAATTCAGCCCTTGGATTATCTTTTAAATAATGGCAGCATTGGTCCCTCAAAAATCCAGAAAGTACACAATTGGTCCCTTGAAGTTAAATCCTTAAAATCACTAAAAACACAAATCCTAAAACCACTACACCTTACCCGGATTTACCTTAAATCCAACTAACCAAATCCAATCCACAAACTAAAACCCAAAAATCTAACCCAAGCCCATACTTACCCGTATCCACCCAACCCTTAACAAACCCGGGTCAAATAAACCCATATACCCGGTCAAAAGATAAACATCTTCGGTCAAACAAAAATAAAATAAAACACACAACCCACACTCACCCCGCCTTTTACCCAGTTCTTCCCCAAATTACCACAAGAACCCTAGATTGACCGTACCACGAATTTACCACAATTAAGGGTAGAAACGTCTAATCATAGTGTGTCAGATGTCAGAGAAAGCACAGAAATGGGCACGTGGCAGCTGTTGATTGGTCAAGACGCGTCACAAATTTGATCATACGGCTTGGATTAGAGGATTGTTGATCAAGGGAAGATCTAAGGGTGGATTTGAGCTCAAGCACGCACGGATTGCCAACGTGGACATCCCAGAAGGTTCTCCCTTCGGCTATAAATAGGACCTCAATCTTCATGTTAGGAGTTAGTTTTTAGTTAATGTTACTCTGTCAAAATTTACTTTAAGCTTTGTAATTTTAAATTTCTTTTTGTAACTTTTGAATTTTGTTAATGAAATTTTAATTTTAGCTTTACTTTGATCCTGCTTTAGTTCACTTGTTTATTTGAATTTAGCTTATTAAAAGTTGTTATTAGTTTATTACAAACCATTTCTAGTCTATTTCTGTTTTAACCTTAGCTTTTGTTAAAATCTCTTTGAAAATCCAAAAAATAATTCCAAAAATATTTCAAAAATTCAAAAATATTTTAAACTTAAGCTTCAACAAGCTGTTTTATCTTAATTTTAAGCTAATATAAGCTATCTAGCTTTTTGTTAGCTTCTGGTGATCAAATTCAATTGATATCTCACAAATCCTCAAAAGTCAAATAGAAAGTCAACAAGTCAACATCTGGTCAAAGTAGCAGTTCAAGTGATAAGCTGGGGTGTTAAGCTGTTCTAGGGTGTTTATATTTGGCTTATTATAAGCCTGGGTTTAGTAGGATTAATCAGTTCATTCTGAATTAGTGGTACAATCAGTGAGTGCTACTTTTCTTTTCTAGCTTATTGTAGACCTTATATAGATTAGCTTACTTGATAGCTTATTTGTTCAAGTTTTTCTGTTCTTTATATTCAGAATAGCTAATAATATCACCTAGTAGTTCAGATTAGTTTAGTTTAGAGTAAATTGCATTATCAGTACAAAAATAGGTTTGAAAAGGGTGTTTGGCTTATTGTGCTTTTAGGCTTTTACACTGTTCTATTGCACCTTCTATGAATTGATTATGCTGTGATTAGATAATTAAGCCTGAATCAGTAGGAGTTTAAGTTTTTTTTTTAGCTAACTTTAAGTATTTGACCTTTTGGGTAAATTGTGGAAACCTAATCTGTCCTATTAAGCTCAGCATAAGCTGAGAATATTTTGAGTTCCATGTTGGTTTTTCTAGGTGTCTTGTAGGTGCTAAAGTAAGATTCCAAGAGCTGGGTAGCATTGTCAAGTTGTGGTTTAGAATCTCCCACTTTTGCGCCATTTTTTCTTTCACTGCTGTTACAGAACAAGTGCAGGTCTGCACTGATTTGTGCACTGCTGATCTAGGCAGATTTGTGGCTTATTCTCTTAAGCCCTAGCTCTGATTTTTGGCTTTTCTAGAATTTCACTTAGTAGGCTTTCAGTAGAACATCTGGGATTTAAGTTTTGTGGCTTATTTGATTGCTTATTGAGGTCTGCAAATTGCTCCATTTTTCTGTGCAGGCCTAGTATTTTCAAAATTGTGCCCACTAGCAGCTTTTCTATGGTTCAATTGAAGCTCAATTGGGTGATTAGATTTAGGGCTTTTGTGGTTTTTGGATTCTCATCTGGTCTATGCAACTTTTGCCCCCTTAACTTTCACCTTTAGAGCTGATTTGAGTGCTTATTTAGCTGTGGAAAGTTGCTTGTTTTTCTGGTTTAATTTCATCAACAGTTAAGTTTAAAGTGCTTAAAGCTTGTGCTTATTTGGTTATTTTCAATTGTTCTGAGCTTATTTTAGTCTTTTGCATCATTTCTGAGCTTTTTGTTATTTTTGAATATCAATTGCTTATTTTTAGCTTATTTCCTAGAGCTTATTTTGACTGTTCAGCTTATTTAAGCTGAACTGAGTGCTGATCTTATTTTTCTTAGATTTCTTATTCAATTTTAAAATTACTCAAATTTTTCCAGATTTTTCCAAAGTGTTTTAATATTTTTAAATCATTTAAATTGTTTTAATTAGTTTTTAATTCATAAAAAATTATTAAAAAGTCAAAAAAAATATTTTTCTTTTTCCAAAAATTTTCTTTTATCAGATTTAATATAGGAAAAGTATTTTTATATTTTTAGGTTTTAAATTTCACAAAATCATTTTTATTTACGTTTTAAATTTCGTCGCGTAACGTTTTTAAAATTCAATTTTTCGTTTTTAGGATTACATGCTTAGTTTAAATGTTTCATTAGCTTAATTAGTTGTTCACTTTTATTATTTTATTGTTCGTAGTATAAAATCACAAATCACCACTCTTTTACACTCATTCACCACACGTATTCGACACGTAACGACAACTCGATATTCGACCTTCGTTGGGACACGACCCGGGGAAAACGCATACGTTGCTTTTTCCTTCGGAAAAATAATATACTATAAAAATATCGAATCAAAAAATGGCGCCGCTGCCGGGGTAAAACTAAGTGAAATTCTAGAAAAGCCAAAAATCAGAGCTAGGGCTTAAGAGAATAAGCCACAAATCTGCCTAGATCAGCAGTGCACAAGTCAGTGCAGACCTGCACTTGTTCTGTAACAGCAGTGAAAGAAAAGAATGGCGCAAAAGTGGGACACAACTTGACAATGCTACCCAGCTCTTGGAATCTTACTTTAGCACCTACAAGACACCTAGAAAAACCAACATGGAACTCAAAATATTCTCAGCTTATGCTGAGCTTAATAGGACAGATTAGGTTTCCACAATTTACCCAAAAGGTCAAATACTTAAAGTTAGCTAAAAAAAACTTAAACTCCTATTGATTCAGGCTTAATTATCTAATCACAGCATAATCAATTCATAGAAGGTGCAATAGAACAGTGTAAAAGCCTAAAAGCACAATAAGCCAAACACCTTTTTCAAACCTATTTTTGTACTGATAATGCAATTTACTCTAAACTAAACTAATCTGAACTACTAGGTGATATTATTAGCTATTCTGAATATAAAGAACAGAAAAACTTGAACAAATAAGCTATCAAGTAAGCTAATCTATATAAGGTCTACAATAAGCTAGAAAAGAAAAGTAGCACTCACTGATTGTACCAATAATTCAGAATGAACTGATTAATCCTACTAAACCCAGGCTTATAATAAGCCAAATATAAACACCCTAGAACAGCTTAACACCCCAGCTTATCACTTGAACTGCTACTTTGACCAGATGTTGACTTGTTGACTTTCTATTTGACTTTTGAGGATTTGTGAGATATCAATTGAATTTGATCACCAGAAGCTAACAAAAAGCTAGATAGCTTATATTAGCTTAAAATTAAGATAAAACAGCTTGTTGAAGCTTAAGTTTAAAATATTTTTGAATTTTTGAAATATTTTTGGAATTATTTTTTGGATTTTCAAAGAGATTTTAACAAAAGCTAAGGTTAAAACAGAAATAGACTAGAAATGGTTTGTAATAAACTAATAACAACTTTTAATAAGCTAAATTCAAATAAACAAGTGAACTAAAGCAGGATCAAAGTAAAGCTAAAATTAAAATTTCATTAACAAAATTCAAAAGTTACAAAAAGAAATTTAAAATTACAAAGCTTAAAGTAAATTTTGACAGAGTAACATTAACTAAAAACTAACTCCTAACATGAAGATTGAGGTCCTATTTATAGCCGAAGGGAGAACCTTCTGGGATGTCCACGTTGGCAATCCGTGCGTGCTTGAGCTCAAATCCACCCTTAGATCTTCCCTTGATCAACAATCCTCTAATCCAAGCCGTATGATCAAATTTGTGACGCGTCTTGACCAATCAACAGCTGCCACGTGCCCATTTCTGTGCTTTCTCTGACATCTGACACACTATGATTAGACGTTTCTACCCTTAATTGTGGTAAATTCGTGGTACGGTCAATCTAGGGTTCTTGTGGTAATTTGGGGAAGAACTGGGTAAAAGGCGGGGTGAGTGTGGGTTGTGTGTTTTATTTTATTTTTGTTTGACCGAAGATGTTTATCTTTTGACCGGGTATATGGGTTTATTTGACCCGGGTTTGTTAAGGGTTGGGTGGATACGGGTAAGTATGGGCTTGGGTTAGATTTTTGGGTTTTAGTTTGTGGATTGGATTTGGTTAGTTGGATTTAAGGTAAATCCGGGTAAGGTGTAGTGGTTTTAGGATTTGTGTTTTTAGTGATTTTAAGGATTTAACTTCAAGGGACCAATTGTGTACTTTCTGGATTTTTTAGGGACCAATGCTGCCATTATTTAAAAGATAATCCAAGGGCTGAATTTGACAACTTCTGATAGATGGAGGACCTCGGTTGACTTTTTGACCATAATTTCTTCCCGGCATCGGCTAAAAATAATACTTCCATATCTCGTGCTCGTTTTTCCGGTTCTTTCTTGATTTTTGTCCTTTTCTTCGATATCCGTGCCTGCATATGTAAAAACACAAAAACACAATATATTTGGCATTTTTGTCGGGTTTTTGGTCTATTTGGGTCCGGTTTTGGTCTAGAAATGGTATGTGTTTAAGCACATACCATTTAGGGTTTAAATGACCCCCTAAAAGCGGTACACTTTTCGCTTCATCACTATACATTCTATTTCTTGTCCTTGGGTCCTAGATACTCTTCCATCTTCTTGAGCAGTTCATATGCCATGTTATCATAATTAAGCTGAAGCTTGAGTATTTTCTTCCCACGCAACATCTGATGTAGAATGTCTTTGTGAAACTTTAAAGGGTAATCCTTTTCTACAAGCATGTAGATCACCAACTCATTCACAGTTAAAGCATGTACTCCACATCGTTGAAAAATTTTCCATTCTTTAACAGTATTGTGCGTTAGTCTTCTCCAACATTCATCTTCATGATTTGGTTCAAACATTACCTTCAAATAATTCCAGACTTCTCTATCATAAGCTTGTTCTGGTGTCTTATTACCAAATCTTTGTTTGAGTAATTTCCATAGAGCTATCATATCTCGTCTATCAAAATCATGAACCATGTGAAGAAAGCTTACAAACCTTCTAGAAGAACCATCATGCCTCTTAATATCGTAATAAATTGTTTCCCAATGAGATCCAGACTTATAATCAACAATGGGATGTTTGACAGTTAAAGGTTGTGCATCCATGGCTTCTCCTACAGAGTCAACTGCAAGTTCAGTGTGAGCTTGCATTTGTTCTTTAGCAACAGCTTGCTCAGTTTGTTCTTGTTTTCTCTTTTTACTGCTTTCTATTTCCAACTGTTCACCTGCTCTCTTTGAACTGTCATTCAAGAAGAGTTCATTGTTTCTCTTGGCAATTGCATACAATTCTTCAATGCTTTTATCATCCAATAATTTCAAATCCTTTAGTTTCCAACTGGCCACATTCTTCAAATATTTGCACATGAGTAGATGTTTATGATGTACATATTGGGTGTTGTTGATATTAATATAAATTTACCTTGGCAACAAAAAAATAAATAAATAAATAAATAAATAAATAAATACCTGCACATGAGATCTCTTCTTTGTTTTTGAGTGGGTGGCTTGTTCTTCTTAGCTGCATATCTTTGTGCTGCAAACTTCTTCTTTTTTGCATCAAAAATTTCTTTCAGCATCCTGGCTTTTTCATCTACTGAGTACTTATCTTGCTCTTCTTTATGTACTATTTTAGCAAACTCACAATCAGCTTCAACCTGAGCCCTTTCCTCAAACCATGAAGCTATTAACTCTGCATTTTTTTGCGCTTGTAATTTTTCTGCATACTCCTTGTCTGAAAGAATCTGAGCAGCTTTTTGAGCAGCTTCTTGAGCATCAAGATCAGCCACTTGTCTTGTCAATTCTTCATCTGTAATCATTGGTTGTTGTTGTTGTTGACTAGGTGACTGAAACTTAAATTTCTTCTTAGGTTTTGCACTCCTCATCTTTGTTAATACTAACTTCAGTCTCAGTATAGAGAACTAACCTTATCAATAGCAGGAATAGCAGGAATAACTGGCTCACTAGCAGGAATAACTGGACCACTAGCAGGAATAACTGGGTCACTAGCAGGAATAGGTGGCTCACTATCAACAGTTGTAACCTTGCCCAAACGCCTATCCATCACCGCTTCATTCCCTTGGTTATCAGCAACTAGAAATTCCATTGGATCACTCTCTTCACAAATACTTTCACCCTCTTTATCCTCCCCTGAAACTTTGCCTTCATTCCCCCCCTGTTTGGGAGCATCCTTAGAAGCTTCAGAAGATTTAACCTTTTGTTTGGGAATTCTTGATCCTTTGACTCCTTCTAAATACCTAACCCTTCTCTTCAAAGCCTTTATCTCCCCACCTTGAGCTTTGATGACTCCATCTTGGGAAGAAGCTATTGCTCGCAGATCACCAATTTGTGCAGACAACTTGGCACAGGTATCCTTCAATTCATTCAAAAGTTGCAGACTATCCTCACCACTTCGGCTTGTGTTACCTAGCCCGAGAGGTGGATCACTGGAAAAGTTAAGTTCAGCCTCACCCCTAGGATGAACATCCGAACCCCCCATTGTTTCCATGTGACTGGGACCTTCACCTGAATCAGTTCCAGAGGAACTTTCTTCATTAGAAGTTGTCTTGGTTCGGGTCTTAATGATGTTACCAATGTCCTGTGCTGCTGCTAAGCTAGACACAGTAGTGGCAGCCCTTGCCAACATGTCACTCTCCCCCCCAGTGACATCCTCATCTGCAACAGTTGGTATAGAACCACTAGCCTGAGGTAGCTCAGTGTTCTTGGTGTTAGTCCTACGTTTATAGGTCTGTTGTTGTTGTTCTATGGGTGTGTGATGGGTACCAGCTGGGATTGCTGAACCTTCACCCATTTGGGTTTGGGCTAGTACCAACATTGTTGGAAACAAAGGTGTCACTCTCCCTGAAAAATCTTTTCTAACCCTCCTCATATTAGCAAAAACCTTTTTGGTAAGGCAGGGAGTGGGAGAAACATTTTTGTGACTTTTCTTTTTTTTAAATTGGTTGTCCAAAAAGAGTTGCAAAAACCTTGGATATAGAAAATATTTAGCCAAAGAACTATCCAAGTTCCTAACCATATTATCAAAAATTAATTTTGAGAAATTAAATATTTGAGTATTTTCAGCCAAACAAATTATAGCAGAAGCTAAATTACTGCTAAATTCATTCCATGCAGTGGTCTTTGGACTTAGACACACTAAGACAGTATGAATTAAGAATTTCCACTGAGGAGAAAAATTACCTTTTTGGAACTTTAAAGCATCTGTATATCTCTCATAGCCCATCAGTGCAAGTTTTTCAAAGATTGTAGTATTTGGAAGATTCTCAACTCCGTTAGCATCATCTAGGAGAAGATCTCTTCGAATAGACGCCTCTGTAATGATAATCATCTGCCCATCTACAAGGGCATGGATTTGTGCTTCCCCATTAATAGTATTAACCTTAGCAGACGACCAAAACTGGATAATGTTGGAAGTATATATAGTAGGTTTTACTGTTAATGCAAACTTAATATAGCTTGCATTAAGGAAATCAATGATCTCAGTAAAATCTACAGACTCATTGGATTTTTCTAAAAAGGCAACATTATTATGAGGTTCGGTAAAAGTTAGGTTCGACATTATGATTTGATTTGGGGGTTTTGCAATTTGACGATTAAAATTCGATTAGGGAGTGGAAGAGAGAGAGTAATGTGTGCGTGAATGTGATTGTGTGCAGCAATTGGGGGTTTATACCCTTTAAGTAAAAAGTGATACAAACTACCCTGCACTCCCAACCACTGCTAAAAGGATACCCAGCAGTACAACGTTTCGCTTGCAGTACAATTGTTTACCTAGCAGTACAATAATAATAACTACATTCAAATATCATAAACTTGTAATAATAACTGCATTCATATATTAAACCAAGTCAAAATAAGTTTACATTTACATAGGCAAAATATATAAAGAAAAGATACATTAAGACACATATTTACTAGCTTCAATACTTCTGTAAACATCAACTATTTTCTCTCTTTCTTCTTCTATTTTTTTGTTCCTCTCCTCAATTTTCTTCTGATGCTCCTCAATGACCTCTAAATCTTTCTTGTTCCTTTCTTCATACATCTTTATACGCTTGTTGTGAATTTCTAACAATGCGTTTTCAACACCATACTGGCCTTTACTACATTTCTCCCAAATATTTTGGGATATGCCAATTTTTTTATATTTTTCAGGCATTGGTGGAGGAGAATCATCCCTTGGGCGTTTGTTTTTGTTGGAAGAAGGAGTTGAAGAGGAGTCAGCCATTGAAATTTGAAATTTATTTTCTAATGAAAATATCAAAGGAGTTGTATATGGTACGGTTGATTATGAACGGTTTTCCATGTCGAGTTGTACAAATAGGCTAGAGAGGTATACGAACGGTTCCCAATACTTTAGGCAGGAAGAGGGACCATCGAGAGGCGCCAAAAGTAAACAGATGGATAATATTGATCGGATTTGGTTTGTGTTTGGTTTGGATTTGACTAGTGTAGTTGATCTAGAAGTGTGTTTGGTGTTGGATTGACTAATTGACTTTTTCATTAGGGTAATTGATATTTTCTATATTAATGATGTTTAATGTAATTTGTGTGCTAACTTTAATGACTAATTGACTTTTTCATTAGGGTAATTGATATTTTCTAGTACATGTTTAATGTAAATACATGCTTTAATATCTATCGCAGTCTGAATGTGTTTGAGAAGTATGGGTATATTTAGGCCACTTCCAACAATAACTCAGCCTTAACAAATTCAAATTCAAATTCAAATTCAAACGTAAGATAAAGTACAACATATTAACGCTGCGTTAACGCAGGTTAGCCCCAACAATTAAAATTCAAAGTCACGTTAATAAAACGTGTGCATTTGTACCCTATAAATACCAATGCTTCTGAAGCACAAGTCACACAGAAACACATTCCAAACTTCTCAAATACTCAAGATCCAAGCATCTCAAATTCAAGATGTCTTCCAGAAAAGATTTCTGGCAACAATTTCCAAGCCCACCTCGCCAAAAGGATTTTGGCCAACAATTTCCAAGCCCACCTCGCCAAAAGGATTTTGGCCAACAGTTTCCAAGCCCACCTAGCGAAAATGAAAAATTCCATACTCCACCCGAGCATATCTTTCCGGTTTTCCAACCGAAAAATTTTCAGGTGAATAATCAACCTGAAAATGAACCGGTTCCCAACCAAGACCCAAATCCGTTTGGGTTAACTGAGGAACAACTTAGGCAAGAGGAAGCAGATATGCAAGTCCTCCTGGAAATGGAAGCACTTGAAAGAGAAGAGGAAGCTGATAGTTTGGAGCGGCAAGCCAGGGAGGATGAAGAACGTAGGCAAAGGTGGGAGTCTGGTTTTTTCACACCTTCCGAATCCTCTGAAGATGGTTACCCAGATTCAGATGATAGTTTTTATTAATCGTCCGTTGTTTATGTTAATCGTATGTTGTTTATGTTAATCAATCGTTGTTTATGTTAACGTAGTTTTTATTTGACATTTAATGTATTTCTATTTCATGTTTAATGTATTTCTATTTCATGTTTAATGTATTTGTATTTGATACTTTATTTTCAATTTATAAATTGAATTGAATTTGAATTGAATTGATAAATTTTAAATATATCCCGCCCTTTTGTTTAATTTGAATTTGAAATTTTAAATTTTAAATATCCCGCTCGTTATTAATATGTTGTACTGTTACTTTACGTTTGAATTTGAATAATACTCGTACGGTTACTTTTACTTTCAATCTGATTTTTAAAATAGCCTCCAACGGCTAGTTTAACGGCTTTCCACTATCAAAGCCACTTTCACAACACTTCGTTTTCTCACACAACTTCTTATAAAACTCTCTCGCAAGTATCACTAATTTTAACACAAACACTGTGGCTAACAAATTAACTAGCAGTGGTGCAAAAGGCTATCCTCACCCGATTACACAATGAACAAGAAAAAGAACTCAAATTGATTAACAATTTGCTAGGTGAGATAACTCGTATTATGCTACAGATGCATAATCGTGCTGATCCAGAGGTCGAAAGGTTGCGTGAGTTGCCTCAAGACCATCCAGCTATCAGGGTTGGTCTAGAAATTAAAATCTTTTAAGAAATGATGAAACAGGGTCGAAAGGTTGCGTGAGTTATTGTTGGGTGTGTTGCTCATGTACAAACATATAATCTCGGCTCATTCGTTAAACATCTCGTATACAACCATATCATCTCGGCTCATTCAATTCGTTAAACATCTCGTGTATAACCATATCATCTCGGCTCATTCGTTAATTAAACATCTCGTATACAACCATATTATCTCGGCTCATTCGTTAAACATCTCGTATACAACCATATCATCTCGGCTCATTCGTTAAACGTGTCATATACAACCATATCATCTCGGCTCATTCGTTAAACATCTCGTGTATAATCATATCATCTCGGCTCATTCGTTAAACATCTCGTATACAACCATATTATCTCGGCTCATTCGTTAATTAAACATCTCGTATATATACAACCATATCATCTCGGCTCATTCGTTAAACATCTCGTATACAACCATATCATCTCGGCTCATTCGTTAAACATCTTGTGTATAACTAAAGCTCAGTTAATTAAGGGTGAGTGTGTTAAAGCTGACGTGGCATTGTGTTAAAGTTTAAAGCTGAGTTATTGTTGGGAGTGGTTAGAGTATTTTCTTTTGTTTTTTCGGTGGATTTTAGCGTGACTTAATCTTAATACTGCCAATTTTGTCCATATAATATTCAACTACGTACGGATAACTGATACCCGCGGGGAAACCCGAAAAACCGATGGATAATATTAATCGGGTATCCGGTGGGATATGGGGCGGGTACGGGTATATTATAAACGGGTTTGGTTATGGGTATACTAAAACCAGCCCCGAACCCGAACCGTTGCCATCCCTATTTACCGGCTATAGCCGGATTTCACCGCCACGTCATCACCATTAGTTTTTTTTTTTTTTTTTTTTTTTTTTTTTTTTTTAAACAAATCTTGCCACGTCAGCTATAGTTAAACCAAACCACAAATTCAATATTCAACCAGCAATTAATCCCTTTACCCGGTCATTTGTAAACACACACAAAAATCAATAAACCCTAATCAACATACACATTCTTATGGCAAACACAAGCACGAAAACAATGAAACCAAATAACAAAAAGGTAATTAGTAATTTGTGTTTTGTAAATGTAATTAGTAAGGGTACAATAACTAGTAATTATGTAAGTATTTTGGTTTGTTAAATGGGTAGTACTCGTAGTTTGTACTGTTGATGTGATGGTTGCACAGTATGATACATTATTTGCGATTATTAAGATAGTACTCTATAAAATTTGGAGCCAAAAATTTGATTTATTCAAGTTTATGCTTTAATTAACAGGTTCAAAGGGAAAATTTTCAAATAATTCAATTGTTAATTTCAAATTACAACTTGGAGGCAAATTTTTGGATCGAAATTTTTTGAAGCACAAACGATTCATATTCTTTGTGTATAGCCTCTTTTCTCTCCTTAAAAAAAAGACTGCAAATAAAAAACAAAAATCAAATCTTCTCTCACCATTACTCTTCAAGCTAAGCCATAATCATTTTCTTTTACCCTTTGTTGCTCAAGAGTCATGAAAACTGAACCCATTGTTGATAACCATACTTTGCTTCCTCTTGATCATATTGTACATGATGATAACGCCTTAGAATATGAATCCGAAAAGTCTTCTGATGAAGAAGATATAGATGAGCCTGTAACCAACCAAACACCTGAGATAGTAGCTAAGAGGGGCTCAACCAGGCTAGTAAAGTTTCGCGCGAAGCATGACAAACCTGGTGCAATAAAGCTCAAGGTAACCTTCGATGCATTCGGTTGGGTAACAGGGGAAAACAGAGCAGTGTTTGTGAGTTTTTTAGGAGATGTGGCTCGTGAGCAGATAGGTGTGAAGATTCTACACTGGAAGAAGGTGAATAAAGAATCAAGAGATAAACTATGGGATGAAATCTTGGTACATATATACTATTTTGTAACCCAGTACTACATAAGTTTATGTATGCAGTTACATTATGTGCAACTAATTAACAACATTGTGTTAATCTTTTCAGAAATTTTTTGTTGTTGACGTCAAATACAGAAAATTGATAATGATTCGTCTTGGTAAAATGCTAAGGAATTACAGAAGGAAGCTCAAATTCAACTACATTTTGCCCAAACTAAATACACCTTCCAAACTGAATGAAGTCCCGGACTTGTATAATACAATAATGAAATCAGAAGACTGGGTCAAGTATGTTAAATACACGACCACCGAAGCATACAAGGTTTTAATTAGT
Source organism: Artemisia tridentata subsp. tridentata (assembly GCA_021014915.2). NCBI lineage: Eukaryota > Viridiplantae > Streptophyta > Magnoliopsida > Asterales > Asteraceae > Artemisia > Artemisia tridentata. The sequence continues at coordinate 159,338,264 of CP139507.1, read as the reverse complement.
CATCTTTAATTAAGTTTATATGTCATTTTATTATTTTCAGTTTGCAGCATTACCGCATCTAAACGCCTTATGATTTTGTGTTTTTAGGAGAAATCTGAGAAAGGTAAAATGGCGCGTTCCCAAAATATTTATCAGCATAAAATAGGACGAGGTGGATATGCTTATGTCAAAGAGAAAATGGTAAGATTACACAATGTTTGTTTTACCAATTAAGAGATGATCAGTATGAGAAATGAATTTGTTTACATTGCCCAATTTGCACATTTGCATTAATACCCTCATATTTTCGATTATCTTGGTTTAACTGTACATGTGTAAGCATCCTCATATTTTCGTTTATCTTGGTCTAACTTTACATGGGTATGCATTTGATGTTTATTAGATCCAAAATAAAGAGATTGAAGCGGATGAAGAACCCCCCCCCCCCCCCCCCCCCCCCGTGATGTAATGTGGGTGAAAGGAAGGGTAAACAAAGACGGCGAATACCCAAATGATGATATTAAATCAAAGGGAGATGAACTTGTAAGTTTGATTGCTAATTCTATTATTATGCTTATATAGCAGCAACATTTAACTGTGTACTAGCAGTAGTAGCTTGTATACCAGCAGTTACTCTAACATCATCAAGAAGACTTTTAATCCCAACATTTCCTATATTTTTTGTGCAGAAAGAAGCTGATGACAAGATCAAGGAAGGAACATCGGGTTTTGATGATGGCACTGATGCCATGACATTTGTATTTGGTAAGGAAAAGGGCGGTTATGCCAGAGGAGTGGGAGGTGCAGTAACATACAAAGAGTATTTTGGCCTTCCTCGAAGAAAACAAGAAGCCAATGAAAAAATTGCCTTACTTCAAACTCAACTGGATAATGAGAGACGCGAGCATGAAGAAAAAGATAAATTGATCAAGAAATTGTCCGCCGAGATGACCGAAAAAGATGTGCAGGTCAATAAATTATCCGGTGAGGTGGAAAACACAAATATAATGCTTTCTCAAATTCTGCAACAGTTGAATAATAAAGGGATGAATATAAATCTGCCAACTGAACCATCGCCAATAGCCTCAGTTGTAAGCCATTTTTTATGTTGTTAACAATTTCATTTTCTAATGCTAACACTACTGATGCTAATGATACTAGGCATTGAACATAAACTAATGAGTGACTGTATTTCTTAATTTATATTGCAGGTGACTCCAATGGCCATTGACAATATTGCAGGTGACTCCAATGGCACTCAGACAAGTGGTGTTGTAAGTCCTAAAGATGCGGGAATTGAGGAGAAATCCAATGGCCTTGAAACTTCTAAAAAGGTAACAGAAACAATGGTAAGTATAGTAATAAAAGATCGCCCTTTGATTTTTGAATTTTACATACATGATCGACTAATGTACCGTGTTTTATATATACGTATAGGAACCTGCTGCTAAAACTGTCAGGCCTAAGCATAACCTTAAGTCACGAAGAAACGGGTCTCCAGATTCCCAATCGCTACAAAATGTGTCGTCTCCAACACAACCACTGCCAACAGTATGTATTTCAACATGTTTCTTGTTACTCTTTTGTTTAAATAATGTAACGTGTTTTATATATACATATAGGAACTTGCTAAAACTATCAGACCCAATAAGCCAAAGCAAAAGAAGCGACGAAACGGGTCTCCAGATTCCCAATCGCAACAAGATGTGTCTCTAACACAAGCACTGCCAACAGTATGTATTTCAACATGTTTCTTGTTATTTTTTTGTTTAAATAATTTCTGATATATACATAAAAATTCTTTTTTTGTAGACACTTAAGTGCAAACTGTGGATTATAAAGCAAACAAATATTGTTGCTTTGGGTACCGTATACCAGTCTCATGGAAAGCAAGTGCTGCATAACCGACCACTCCCAAGTGATTGCTACAAAGTGTCGATTGATGAATCGTTAGTTGATGCAGCATGCGTACCGGACGTAGCAAATAATGGGTTAAAAGTAGTTAAGAATGTTGAAGGTAGTTTCGTTGCATGGCCAAAGGATCAAGTTATTTTTGAAGAGGTGGTACGTACATGTGTTTTTTCAACCTACATATATAATTATTCATATGTAATTCAATGTTTGATAGAAGCGTCTTTTGTTTACTACAGGTTACACCAACAAACCATGTGACTAAATGTGTACCACAGGCACCACCGAAGAAACAATATATATCTGCTAACGACTTAAGGCAAACTGCTAAGGGGGTGAAGGTTCAAAAGTCTTTAGATATTTGATTAATTAAGTACGACATTACAATTGTATATTCTGTCCAGTTATATACATTCGAGTTTAATTTAATTTGAAATTTCTTGTGTTTTTTAATATTGTTTTATATATAATATATATACTCATTCCAGCAGCACTAGCATAGTACTAGCAGCAGTAACTCTGCTTCAGCAGGACTACCTTAGTACTGCTAGCAGTAGCAACTCTGCTCCAACATTATTGGTCACTCTTTGTTTAATTCGATGTGTGACTAAATAGTACCAAAGGCCACACAAAATAAAAATTCATGTGACCATTGGATGAACAATAGTCACGCAAAATACACAATTCTTCACTTTACACAGCATATGGTCACACTTATTAACAACTTTGGCCACTTTATGCTTAATTGTATGTGACTAAATACCCAAAACAAGCATGCTTTGTGTGACTAAATATTATTAAAGGCCACACAAACATAAAATTCAAGTGGCCATTGGATGATCAATAGTCACACAAAATACAAATTTCTTCACTTTAAACAGCATATGGTCACACTTATCAACACTTTTGGCCACTTAATGCTTAATTGTATGTGACTAAATAACCAAAAGAAACATGCTTTGTGTGACTAAATATTACAAAAGGCCACACAAACATAAAATTCATGTGGCCATTGGATGATCAATAGTCACACAAAATACACATTTTTTCACTTAAAACAACATATGGTCACACTTATTAACACTTTTGGCCACTTTATGCTTAATTGTATGTGACTAAATACCCAAAACAAACATGCTTTGTGTGACTAAATATTACAAAAGGCCACACAAACTAAGAATTCATGTGACCATTGGATGACCAATAGTCACACAAAATACACATTTCTTCACTTAAAACAGCATATGGTCACACTTATTAACACTTTTGGCCACTTTATGCTTAATTGTATGTGACTAAATACCCAAAACAAACATGCTTTGTGTGACTAAATATTACAAAAGGCCACACAAACTAAGAATTCATGTGACCATTGGATGATCAATAATCACACAAAATACACATTTCTTCACTTAAAACAGCATATGGTCACACTTATTAACACTTTTGGCCACTTTATGCTTAATTGTATGTGACTAAATACCCAAAACAAACATGCTTTGTGTGACTAAATATTACAAAAGGCCACACAAACTAAGAATTCATGTGACCATTGGATGATCAATAGTACACATTTCTTCACTTTAAACAGCATATGGTCACACTTATTAACACTTTTGGCCACTGTTTTTTAAATTGTATGTGACTAGCTCGAAAAAAACAACACACGATGTGTGACTAAATCATCACAAACGTAACATTTATTATATTTTCGTGTGGCCATAGGATGGGAAATAGTCACACATACTGATGAATCCAACAAAACTTGTGCCTAATTAGTCACACATATTCGGGTTTTGGTCACTCTTTTTCGATGAAAACGGCCACAAACTAAACAATGTGACCATATGATACCTACGGTGGCGCGACTTTTTGTCACACACACCCAAAAAAACGTGTGTGACTATATGCATATAGTCACGCATTTCCAGTGTGACGATAGGAAATATCTGTACCAGTGCATTTTATTTACCTAAAAATACCCACATACCCCATCATTTTTATACACAACTTCAAACATAATCTTCCTCACTATATATACAACTTAAACAAAATATGTATCATTCCTTATTATCCAAATGAATTCCGAAATTTTCTTCTCCACAGATGCATCAGAAGGAGAAGAAGTTACGAGTAGGGATATTACTTTTTTTAATAGGGTGTTGTCGTTTATTAAGAATAGACGAAAACGTGGACGATAGATACCGACGAGAAACGTCATAAATAGAGATCGTTGCGGTGCTTATGACCGTTTAGTCATCACTCAGTTTAGTGTGCATCCGATGTACAATGCATATCATTTATGGAAAAGGTTTCGAATGAGTCAAGAGATTTCACAAGCATGGTTGAAGAAGTAACTAATCATTGTGCATACTTTTGTGATAATACTGATTGTACCGGAAGAGAAGACATTTTGGATTTGATGAAGTGCACATCCGTAATTCGTTGACTAGCATCCGGCACCGTTCCTGATGCCCTTAATGAATATTTGCAAATGGGTGCAACAATTTCTCGTGAATCTCTTGATTATTCTTGTAAGTCTGTTATGGAATTTTTAGGAGCAGTATATTTGCGAAAACCTACTTACACTGATGTTGAAAAGCTATATGCGTTTCACAAAGAAAAGCACGGGTTTTTGGGAATGTTAGGAAGCCTTGATTGTACAGATTGAGAGTGGTTTGGTTGTTCGAACGCATATAAAGGGCAATATTGCAGACGTGATCATGATTTGAATCCATTCATTTTGTTAGAAGTTGTTGTGTTACAAGACCTATGGGTATGGCATACTTCCTTTACTGTTTATGGGGCGAACAACTACATCAACGTTATACATCAATCGCCTCTATTCAATGATCTAAGAGACGAAAAAGAACCAGAGGTTCAGTTTGTGGCTAACAGTAACACCCCCAAAATCTGGTTTAGCGGAAGCATACATGTTTGGGTGCTACTAAATTGGTATCACAACGCAAAGTACAAAGAACGGTTTTACCTCAACCGTTTAGAAGAAATTTCAGAATAAAAAAGCATTTTGTTTACAGCATTTCAAAAACAGTGCGGAAATATAGGCCCATAAAAGAAGTAAAGTGGTCCCAATTACATCAAAGTCATCTATGACCATGCCATGCCATGCCATGTCAAAGCCTACAACAGTATGCTATCGCTTTACACTTGAAAATACATGCTAAAGTGTCAACACGAGGTTGGTGAGTTCATAGGTTTGCATAAATAGCAATTCAGCGTAAAAGAAATGTGAGTTCAATAGGAAGTTTTGTGACAATTGTGTCGCTCACAATGTTATGGAAATAAAGTTTACCTATAAGTACATTAGTAATGTGGACCACAAGAGTTAAAGTTGGTTTGACCGGTTCATTCGGTTATGTGACAAATTCATTCGGTCATGTTACCAGTTTATTCGGTTATGTGACCAGTTCATTCGGTCATGTATGTATATAGCAGTTGGGCCAGTTCATTTGGTTATGAAGGCATAAATGTTTTAAGCAATTGTGTCCATGAGTAAGAAATCAAGTATGTAACATGTAAACACCTAACGCGTTCGAGTAAACAATCAAGTATTTCAGCCAAACTGTATGTTTGAGAAAACAAATCACGTATCAAGTAAAACAAGCATCGAGTTTAAGTAAAAACGAGCATGTAGTCTCCCCCAAAACAGTTATAAAATAAGTAAAGGTAGGGGCCATGAACTTACCTCAGTAAATAGCAGTCTGATAGTAAAAAGTCAAGTAGTGATAGTGGGCGGCATCGACACGCAACCTAGATTAGTATGGCAAGTTTAGTTCACAATTCCAATTTAAGACTCGATGTGCGAAGTCTAAATAAGTTTTAAAGTTTCAAAGTTTTTATGTTATTGTTGCTTGTCTGGCGGCATTTAAGTTTAAGTAGTTTTGTAAATGTTGGCAAGGATTCGCTCTTGGAAGTGCATACGAAACACGTACAGAAGTATAAAGTATTTATGACGAAAAGTATTTGTTGGACAAGTATCCGAAAGGCGAAGTACAGAACAATAATCATGAACGATTATTAAGTGTCGTCGGAAAAGTGTATACCTATATAGTGTATCTAGTAAGTTAGTGAAAAGATAATTTACGGAAAAATAATTATCTTTAGTTAAATTACTAATCAAGTGCATATCCTTGATGAAAATCGGGCATGACCCGGGTAGACATTTTGGTTTCTCGTGGTAACTATAATTTACCATGTATTAGTTTAAGTAACTAGCCGTTTTATAATTTTTAAAACTCATATAAGTTTTCATAAAACATATCAAGTTTATATAAGTTAAATAGGTGATATAATTTTAGATTTTTTTTTTTTTTACTAGTTTTTAGAAGTTTTAGATGTATAAAAGGGTTTATGGTTGAACATGATAAGTATTTATAAAATCTCGAGTTATAAAGTGTGTTTTTCTATTTGTAAACTCGTTATTCATTAAGTTGTGAAATTTGTGGTTGGGTGGAGTAAAACGAGTCGGAGATCAAGTCGGAATAAGTCGTTAGATAAATATTTCAAACACACCCAAAATGTCATTGGGCTTCGGCCCAGTGAATACACACATGCAACACTATAACGAATTTGGGTTGTGGCCCGACTGTAAACCAAACACAATCCTTGCAGACTGTTGTCCAACAAGTCCAGCCCAATACCTAAATTCATTCACATAGTTATGTATCAAAATCTTGATATAGCCACAAATCGCAAGTTCAAAACCCCTCCCCCGGTGTTTTTGAGTTTAAACCAGGACAACAAACACACCTACATGGTGTCCTTGTGGGATTTGAACCAAAGCTAGGGTGAAACAAAAAAGAAGCCAGTTTTAATACTAAACCAAACAAACTTATTACCAGAAAATAAGCTATCGAGTGACAATTCAAAATAAGCAAACAAACTTAAGCACTACCAAATCCAAGCCAATATCAATCCAATTTTAGTTTTGTTTTAATTTCTCAGTTTAACATCATTCTTGCCACACAATAAACAATATCACCAATGAATAAGCATGTCGTATAAATAAAAATAAAATCAATTCGATTTACTTTAAACCAAAACAAGATTATAACAACAAGACTTCAATAACGTCAAAAGTATATCCAAACAAAGTATCAATATAAGGAATTTCAGGAATCCTTACAATAGATTTAGAGAGAGTCGATTGACAGAAGTCACAGAACCAAACAATAAGACCCAAAATCAAGTAACCCAAATCGATTCCAAGCAAATCCACACACCCCTGATTTGTAGATCGATACACCCGTATCCTCAGATCTTGTGAAAAATCTTATGAATGAGATTGAGTGTGTGGATCTATTGGTCAACCATTTTGAGCTAATATCGCCATCTCTCTTCAATTTCCATAAGCTTTATGCTTCGTTGACCTTGGGGATAAGCGTATGATAGCGATCGGCTTATCTTGGTAGAAGATAAAGAGGATTTATTCATAGATCTAGGAGAGTGATGGATCGGTGTTGATACCGAAAAGTCAAGGAGGTGAGGGGTGATAGGTCAGTATCATCTTTAGGGTTTGGGAGGAGAAAACGAGGAAGAGAGAGAGAACCGAAATAAAAAGAATATATGTGTGTGTGTTGGAGTTGGTGGTTAAGTGAAGGAAAAATATATAAGTTTTTATTATAAAGTTTGTTTTATTATTAAAGAGTGTGTCATGTGCACCCCGTGTCCCGTTGATCTCCCGTGTAAACGTGGAACTCTGGTTTGGCGTGAATGCGAAAAATAAAATTTCTGAGTACGTTTTTATAAAAGTAGTATAAAACACCGTTATTGACTCTGGGTATCAATTATTGAATTCATGTCGTTACTAAGGTAGTGTCGGTACGCGTGTGGTGTTGTGTGCGAGATATTTCTCGTTGTGGTACATATATACTCAGTAATAGTCAGAAAATAAATTATTCACAAACTTCTGATAAAATAGTCAATGGAATGAGTTACTGTAAGCTACAATGTGCGGGTTTGCTTCCCGATTTAGTTATGCAAGCTCATGAATACTTAATTTAACAGCTAGGTAATAATAAATTAACATTTATTATTAAAATATTGGTTGGAAAATTACCGTTTGTCACACTAACGGCATAACTTACGCATGGGGATATTATCGTGTTGACGGGATATATTTGGAATGGGTGACACTTGTTAAATCGATTTCAGAACCAGCCGACAATGACCACAAGCGAATATGGTATATGCGAATGCATGAAGCGGCAAGGAAATATGTGGAATGAGAGCTTGGTGTTTTCAAGAAAAAATGGGCTATATTAGCCAATCCCGTACGATCAACGCGTTTGGAAAGAATAAGGAATATGATGTATACATGTATCATATTACATAATATAGTTCGAATACACAAATAGAAGGCTATAACTCCCGATTGGTATCCGAAGCAAGCACATCAACCGGACGACCTCCTACCATCCCATGAACAAAAGCTACAAGTTATGAGACAAATCAAATCGTCACAAGCGCATCAAACCTTCGTGTCGATTTGGTTGAGCACCTTTCTCGTGAAGTGGTGACCATTATGTTAGAATGTTGACAGGAGTGGTGATGTGTTGAATGGTGATGTAGTGTTGGCCGTGAGGGTGAGGGTGACCATTGTGTCTAGCCTAATAACTATCTGGTGGCTTTAGAGCACTTGGTGTAGTAGGCTGTCAGCCCTAGCACCAACCCGCCAGCCAAGCTGATAATGCGAACGGACACCAGACCTCGCGTCATAGGTCTGGCGCCAAAATAACAAACAAGCGATACACAATTTCCTTTTTTTGTATTGTATTTGTGTTTCATTGAGTTATGTGTGGGCCATAGGTGTCCTATAATGCCAACTTTCTAAAGGAGGGTGTTTTTTGCTTAAGTTATAGATTCTTAGTTACAGGTAAAAAATGTTGAGATGATAACACTCTTTGCTATAACGCGAGGCGGATAACACCACGACGCACATTTGACCCTTTTGGAAATATTGTTGCATGTATCCGAAGAAAAAGCTTTGAAAACATGAAACCTGCACATGCAGTCACGTGACCATTTGACAGCACGAATGGTTCGGATTATTATTTGAAAATCATATTAGATGTGATAGCGATTTGCAAATTGTATATGTCTACCATTTATACAAGCAGGATATCTGCGCAATGCGGCGGGCGTCGGGTACCCTGTAACTAAAATTACCGGCGATCAATTTTTTGGTTATACGTTTTTTGTAACAATAATTTTACACATAACGATAATTTAGGTTGGAATAACTTTAAGTAGTAATAGATAACTATTTCATATAGAAATAGCAAGGTACTTTGTGATGCGCGGGCGACACAAAACATTAAGTTTTTCGGCAATTGGCTCACTTGAGTTACATGGTTTGACAATAACTTCATAAATGATGATGATTTTCATTACATAAGAAATGATTTAATTAACCTATAGTTGAAGTCAAGTGCTATTTTATTTTATTTATTTATATTTTTTGGGTAAACAATAAGAAAGTAACATTTGTAAGCAAAAATCTACAATCTAAGATGTTCATTTTATGTGCTTTGAGTTTAATAGACGTGTTTATTAGCAATAGCTTTTGAATACCATATGTTATTGTGCTCACAAACACAAGCCCAAAAACATGTCTCGAAATATGTTAAGAAATACACTCCGTACTTACGAATATTTTCAATTTTCCATTCAACTTTTTGTAGTGACTCTTATTTGAAACCCTACATTACGTATATATGGTGACGATAATTAAAAAAAAAAAAGGCGACGACATTTTAAGGTGTGCCGAAGGAGGGAGGGGCGTATCTTGTATTACTCTTTTAATGTTGTTAAGTAATGTCATTTATGTAATATTACATATTTATATAATATTATAGTTGTTTCTTTGTAGCAATGTTATATTTAGAATGCACTTGAATCATCCTTTTATATATTTTTTTAATGTTTGTTTGTTTGTGCTTAGGTTGGTTAAAGGATTCTTGAATCGTTTAAGTTATGATAAAGCATAATTCTCAAATCTTTTAAATGTCAAAGTAAGTGTCAAAATAAGCATGATTCTTATATAACATTGACAATGTTATATAAGCGCATAAGTGTCAAAATAAGCGACAAAATTGTGGCTTATATTATATAAGGCGAGCACATGTAAGCTAATAAGCCGTATATAAGCTTAAACAAACACCTCCTTAAACTATCTATGAAAATCTTTACAAAAATTAGAAAAGAAGCGTAAAAATGTAACATTTATATAAAATCAACCTCTTTACCCTCAACAGCCACGCACCTCATGACGTATAGTCCGTATTCGGGTCACGAACCCGGCCCATACTTAAGTCCATCACGAATGGACTCTAGCCCGTCACGATATGGGCTATTGCGATAACGGTTTGGGCTCACGATGGCCCAAACCCAACGCTATTTATGGCTGCGATAATATATCTTTTATTTATGGGATATATATTGCCTAACCGCCCTACGCGGGATAGACCGAAGATTGGGGAACACGAAACCAATAAGGATTTCGTGTCCATATATAGAGGGCATCTCAACCCTCACAAAGGTACGACTTACAAACCCTAACTCTTCTACAAACCCCAAAACCGATTACTTACTCTCACGCCGGAGGATAATCGTGGGAGACAATCCCACGATAAGCCTAACGGTGTTTTTCTGTTTTCTTAGTGCGCAGGTCTCAAGCATTAAGATCGAATTGGTACGGAATCAAGGAACGCCCAACTTTTGTATCAACAAGTGGCGCCATCCGTGGGACCCTACACTAAGAGCTTTGCTAAGAACTAGAATGACGAAGCACGGAAAGGAGCGGACTCCGCATGCGAAGAAAACGCATGACGATTTACTAGGGAAGAAACAGCAAACTGATGCGGCCTCCAAGCAGACCTCTGGAACAACCAGTGTGCCTAGAAGCTTTGGAGCGTACTCAGACCTGCTCCTTACTCCAGTAGAACCGCCCACTATGACTACCAATGCTACTACAACAAGTACTAGTGCGGTAGACCCACAGCGCACTCCCCTTGCCATGCCAGAAGTGAACTTCTCTGAGCCACCAAATGCGCCTATCCGAAACAAAGATCTTGTTTTGGAAACGGACTCCATCGCGCTAGAAGGAGTCACGCCTGAACTAGCGCCAAGTGACTTCGTATCTCAAAACTACGAAGCCTTGGCTGCGCTCATGCAAGAGGAGGCAAAGAAGAGGTCAAGCCAAAGTCTGCACGCCAGACTCAACTTCGAACCTGAGTACGAAGCATCCCCACCGCGTTACCGAAAGGAAAGACGCGAGAAGGATAACCGTAAACAACCAGTGTTTACCAGGATTGGAAGGAAGGTTGTGTGATGATGAAGCAGCCGACTTTCAGCATTTGGAGGAGCATGAAGATGGGGAACGGCGCGCCAATGTCCATGCTAGGCTTGGCAGTCGCAGAATTCAGGATAGGCTTGGGCGACGGTGCTCCCCAAGTGAAAGCCCATCAAGCTCCGATTCTGAGGATAGTCGGCGCAAGCGCCACAGAGGAGCAAGCTCATATTCTGATGATAGTCGACGCAAGCGTCGCAAAAGAGTACGCTCATCTTCAAGTGATTCCTCGGACAACGAGGACAAAGAAACTGGACACTGGAAATCAAGAGGAAAATACCGCGACCAGGAAGATGAAGACATGTCTCTTCCCTGGCGTCGCCAAAAAGTTGATGCGTTTACTAGGCGCATCAGCGATTTTTCAGAGAATAAGAAAAGGCGCATGCCTGCTAACGTCAAAACATATGATGGGACAGGTGATCCTGATGATCACCTAAAAATTTTTGAATCAGCAGCCACTATTGAAAATTGGCCACAACCTGTGTGGTGCCATATGTTCAACTCTACATTAGTAGGGAATGCGCGCAACTGGTTTAGTAAGCTTCCACGCAGAAGCATCGGTGGGTTCGAAGAGTTGCGCAAGGCATTTCGTTTAAACTTTACTCAAAGGAAGAAGTGCGCCAAAAACCCTGTCGAACTCGCTAGGGTTAAACAGCGACAAGGGGAATCCACAAGCGCTTTCATGGAACGCTTTAAGGACGAATGCATGCAAGTCAAGGCGTGCCCAGAGATACTAAAAATATCGGGCTTTATGAATGCAATCAAGAACCCAGATTTGATAAAAAAGTTAAATGATAAGGTTCCCCTAACTTTTGACGAACTCATGAAGCGCACAAGGTCCTTCGTCCAAGGAGAAGCAGCCGCTGCGGATAGCAAGAAAGGCTACTCGAACCATAGGTCACAAGAAGAGTCAAGGAGACAATCCAATGACCAGAGTGGCAATCGTAACAAAAGTTATCGCAACCAAGGAAGCGGAAGGGGAAACGACAAGTACACCCCATTAACAAAAACTCCAAAGGAGATATTCACAACGGAAGGTGCGAACTTTCCAAGACCCCCACCTATGCGCACCCCTGAGGATCGGCGCGTAGGGAATGGATACTGCGAGTATCACGCACAGAAGGGCCATACCACTAATGAATGTGTCCAGTTACGCCAACTAATCGAGAAACTAGTGAAAGAAGGCAGGTTGGACCACCTCGTTAAAAATATCAAGGAGGGGAAAGACAAGCAGAGAACCGGAGGCAAGAAGGAAGCGCCTAAGGAAAAAGCTGATACTATCTTCATGATACAATCATGGCAGCGAAAGATTAGGCAAAAAGTGAGCCAGAAATTCTCTCATGAAAGCAAAATCTCCTTCCCCACCTTGACTGCGGACAACGGAGTGGCAGAACCACTTACCATTGAAATAAATGCGGGGGTCACGACATCCACCGCATGTATGTCGATGGGGGCGCATCAGCGGATATAATGTATGAACATTGCTTCAAGAGATTGCGTCCTGAGATACAAAGACAGTTAAGTCCAGCCACGACTCCACTTACTGGCTTTACAGGAGAGAAGATATGGCCTATGGGGCAACTGCGCTTACTAGTTGCTGTCGGTAACAAGGAACACTCCACGACAGCTTGGATGAACTTTATGGTGATCAAATCCCCTTCGCCATACAATGGCATCATTGGAAGGTCAGGAATCTCAGCGTTGCGCGCGGTACCATCCACAGTGCATGGGATGCTCAAATTCCCAGTAGAAGGTGGCATTGTCACCATTTACAACAACGCTGCGCCACCAGAAGAATGTAACACGATTACATGTGAGACGACGCACGTCCCAGAACAGAGCGCAGCTAAAGTTCCAAATTTGAAGGTCGCAATTCACCCTGATTACCCAGAGCAAGAAGTATCAATCGGAGGATCGCTGTCTGACAAAGGCAGAGCAGCTGTGTGCACACTCTTACAGAGGAATCTGGATATCTTTGCCTGGGAACCAAAACACATGACTGACGTACCACGATCGATAGCAGAACACAAGTTACAAATCCGACAAGGATATACACCAGTAAGGCAGAAAAAGCGCGGCCAGGCTCCAGAGCGCGCAAAAGCCATACTAGAAGAAGTACACAAACTTGTGGACGCTGGCATCATGAGGGAAGTCTATTACCACGATTGGCTCTCCAACCCAGTGATGGTCAAAAAGAGCGATGGCAGTTGGCGAATGTGTGTGGACTTCACTGACCTTAATAAAGCATGTCCACAGGACTGCTACCCACTACCAGAGATAGACTGAAAAGTGGAATCGTTGTGTGGATATCCCTTTAAGTGTTTCTTGGACGCATACAAAGGGTACCACCAAATCCAAATGGCCAAGGAAGACGAGGAAAAAAAAGCTTTCCACACAAGCCAAGGGGTCTACTGTTACACAAAGATGCCTTTTGGTCTGAAGAACGCGGGCGCCACCTACCAGCGATTGGTAGATAATGCATTCGAAAAGCAAGTGGGCCGCAACTTAGAAGTTTATGTGGATGATCTTGTCATAAAGAGCCATACTGAGGACGAAGTGGTGCGCGATATAGAAGAAACATTTAGAACGCTACGGGCGATCAACATGAAGTTAAATCCCAAGAAGTGCACTTTCGGTGCTACAGAAGGAATGTTCTTGGGATATCTGATAGAACCAGATGGCATTAAGCCATGCCCAGAAAAGACAGATGCTGTCCTCCAACTTCCTTCACCGCGCACGTTGAAAGAAGTTCAATCTCTAAATGGAAAGCTCGCCGGTTTGAACAGATTCATGTCCAAATCAGCGGATAAGTCACTTCCTTTATTCAAAACACTCAAGAAGTGCACTAAAAAGGGAGACTTCCGGTGGACTGCGGAAGCGGAGGAAGCTTTCACCAAGCTTAAGCAACATATAGCAGCGCTTCCTAAGCTAGTCGCACCCCGACCAGGGGAGGAGTTAATTATCTACTTATCCGCCACCCAGGGAGCGATCAGCGCAGTGCTGCTGACGGATAGGAATTCTGTACAAACACCAGTGTATTTTGTAAGTAAGGCACTCAAAAAGACAGAGATCAACTACAGCCCAATGGAGAAGTTGGTTTTGGCGTTAGTATTTGCTGCCAAAAGACTGCGCCGATACTTTCAAGCGCACCCAATAGCAGTAATTACTGACCAACCTATCAAACAAGTTATCTCTAAACCTGACGCATCGGGCCGATTACAAAAATGGAGTGTGCTATTAGGAGAGTATAACATCTCTTATAGGTCACGCACTGCGGTTAAAGGGCAAATACTAGCAGACTTCATCATCGAAAAACCAGATACCGATGACGCACCCCCACCGAGCAAGGTAGAATTACAAGCACCATGGGTCTTGTTCACAGATGGATCTTCATGCGTGGATGGATCGGGCGCTGGCCTTATCCTCACTAATCCAGAAGGAATGGAATTCACTTACGCACTGCGTTTTGAATTCACAGCCACGAACAACGAGGCAGAATATGAAGCCCTAATCGCTGGATTACGCATTGCAAACCGAATGGGTGTACGTAACCTGGAAGCAAACGTGGACTCCCGATTGGTAGCCAACCATGTGTTGGGCGAGTATGTGGCTAAAGAGGATAACATGGTCCAATACCTCGACAAAACCAAATCGCTAATACAAGGCTTCGACAGGTTTACAATTAAGCAAATTCCTAGAGGCGAGAATAAAAAAGCGGATGCACTAAGTAGGATCGCATCCACCAGCTTCGCGCACCTGTCAAAACAAGTTTTAGTGGAGATCCTAAAGAATAAATCCATCTCGGAGATGGAGATATCCATGGTAATAGAGGGAGAGAATCCAACATGGATGACTCCTATTATCGATTTTATAAGCAAGGGTAACTTGCCCGCTGAGCAGAAGGACGCTAGACGGATACGGCGCGCAGCGCAGAGGTTCGAACTTAGAGATGGTATCCTATATCGACGCTCATTCCTACAACCATGGCTTCGATGCGTTGGACCTCTTCAGGCAGATTACGTACTCCGAGAGATCCACGCTGGTTCATGCAGTATGCACTCAAGACCACGGTCCGTCGTAGCGCGAGCATTGCGGTCAGGATACTATTGGCCTACTATGCACCGTGATGCGCGCGATGTGATACAGAAATGCAACGAATGCCAAGTTCATAGACCCATCCCGCGCAGACCACAACAAGAGCTAACACCTATCACTTCCCCATGGCCATTCTATAAGTGGGGTATCGACATCGCAGGTCCCTTCCCTGTCGCAGCAGGAGGACTTAAATTCCTTATCGTTGCAATAGACTACTTCACTAAATGGATTGAAGCAAAGGCAGTAGCGACGATCACAGGTAATCAAGTAAAACGCTTTGTTTGGGAAAATATTGTATGCCGCTTTGGATTACCTGGGGAGATTGTTTCGGACAATGGAAAACAATTCCGCGATAACCCATTCAAAGGCTGGTGCGCAGAGTTGCATATCACACAACACTTCGCATCAGTAAAACATCCACAAACCAATGGCTTAGTTGAGCGCGCAAATCGCAGTTTAGGCGAAGGGATTAAAGCGCGCCTGGACAAACACAAAGGAAGATGGGTGGACGAACTGACACATGTCTTATGGGCGCACCGCACAACAATCAAGGTTAGTAATGGAGAGACTCCTTTTTCCCTTGTCTACGGGACAGAAGCTGTCATACCAGCTGAAATTGGGATGCCAACTATCCGCACCGCGGAAGTTAATGTCGCGACCAATGATGACGAACGACGGATAGATTTGGACCTACTGGAGGAAAGGCGCGAGCGCGCATCCATACGAGAGGCAAAAACCAAATCCAAGATGAAGGGATACTACGATGCTAAAGTTCGAAGCACCACATTCAGACCTGGCGATTTTGTGTACCGCGCTAATGATGCAAGCCACGCAGAAGACACAGGTAAACTTGGACCAAAGTGGGAAGGACCCTATGAGGTCATTGAAGCACTAGGACAAGGCGCGTACAAGCTGCGCGACATGGAAGGCCGTGAGCTACAACGCACATGAAATATCTGCAATCTCAAGAGATGATATCTTTAGGAAAGGTTACGACCCAATGCATGGACACACATGCACTTTAGTAAGTGCCAAATAAATATCCGTGTATTTACATTCTTTGTCTCATTTAGACAAATGTTTTTTATCTTTTTACAAAAACTTGCAAGTATTAATAAAATTTTGCGGTTTCTAGCTAACTCCGTGACACACTTTACTTTATTGCTTACATATAATTTATGTCTCAATATTGTTTATTATATTATCTTTTGCCTACATGGCGTGCATGCACTAATTAAAAACCCACGATGGTAAAAGGATGAGTAAACCTAACAAATGACTCGTTGAATAAGAGGGTTGCAAACCCATCAACACCGGATCACGCATCCTTGTTAAACACCTTATTCTCAAGACGTTGGAGTAAGTTCCATGCGTACCCCACGACGGGTACACATCAATGCACACTGTGCGCGTTTAACAAATTAGGAGTTAAGACAACTAACCCCTTAGTATGGTCCTAGCAGCACGCTGCAATCCATACACTTGTGCACCCCATGATGGGTACACAGCAACTTGTAAATTTCATACACAATTATGTTATATACAACCATGTCATACACGACTATGTCATAATTTTCATACAAGATAAGTATAAGTGATTATGAATCCTTGTAAACCCTCTTCAAATGTGTTTATACAAGCGATTTGACTCTTAGACATCTTTTATGCAAAAATAAAATAACTAAGTACAAACGTTATAACCTTAGCCAAATTTGATATAATATGCATACAATGGTATTATTCAAAATCAACGCTTCATTATAACAAGTTCATCAAAAAGTACACATCCAACAAGCATATGTACAAGGAAAACGTGGACATATAACAAAAGACCACTACACATGGACTACCAAGACATGCTACGAGTACGCCTTAGCCCTGAACCACCTGCCTGGTGCGCCGCACGACCAGCATCTGTAAGCATCAGCAACAACTCAGCATCCTTGGGCGCTACTGTTGGTACGCTAACAGGCACCCCATCAGATCTAGGAATGTGGGCTGCGCCAAGACCACACAGGATAGCCTTCCCCTTCTGACCCCTCTTCTTGGCAAGTCTCATCTCGTGAGCTTCCAAAGATGTCTTCAATGGAATCTCTTTCTCAAGAGCAAAAGGGTTTAGGATGTCACGAGGGCGAGCGAAAATGGGCACCTGTAGCTGAGACACATCCGGCTTTAAAAAATAATCAAGCTGCTCCTCAGCATTCGCGGATGAATGTCTAGCCAAGGTCAAACCCTCCATAATCACACTAATAGGGAAGTCCTGGTCCCGCTCCAGCTGCGCTATATGAGGAAGCTCAAAAAGTTTTAATTTCTCCATAGCAGAAACAAGCTCGCCATAAGCATTCTCATTATAACCAGGCACTTCTGAGGGAGACATCGCCAAAACCTTGGATGCGCACAGTTCCTCTACCGCTTCCGCCCTACCACGCGCTAGGGCACATTGAACCACATTCCCGAAGGACTCCTTAACCTCTCGAGACTCCAGCGTGGTCATGGCGGCCAGACGCAAACCATGGCTGATAAGCCACCTGCGCTCAGCTATAGTCGACACCAAATGAGGATACAACTCCTCATCATACTCAATGCTGAGTTTGCGCAGTTTGCCCTCCTGATTCTCCAGCAAGCTCTCCACAGCCTTGCGGAACTCATCCAAATTAGACATGAGCTTCCCCTTATTCAGCTCCATATATCTCATGGCCCACAGGCAGGAGGGCTTGTACTCTTTCGCTCCAGTGCGTTCTTTAGCCAGATCAGACATGAGCAACATCTTCTCATCAGCAACCTTTTGGTCATACATAGCGGATGCTCTCAATTCAACCTGCGCCTCAGCCAACTGCGCCCTTAGAAGCTCAATTTCCTTATCCCTTTGAGCAACCAGGCTGCTCTCACCAGCATACTCAGCCTGTAGCCGCACCACCAATGAAGCCTGGTGCGCAGCAGACAATGCCAACTCCTCAAGAAGGCTACTCCTTGGCGCGTCCCTGGCAGATTTTTCCTCATCCACTGGACTCTCAGGCCCAAAATCACCAACATCAGTCTTGGGAGGCGAGCTCTCCACATGCGCATCATCATCAACAGCAGTCTCAGCCCTACACGCAAATAACAAAGTTACTCTATAATACTAATGGCGTAATAGAGGACTGAAGATCTAAAGACACAAATGCTTACGTGGGGGGAGGAGTCTTATGCGATGACGCATCCTCTTCGGCAGACCGCTCGACAATAAGCGCAGGGCGCTTACTTGATGTCCCTGCGCCATCATCACCAGACGCCCTCTTGCGTTTCCGCACCAAGCCTTCCTCTCCAGACTCATCCATAGCACTCTCCGACGAGTCCACATGCAACAACTCAACAGGGATCTGTGACTCAGCAGAGGGAAAACTACGCAGAGGGGTTGCCATAGTGACACCGGCGGGGACCTCCCCCATTTCCTCTGTCTCCTCTGTCTCCTCCTGCGCAATCACCATTGTGCGCCCTGCAGTAGCCTGAAGCAATGGCTGCTCCCCATCTCTCAATGGGCGCACCCCTACGATCACCTTTGTGGGCTTCGCCAAGCGAACAACATCAAACAAGTCCATCTCTGCGCAACAAAGCAACAAACAAATAGCAAATGCGTTAGTAAAACTACAAAGGAAAGAATGCTTACAACTACCAAGTGAAGAGGAAGGAAGAGACAAGCACCCACCCCGGCTGTCTTCATCCAAGAATGTCGGCACCTCTTCCGGACTACCAAAGTAGTTGTAACTGATGCCCATGTGCACCAGAAAATCTTCTGGATACGGTTCAATAGGTATGCGATTGGTGTTTATCGTCTCCGCATCCACCACATTATACAATCCGGGGTCTGGGCGCTCATCTCTCGGCAACGATTCTTGAGTATAGAACTCAAATGCCCAGGGAAAAAATGCACTATCAATCCAGAAAAAAATTTTCCCTCCATACCCTTAGTGCGTCTAATTTCTTTGCATAACACTGCAGAGACCCCGCGCGCTTAGCAAAAGTGACCCACCCGTTCAACCACGACGTGTGGTAAAACGCGCGGAATAGATGCACAGTGGGTTCAATCGCCAACAGGCAACAATTTACCTCAAAATTGGTAACTTTCGCCGCACCTATACAGTGCAGTTGCGAGATGTGCAAGCGATAATGGTTTAAGATATCGCACAAAAACAGGGAAATGGGAACACGCTGGTTTGCAAACTCGAAGAAGCGCGTATAAACCCCCACCTTCCCTTGCGGGAAATTCGCTATTGATGCATTTGCGGCCGGAACTACCGGATGCAATGCGAGAGGGATATAATAGTCTGAGGAGAAATGACGAAGTTCATCCTCAGATATATCGAAACTAATCTCAGATAATTGAAGAACCATGATACCTATTATCGGCGCACTCGCTATTATCTTCGCTTTTGTTGATTTGTTTCTTGAAGGTTTAACAATGGCGAAAAAATGATGATTTCTTTTTACTGTGGTAACCACAGTCGAATGACGGATAAAGTTTATATAGGGTACACATATTCATGGATGCACGACATGTGTATCCCACTTGCTCCAATCGGATGGTTGGGAACCCAAAAGGTAAAGCACTTTTTCACCCACCCTCACGATTTTCGAAGAAGATACTTGGACTAGTTTAACTAGCTACTTTTGGCGGGAAATACTTAAAGCTTCCCCGCTACGCATTGAGGAATTTTTTTTAAGTTGTTAGTCTAGTATCCGCAATCACGCATTGCGCACACTAGACTGGGGGGACATGATGACGTATAGTCCATATTCGGGTCACGAACCCGACCCATACTTAAGTCCATCACGAATGGACTCTAGCCCGTCACGATATGGGCTATTGCGATAACGGTTTGGGCTCACGATGGCTCAAACCCAACGCTATTTATGGCTGCGATAATATATCTTTTATTTATGGGATATATATTGCCTAACCGCCCTACGCGGGATAGACCGAAGATTGGGGAACACGAAACCAATAAGGATTTCGTGTCCATATATAGAGGGCATCTCAACCCTCACAAAGGTACGACTTACAAACCCTAACTCTTCTACAAACCCCAAAACCGATTACTTACTCTCACGCCGGAGGATAATCGTGGGAGACAATCCCACGATAAGCCTAACGGTGTTTTTTCTGTTTTCTTAGTGCGCAGGTATCAAGCATTAAGATCGAATTGGTACGGAATCAAGGAACGCCCAACTTTTGTATCAACATCTTTACCCTCAACAGCCACGCACCTCCTTAAAAATGGCCGCCAAAAAACCAGCAGTTGTATGTGTAGTGCTCGACTTTCACCTTGAAGATGAACCGAACCTTTCCTTTATCATACAAAGCACACGACAGAAACTTAGATGACTCACAAACACATGTTAAGAACAAGAGAAGTGGTGTGGATCTTATGGTAAAATAGTGGTCGAATGATTATTAACAGAAGAAAATAATACAAAGACAATGGAGAAAACACACACACACTCTCTTTCACAGTTTGAGGCACCACTAAGATAATGAGAGTGTGTGTGGTTTTGTATGTCGACAGCCATCAAAAGGCTTTGATGGGCTTTTCTTTTGGACCTTGATGTGGGCTAATATATGCACTACACATATATACTTAAGCTACTAACAACACTAATGCTACTAGCCCACATTGTAAACTAAATATTATACATGTTACACAAGACACTTTAGTTCTAGCTAACAAATGACCATCACTTCCTAAATAGCACAAATTAAATGCTAACAATCTCCCCCTAATGGATGGTCATTTCAATGATGCTCCCGTGATAGGTTTTTTGCCTTCAATGTCTAGAACTTTGTGTGTCGATGTATAATATTCTTCATTTAATGTTCCTTCATACATTGTGATCTTCAAAGAATCGTCTTTTGGTCGTTCTTGCCTTTCGTCGTCATAGCAGATGAGGATGGTGGATGGACTTTCGTCGGTACCTATATAAGACAGTTAGCAATAAATCGTCCAACGCTTATTGGTTTAGATTTCGAGATTATTATCAGCATATTGTGAAAACTTTCTCTAATCTTAACCAAGGCCGTTGAAAGCCTTTGAAGTATACCGAAGTATCACTTCAAGACTGTAGACCGTTTGAAGCGAGTAACCATCATGTCATAAGGCAAGATCTTTTAGATCTCATTAAGACTCATACAACTTGTATCCTTTTCGATGAATACAAGTGTATTTCATTGGAGATGTTCCTAAGAGATCTTTGATGAATCTCATGTCTCTAGACTCAATTATGTGCGTTTTGGTTTTAGTTGTCGGAGGCATGGAGCAGATTGCCACCTTTTTAATATCAACACTTCTCGGAGTGAGAGGTCGATAGATTATGCATTGTTCTCCGTGAGAAATGAAACAAATATCTTTTAAGAGATATCTGAGTGGATAGGAGGTGTGGTGAAATGCGTCACTGGGTCCATGACGTCTTGTCTTCAATATCAGTATCACCTTAGTGAGTACCGATATCAGATGTATTGACCCGGTTTCTGACCTAAGTTTTCATGGAGGGCTATTTCTTTTCACCCTTTCATTAAACTTTTCTTTTTCATTCTTCAACCCCTTCTTTCTCCTTTCTCATATTACTCCTTTTTTCAATCTTACCTAAGGACTTCTAATTCTAAGCTATTGGAATCGTCCTTGGGTAGATCCCTCTAGTTCTGGCGGATCATTGGACATAACATAATCATAATCACCTTATTACTCCATGATTATCCTAGATTATCGATCACATGCCATAAAACCTTTTTGTGAAAATCTCTCAAAGTGTTTATGATAAAACACATTTAGTTAACACATTGAGAGTTTTGCATTTTTGAAATACTCCCCCTTCACACGTGCTCATGCATTTTTTAAATAAATTGCACATGTTGGGTAGAGTTTGCACATTTTGAAATGATTGAATTTCAATGAACATGACCTTCGCGAGACACGCTTACATCACTAGTTAGACTAGCTTGAAGTTATTACCCGTCCTGGTCATATTCAAAGATCATCTCTCGAATTGGTACATTCTACTCAGACAAGTCCTTTGTGAGACACGTTTACATCACTGGTAAACCAGTTTGAAATTATTACCCGTCCAGGACATGTCTTTTCGATAACGGACATTTAGTTTCGTCAATTCGAGGGTTGTTCTGAGTCTTTTTGAAGAGCTCGTTTTGATATTCAAACCACAAAACTTCTTTTTGATCACATTTTAATCACGTCCTCTCCCCCATATATAATAAACACTTAATCTCCCCCTCAAAAATAGCATGAAGTGGTATTTTTGAAAACAGTTGATTAAAATGAAGCTTTTTGTGGAGAGACGGACTGATTTTAGCATGAAAATGGAACATTTTTCTTTTTATACTCCCCCTTAAACAAAGCATATAATTAAACATTTGAGTTTAAAAGCATTTAAGGGTCTTCGAGGGAGTCATTGTGAGCACAAAATTTATAGAAAGACTTTGAAAAATCTTTTTGAAACAGTTTTGATTAAGTGCTCACTGTTTTATGCTTTTTGCCATTAACATTACGAGTCTAGATAAAAAATAATCAGAAGTCATTAATGTGGCCTTTAGTATGAAATCTTTTCGAGTTGGAGTACTCGGGCCACGATAAAAGATTTCACAATAAAGCACGGGTTTCGTACTGAAATATACGAAAGCCTTAATGAAGAAAATTTTGAGAAACTACATGTTTTGGAAAAATTTTAAATGAACTCCCGCTCAAGCATCTGTACATGCCCGTATCATTGTTGAATGACATTTCTAGAGACGTACAGAATATCGATTATACGAGAGACATGTCGTGAGAAGAATATTTTTGGTTTTTATGTTTTATATTTTTTATGTCTTTTTGAAGTTTTCTATTTTTATATTTTGTTTTTTGAAAAATATTTACATGCGAAGCTTCATAAGATAATTCACAAAGTTTCGAGAAGACTTTCTAACTCTTCGGGAGTTAGGCATTGCATTCCAATTCGACGAACTAACTTTTCAAACCGCTCTTTTGGGAGGGCTTTAGTAAATAGATTGGCGAGTTGATATTCAGTCTTCACGAAAAACAATTCAACAGTACCCTCTTCAACGTGTTCCTTTATGAAGTGGTAGCGGACTCTATTATGCTTGGTCTTCGAGTGTTGCACTGGGTTGCACAAGATGGCTATGGCACTTTTTGAATCGCAATACAAAGGTATGCGGTTGAAAGAGAAACCATAATCTGTGAGTTGTGTTCTCATCCAAAGGACTTGAGCACAACACGCAGATAGAGACACATACTCGGCTTCTGCCATTGATAAAGCAGTGCAGTCTTGTTTCCTTGAGGACCAGCCTACTAGCTTTTCTCCCAGAAATTGCGCTCCGCCTGATGTACTCTTTGTTGTAACTTGGCAACCGGCATGGTCTGCATCTGAAAATGCTATTAGTGTAAACTCCGAATCCTTCGGATACCAAAGTCCCATGTTAATGGTTCTTCAAAGGTATCAAAAGATCCATTTAACCTCTTGGAGGTGAAGTTCGGTAGGCCTTGCCTGAAGCCGTGCAAGTAAACAAACAGCAAAATAAATATCTGGTCGGCTTGCAGTTAAGTACATGAGAGACCCAATCATGCTCCGATATTTCTTCGGATCCATGGGTTTCCCATATAAGTCAGCGCCAATTTTGGGTGAAGTGACCATTGGTGTACCAACAGAGTCACAATTTTCCATTCCATGTTTTTTCAAAATCTCAATTGTGTATTTAGCTTGATTTAGAAAGATTCCACGTGGGGATTGATGAATTTGTAAGCCTAAAAAGAATTTTAATTCACCCATCATGGACATTTCAAATTTGCTTTACATGAGATTTTCAAAATGTTTTGAATGTTGCGGATTAGTGGACCCAAATATTATGTCGTCCACATAAATCTGAACAATCAAAATGTCATTTTTGTATTTTCTTGTAAACAAGGTTGGATCAATTGTTCCTTTGGTGAAATTTTTAGACAACAAGAAAGATGATAACTCGTCATACCACGCCCGTGGGGCTTGTTTCAAACCATAGATAGCTTTCTTTAGCTTGTAGACGTATTCCGGATGATCTTTGTCAATGAAACCGTCTGGCTGACTCACGTACACTTCTTCTTTCAGAGTTCCATTCAAGAAAGCCGTCTTGAGGTCCATCTGATAAACCGTGATGTTCTTGTGAGCCGCATAAGCTAAGAAAATCCTGACTGCTTCAAGCCTTGCAACTGGTGCGAATGACTCTTCAAAATCTATCCCTTCTTCTTGTCTGTATCCCTTTGCCACTAGACGAGCTTTGTTGCGAATTACAGTCATCTCTTCATCCTTTTTGTTCTTCCATAACCACTTAAGATCAATGACAAGTTTGTCAATTGGTCTTGGAACTAAATCCCAAGTGTCATGGATTTGAAATTGAAGAAGTTCTTCCTGCATCGCTTCAATCCAGGCATTATCTGCCATTGCTTCCCGAATGTTCTTAGGTTCTATGAGACTGACTGAGCAGACATAGATGCACAAGTCGCAATCGGTGTTTAACTGTTTTCTCGTCTGTATTGGCCTTGAGGGTTCACCAATAACTTGTTCTATTGGGTGGTCTTTTGTCCACTGTAACGTCGAAGGATACCTTGGACTTGAATGTGTGCTAGATGGTTCATGTAACCCAGAAGATGATTCTGCCGAATATGTTGCAAATGGGTTTTCAAAGACTTCTTCTTCTAACACAGCATTGACTTCTTCTTCCTCATCAATTCTCGGTAACACAATCTCAATGAATGGAGTTGGAGGAGTAGATATAGATGATGTTGAAGGAGATGGTGCGTCAGCTTCGAATGTTGTAGATGCATCTTGATTTGGTGGAGGTGTTGGTTGTTGTTGAGGTTGAGCGGGTGCAGCGGATTGTTATTCAGATGCATTCTTCGAAGGGCCACCAAAGTACTCATCATACATAAACTCGAAAAAGTTTTCCAGTTCTTGAGTTGTTGGTTTATCCGCGGGAATTGATTGAGTTCCTTGGGGTACGAGTCCTGAACTGATATGTCCAGAAGTTTGACTTTGAGGTGCGGGTCCTAATCCGATATGATTAGAAACCATTGGGTTAAGCGCGGGTTCTAGAGCGAGTCTCTCAGAATCTATTTGTGAAATTTCATCAAACTTCACATTCATCGTCTCCATGATCTTTTTCGTTCTCCTGTTATACACCCTGAATGCCCTCGAGTTTTCCGAATAACCAATGAAGATTCCAATATCACCCTTAGCTTTCAACTTCCCCAAATCTTCTCTGTCATTTGTTGGATAACATAAAGCACCAAATACATGAAGGTAAGAGATATCGGGTTTTCATTTGTTGATAAGTTCATATGGGGTTTTATTGAATCTTGGATGGATTAGGGATCGGTTTTGAGTAAAACAAGCGGTTGAAACAGCATCAGCCCATAAGAATAACGGTGCACTGGAATAAATCAGCATCGTACGAGCAGCTTCTACAAGAGTTCTATTTCTTCTTTCAACTACCCCATTCTGCTGTGGAGTTCTAACAGCTGATGTCTGGTGAGTAAGACCAGATTCTTCAAAATATGTTCTTAACTCCTGATTTGTGAATTCCGTGCCATTATCAGTTCTTACAATCCTAACTGGAGCTTGAAGTAGAACTTGAATACGCTTCAGAAAGGTAATGATGGTGCCTGGTGCTTCATCTTTTGACCTCAAAAACTTTACCCATGTATATCTTGAATAGTCATCAACAATTACAAGAATATACTTCTTCCCATTTATGCTTTGAACTCTCATTGGGCCACATAAGTCCATATGCAACAAATGCAACCTATCAACCGAACTAGGTACGGGTTTAGGTTTATATGTTGCCCTTTTGCTTTTGCCTTGCTCACAGGATGGACATAAGTGTTCTTTGGTGTATTTGAATTTTGGGAGACCATTGACGATGTTGTCTTTGGCAAGTTTGTTTATGGTGTCAAAGTTAAGATGGGACAAACGTCTATGCCATAACCAGGGTTTTGTTTCGCCTGCCCTGGTCATGAGACAAATAGGTGATGAAGAGGCCATTTGGTTTATGTCAATTGCATAGAGATTGGTGCCACGATTCCCAATTAAGAGATCATTTCCAACCAAATTTCTAACAAAGCAAGTGTTTCTCCTAAAATCAACCTCTAAATCCGCATCACAAAACTGCCTGACTGAGAACAGATTGTGTCCCAACCCTTCAACATAGTAAACCCGAGTGATCAAGTAATTTCCAAACCGAAGATCTCCATAACCTAGAATAGCTGCAACATGATCATTCCCAAACCGTACAGTCCCCATGAACTGCCATACAAAGTTGATCAGCAGCTTCAGATTCCCGGTCATATGCTTGGAGCAACCCGAGTCGACGATCCAAAGACAAATTTCAATGACCTGCGAAGAACAGATGTTTTTGTATATGGAAACCGTTAACATTTGGTTCCAAGGGGTTAGATGTAGCAGGTGAATCACACTTAGAGATGGTTTCCTTAAATGCATTGGGAACTATTTCTAATGTGCCATCCTTAAGTGCAAACTTTCTACCCGTTGGTTTCCATGCACAAAACTTAGTACGGTCCTTGGGTAACAGACTACTAGTGGTTTGTCTAGCTTTTGAAATAAGTCTTCTAATATATCTAGACTTAGCCCTAGTTACTGAAGGAACCTTTTTCTGTTCAGGCATATCATTCACATTCACAGTATCAGAAACAATATCATCACAAGCATTTACAGACAAAGTTTTCTTTTGCATTAAACAAACAGATTCATTACATGCATTCAAAACACTAGTCTTTTCATTACATCCAGATGATACTTGTTTCTTATTTGAAAGCTTTAAATTCCTAGGGTGTTCTTCTACTTCCTTGCAAGCACTCTCAGATACAGGCGAGACACTAGTTTTCTTGGTATTGCTCCTAGTCTTTCGTCTGCTCCTAGAGTTGCTTTCTAATCCTGTAGAAGGTAAGGTACACTCATTAGAATTTATGGGGTTGTCCTTAGATGTTGTTGTAGCATTCCTAGACTCATTT
The DNA here is from genome assembly GCA_021014915.2 of Artemisia tridentata subsp. tridentata. Lineage (NCBI taxonomy): Eukaryota > Viridiplantae > Streptophyta > Magnoliopsida > Asterales > Asteraceae > Artemisia > Artemisia tridentata. The sequence continues at coordinate 159,310,865 of CP139507.1, read as the reverse complement.
GGATTATCTTTCTTACTTTTGTCTATCACCTTATATGTTTTAGATGTAGAGGCAGACGCAGTAGTGGGACTAATCCTATAAAGGCCAGGCGCTATTACATTAGAGTTCTCGACAACAGCTTTCCCTTTATCAACACTTGTTGATTTTTCATTTTCCTTAGGCAAGGGGGTTAATGGTGCAATACCCTTTGTTTCCTCACCCTTCCCTTTTTGACTTTCGAGTTGAGACTTCAAAAGATCAATTTGTTCTTTCATTTGTTTGTAAGAACGGTCATACGACAGTTTGTCATACTTGCATTCTTCCTTTTTCTGATCAAGTTGTTTAAAATATGTTACATTTTGCTTTTCAATCTTAAAAAGTGCTTTTTCATATTTTGAAACAATTTCAGAAGTCTCAGCCCGAAGCCTTTCATCATCCTCAACAGAATATGTTTGGTAAATAATAGACATAATATCAGTCGATAGAGCTTCGAAGGAGAGAGAGTCATTTTGCTTTTCCAAAACTTTTATGTATTCCAAGTATTCATTAGCTTCCTTCACTAAGGATTTTTGGTCCTTAACAAATTCTGCTGACTCTTTCAAAAGATTATGTTCCACATTTTGAACAACCGCATAGATTGCAGCAATATGTGGATTAATTTCATGTTCAAAAATCTCTTTAAGTTCAGTCTGAACACCTGAAAACCATTCAAATTTTTGACTGTTTGTTTTGGAAGCCACAATACTTTGAAGTGTTTCAATTCTCTGTTTAAGATCAACCAAATATAGTCTAGCTGCACTTGTATCATAAGTATTTTTAGATGCCATTTGTTTGATGTTAGACAGATGCTTTGAAGCAAATATTCGTTTTGCGACAGCCACTGGTTTTTTGAAAAACAGTGGTGACTCTTTTTGAACAAGATGAACCCCAGAAAGTTTGTTAAATTCATTATAGTCTATGGGTTTTATTTCTCTGTTCATTTGTCGCATTTTGTTTCTGCTCTCTTCTTCAAGCTCAATCGTCTCAACAGAATCATAACCCGCTGGAGGGCCATGGTTATCATTTATAAGCGTACCATCATATAACACATTCTGGTTTTTCTGAGCCTTTTTTAGATTATAAGGGTTTTCACATCCAATTGCCATTTTCTTTAAAGTATGTAAAATCGGGTTTTTATCGTTTATTAACAAATTAATTGTTTGTGCAGAATGTCCCATTTTTACAAGTAAATCTTCCAACTTTGCAATGGTTTCCTTTTTGTCAGCAATCTCTTTAAGAAGATCCTTTTCACGTTTTGAAAACCTTTCATTCAACTCATTCTTTTCTTTTTCAAGATTAGAATAAGTTGATTTTTGTTTTGAAAGCTGGTTGGTTAGTTCAGAAATTTCTTTGTTTAGAGATTTGATTTGCAAATTCAAATTAACATCTAGAGTGTCAAATTTTATTTGCAAACGTTTCTCTCTTAACTCAGAATCTTTTAAGCTAACCTCAAGTTCTGACTGTTTTTTGTTATGAAAATCATAAGCTCTTGCATTTGCCTTATAACTCTCAAGCTCAGTGGTCAATTTTTCATTCGCGGCCTTAACCTCGCGATTGATCTTTTTGACCTTTTCTATTTCAATACTACAATTTTGCAATAAAGATTCAAACATAGCACGTGTTTCCTCATCATTATCAGTATGCTGTGACTCGAATTGTCCATTATGATGCATGTCTGGAGTTACCAGATTAGTATTGCTACAACTTGGTTCGTCCATGTATGTATCATAAATGAGATTAGGAGTCGCAGGATGCTGTTCATTTTGAGGTGACATATCAAACATTTCATTATTGTGACATGTAGCATATGGTTGTACCTCAGAAACCGCATTTGTGTTAAAAGCAGGAGGTGCTTCCGAGTCCGTGTCGTACTTTGCCTCCTGGAGATTTGCCATAAAAATGCAGTTTGCATCGATGTCCTCTTGATCTTCAGAATTATCCATAATAGCCATGAAGTCATTCTCTTCTGCACTCAACTGAAGCCCAGCCGTTTCCTTCTGTGCCAACATTAATGCTTTCTGTAAATAGCTGGATCCCTCTTATTCGGCTTGTCAGGACAGTTCCTAGCCATGTGACCAATACCCTGACAGTTGAAGCACTTCATCACATTACCCTGATTCATATTCCCAGCTCCCTGAGCAGCAACATTCCCAAACTGATTCCCAATATTCTGACCCCTTTGATTACCAACAGCTGTACCCATCTGATTCCCTGCGTACTAACCCATCTGATTACCAACATACTGCCCTGCATTCTGATTACCCATCTGATATCTTGGAGCATATCCCTGCTGATTCCCATATCCCCCAACCATCTGTCCTTGCTGTCCCATGTTGAAACTCGGCTGTGCAATTTGCTTGTTGCGAGTGTTCGATGAGATTCGTTGATTGTTGTTGGTAGGTGTCGAGTAGCATCCTTCGAATGCTTTTTATAGGTAAGCAAAAGCTTGAGTCAAAGCATCCGTTGACTCATCTTGATCAATAAGATCTGGGTGTTGCGGGTATTGTTGTTGTAGGATTACATGTTGTTGTTGTGGGTAGAACGGTGTTTGAGGATTGTATTGTTGTTGCATGAATTGTTGGGATGAAGATGATGAGGGTTATGTATTAACTGTTGCAGGTGTAGGTGTTTGGACTATGAGTGCAAGAGGATCATGTTGTTTTGCTAGTTTCTCTTTTCTGACTTCATTTGCCTCTGCTTGGTTTTGCTTTAGAAAGTCACAAAGCTGATCATAGTTCACATCGTGAAGGTTCTTTGTTTGGTTGACAATAGTGACATATCGTCCCCATTCCTCTGGAAGGTTGTTGATGAACTTGATGTTTTGAACAATTTGGGTAGGTGCTAACTTGTTTATGATCAACTCATTCATTAGAGTACAAAACCATGTATAGTAAGATTCAATTTGTTCAGTTGGAGTGGATGTGAACTTCTCCCATTCAGTCAGAAGCTTGTTTTCCATGTCTTGTTTACCAATTTCTGTACCATAACAAAGCCATCTAACTCGATCCCACATATCATAGGCAGTTTCACAACTATCTACAGCACAAAATATTTTTTGTTGTAAACCGAGTTGGATTAGGTGCATTGCCAAGTCATCAGCTTCAATTTGCTTCCAATCTTCTGGCGTATAATCCGATTCCTCTTGGATTTTGAATGTTGGTGCAACGGGAGGTGTTGCAGTTGGATTTCCAGTTGTTGCTTCAATCTCACGAGGCTTGAATGGACCTTTCTCGATGGAGTTAATCAAGAGTCTACCTTGACCATTAGGCTTGGTTCTCATGTATCTTTTCAAACGACTCGTCCATGGAAGATAATCACCTTTTTCTAACATTGGAGGACGGTTTTCTGAACCTGCGGCATGAATGTCTTGTTGTGTAGTCATCTTTGAAATATTGTATGATAAAGTGGATTGAGGATCTTTGCAACAAAATAGGAGATGTTGTTGTTGAAGGTTAAACTTGGTTGTTGTTGTGAAGCCTTGGTTTGTTGTTGATGATCGTTGAAGTTGTAGGTTTAGATGAACGTAACAAATTTAAATAAAGTTACAAAATTTGATTAGAGTATAATTAAGACAAAGTTAAAAGTTTACAAATTTCGACAAAGTTATGTAAATTACAATTTAGATAAAATGACAATTTCTATAGAATTTTCAATTTGACCAAAATTTATATAAATTATGGCAAAATGTCAATTTAGATAGAAATATATCTAATTTATATAAATTGGTAATTTATATAAAATCTAACACTCTTATACAAGAGGGTAGATATCCGTTTGTCGAAGTATTTTACACTCTTATACAAGGGTGAAAATACCGAGTTCACTTTTGAGTTGACGAAATTACGTTCGAATCAAATCCTTAAAAGTTATTTAACTTTGAAATCGATTCACAGAAGTACGAGGGCCAAAACTGTCAATTCTGAAACTTCTTGAAGGCTGCTGAAAAGACAGGGACTGAAACTGACAATTCTGAAATCTAGACCTGTCCGATATCGCAAATGGCTGTGTCGTCCGATATCTGAATTGAGCTAAGATCTCGGATAGGCTGAATTTGCGATAATTCTGCCAAAGTTACAATTGCGATAATTTGATCGCAATTTGATTTGCGATAAAACTTTCCGCTTGAATTGCGATAGAACTTTCAGCTTCCAATTGCGATAGAAAATCTAAATTGCGATAATTCGTTGCCTTTTTTGGAATTGCGATAGAACGACAGGAGTAGCCAATTTCGATAATCTGCTTTGTTCACCAACTTTTACCAACTTTTTGTCCTTTAGCCTTACACACCCATGCTTTCCATTTCCACTCCCATACTTCTTGTAAGTCTTATCTTCACCAACTTCTACTAACTTCTATCAATCACTTCTATCACTAATCAATCCAAAAACACAAATCTTATACAAGATTTATGATTCTAGTCGATTGAAGATACAAAGAACAAACCAAAATCCAAGCTTCCAAGACTATATTCGAATGAAAGACTAGAATACCTTCATACACCAAGTCGTTCCATCATCAACAAACACAACTATTTCTTGATTTTTGTAAGGATCAAATAGAAGGAGAAAAAAAAACACAAGTTGTAACTTTTCTAGTGAAAGAAAAATAACAAATGGTGTTTTAATATTTAAGATCAAACAAAATATACTCCTACCTTGAAGATTGGCTCTTGTATACCACTTGTAGTGCTCGACTTTCACCTTGAAGATGAACCGAACCTTTCCTTTATCACACAAGGCACACGATAGAAACTTAGATGACTCACAAACACATGTTAAGAACAAGAGAAGTGGTGTGGATCTTATGGTAAAATAGTGGTCGAATGATTATTAACTTGAGAAGAAAATAATACAAAGACAATGGAGAAAACACACACACACTCTCTTTCACAGTTTGAGGCACCACTAAGATAATGAGAGTGTGTGTGGTTTTGTATGTCGACAGCCATCAAAAGGCTTTGATGAGCTTTTCTTTTGGACCTTGATGTGGGCTAATATATGCACTACACATATATACTTAAGCTACTAACAACACTAATGCTACTAGCCCACATTGTAAACTAAATATTATACATGTTACACATGACACTTTAGTTCTAGCTAACAAATGACCATCACTTCCTAAATAGCATAAATTAAATGCTAACATTGTGAGATGGTACAAAGTAACAGCAATAAACACGAAATAATCACAGATATTATTCTACACGTTATTTTACATTTTCTGTTGACCTATGAGTTCAATTCATTAAATTTTTTATTTCTTCGAACAGGTTATTGATTCACTGTGATCTTTCATGTGTACAAGCTGAAGATGATTGGAGTGTCATGACCATGGTATATTTCTTATACCATGAATGAGCATGTACCTTTTGTTTTTGGGAAATTTAATTAATTTGTTGATCCAAGTGAGCTTGGACCTTATAATCGTTATACAAAATTTAATAGATTCTGGTTCCTAGAGTTTGAATGGCCTTATTGAATACATATTTTGTGTGTCTTTATCCATTCTTCATTTGGAGGTATTTTGGTATGCAGGTTAAGAAGTAGGTTTTGTGTGTCTTGATCCAAGCCCTTTGGTAGCACTATTGATTATGATGACATCATATATTTTATAGATAAACTCGTTTCTCTAACTACAATGAAATGGACAACCAACTACATGAGGAAACCGGTATAGGCCATGTTTAAAACTTGATTCACTTTTATTTCTGTAGATTTATCTGTCCAACATTTTCTATTAGCAAAACATAGCGACATCTGTAATAAGAAAGTTAGGAGTCTGAAAGTATGTGAATAGTCTTGTAACAAACCCGTTCATTTTGTATATAGTGAGCACGATTAAAAATATGTAGTCTGCAACTAAAAGTAATTCACAGCTCGGGCACTCATGTGCAAAATCTTATTAATGTTACATTGGCATTTTTTAAAGATATTTATGATCTCTGCTGGTCATAGATTTGTGGATTCTTGTTTTGAAACATAATTGCAGATCACATGTTATGTTTAGTCTTTATTTTAGCTTGTGTTGAAGTCTAGAGGGTTAAGTGTATTTAGTCAAATAGCAATAGTTAGCTTGAGTCTAAAGCTACACGTTTTTCCTTTGTTTCCTGTTTTCATAACCGACTTAGATCGAGTCCTTGTAAAAGTCGGTTTGTCCTTCCCCCTCATCTCTATAAAAGGAGGTGAGGGGGGAAGGGGTCTAGTCACGTTATTCTTTCAATACTAATCAAGGTTCGATTAGGGATACTTACTTGTGCATCGTTCTTTCTTTTATGTCGACATCATAACTAGCTGTGGTGTGTTCGACTTCACGATCGGGATTATTCCGCTCTAGTAATCAGGGTTGTTGGTCGACAAGACTAACAAGTGGTATCAGAGACAGGTTCGCGGGTTCGCTGTTTACTAGGATCGGTCGTTCGAAGGGTTCTTTGGTGTTCGGTTCTCTGGAAGGAGCAGGAGGTTATATCCTGTTTGGGCTACCAGTTTATCGACAACAAAGGTTTTGGTGTTAAGTTTTCTGGGTTGTCGAGGTATCGACACCGGTTGAAGAAAGCTTAAGGGGTGTTGGTTTTCGGGTTTATCGAAGATTGGTTTTTGGATCTGTTTTTTGTTGACGGCGTACATAAGGAAGAAGATAACCAGGTCTTTGGTTTTATTCATAGTTATATAATATAAAATCAAGTAATTAAAAGGATTATTATAATTGGTTTTAATAATTGATGGGCGTGCGTTGGAGTAAAGTTTTGGCAGTTTTAATGCCTACTCAAGTTTTAAATTTATATTTAGCCGACTTATCAATAACACACACACTTAACGAGCAGTGTACCCGGTCAGTATGAAGATAATGGTAAGTAGAGTGTCGATCACTAAGAGTGGAACGTATTATCTAGTTATTCTAATCAGTATTTTAATATCCTAACGCAAGGGGGTTTCAGCCTGAGAGACTGGCACAGTTTTGTAGTAATTAAATGATAAAATAAACAAATAGGCACGAATCAGCAAGTAGCACACACGTACACAGATAGATACTCGAGACAATAAGAGGGCTGTCCTTATGATTAAGTAGATTGTCACTTGTTTTATTGATAGCTTTATATGAAGTGTATGTAATTAACCCTTTCTCGTTGGTCCTATTCTCATCGGCGAGTAAAACCCTTAATGATTACTTATGTCTAAAAGTTATTCCTAAGTGATCAATTTAGAAACAACCGTGGGAGCCACATCTTGTCCCGCAGTCGGATGCCCGCAAGCCACTAATAAACACAGAGGTTATCAATGCACTAATAAGTAGTAACCAAAGACATCAACATATAAACTTTAATTGATGGGAAAACAAGTATTAAAGGGAGTGCAATCTTTCGTTGTCACATTACACAAGCCACCAATCCTGATGAATTAAAGTTTGCTAACACAATAAAACAAAACTACTTAATGAATTAAATACATGCAGCACCTTCTTACAGCTCTTGTATCTTCGATTTGGGTGTGTCTTGTGCTGCCTCCTTGACTGAATTCGTCCTCCTGTTCTGCTGTCCGAACTTCGGTTTTAGGGTTTCAAACTTTTTAACTCGTCTGGTCTACGGGGTATTTATAGTTTCTGTCTGAGGGAAGATGCGGCGCATCTACTAAGTAGATGCGGCGCATGTACTTAACTTCGCGTGGGGTCCAAGATTATAATATTCAGGAATATTCGTACACCGCCAGAAGATGCGGCGTAACTCTTGATTAGATGCGGCGCATGTCCTCTTGTATCTTGGATCGTATCTGGTGATATCTTGATAGAGATGCGGCGCATGTTGATAGTGAGATGCGGCGCATCTGGAGCAGAATTGACTTGATCTTGTCCATGTCAGTAGAATTCCACTTTATGCACGTTTTGCTCCATTATTAGTCCATAATCGCTAAGTTTCACCAAATGCTTGTTTTTACCTGAGAATTACAAAAGTAAACAATTAAGTATCAATCCTCATACATAATATAGTAAAACAAGTCAAATTAATAGGATAAATGATAGTAATAAAATGTACTTATTTGAGTTCATCAAATATCCCCCCACTTGAACTTTACTTGTCCCCAAGTAAACCTTAGAATTTCATTTATGAAAATGTATCCTAAAAGATGTTAGGATTTATTTTTATATTTAAGCATGTATTCGTTTATTTCATAATCACACAACTAAACACTTAACGAATTAGAAGTAAAATAAAATATGTCGATAAAAGCAAATCTAATCGTTTAACTGTCCAGTCGCGACGAATATTCTATCATAAGCTTGGCAAGTATACACATCTCCACCACTAAAGCTAAGGAATAACAAGTCTAAAGCGGTAAAAAGGGTTTTTAGGCTAAAGGGTTAATTATTCTTATTTACACTATCGATCTCAAATTCCAGAAAAGGCGACAAAATCACAAATACATGATCGAATCCACGAACACGATACTTGCAATTGCTCAAATCCTTAACTCGAATAGGCTAAAGATAGGTCCAAACTTCACCAATAATAATATATCAAAAAGGGCGACAAAATCATAAATACATAGCCGAATCCACGACTACGATACTTAAGATTGCTCAAATCCCTAATCTCAATAAATCAAAGGTTCGGTTGGATAAAGAACAATACAGGGTATGGATAACATTTGGGATATAAATTGGTGTAAAAATAAAAATAAACAAAACAAAACAAATAAATTAAAATCCTAAGTGTGGTTAATCACTATCCCAACCATCCCATGAATAAGACTCATATCATCGAATAACTCACGCTTTAACACTTGAAACACACGCTTTAGGTAGACACGAATTATACTCAACAAAATCTTAATCAAAGAATAAACCTTAATCGGCATTCCCATAACTGCCAATTCCCATTCAATCCATATATATAATACAACAAATAGTGGTGATATCGACCACTTTCATAACTCTACATCGTTGGCTTAAAATAAACATCCAACTCTTTTTTTTCTTTCTTTTTCTTTTCTCATTTTTTTTTCGATTTTTTTTTTTTTTTTTTTTTTTTTTTTTTTTTTTTTTTTTTTGAATTGAAACATAAACATAGATGTGTAAAATTTCACCACATCACTACAACTTTCTTTCCGGATAATTTTTTTCATACTTTTCATACTTTCAGAAATAACGGTAATAGTGAAAGTAGTAAACACACGAAAAATAAACTCAAAAATATACAATATTTAATTTCACTCCAATTTGCATTGTGCAATTTCCCGACCTAACCATAGATAATGAATTACGCACGCGAACACAGGTAATGTAAGGAAACACACTCTGCCTATAGCAATTAACCAACCACGGATTCTAATCTACAGGGTAGGCTAAGGTGTAAGGGTGTAACGAAACATTTTAAACATAGGTGTAAGAAACGAAAGGAATGGCTCTGAGGGTTTTTCTAGGGGTATCTTACTCTAAAAATGAGAGTAACAAAAGGTTTTATACGGGGGTTAACTAACCAGTGTAGTTAGCTAATAACACATAACATATAAAGGCTATTTGGTGTAATCCTAGAATTTTACCAATTTAGACAAGTCATTCCAATTATATAAATAATACTCATTATGGTGGTCTCGAATAGTATACAAGCCAAGTTCTAAAGTTTACAAGTCACCGGCACACTCATAGATTTGTGAATTTTGAAAAATCACAATTTTTGAAAATAACGTCTTGTGTGCAGTTATGCAACTTAGATCTTAAACAAAAACATGCTAAAATTTTTTTAAGTTTGATATATTAAGCACATTTTAAGCATAATTTTTGAAAAAGTAGGACAAGTAAGTGTTAAGTGTTCTAATTCTCCAATCCCCCCACTTAAGTTAAACAACGTCCTCGTTGTTTGTATAAAAGGTTAAAAACTGGAAAAGGAAAGAATTAGAACAGAAAAACTCCCCTGAGATTTGCTCGGTATGATCCTCCATTTGATTAGAGCAAAAATCATCTTTCTTGTGGATTAGAACGTTAAAACTTCATACTTGATGTATCCACAGGAAATTCAGGAAACTATAATACCACCAACACTTTAAAACACACCTAAGATAAGAAAGGTTCAACTTGCATAACACATTAGTAGTTAGGAAAAATAAAACTTAAAAATTAAAACTGAAAATCATCAGGTCAGTCGATGCGCCGTATCTTATTGAAGAAGATACGCCGTATCGATCCTGGAATAAATACGGATCAGAATAAAGATGCGCCGCATCCTTAACCAGGGATGCGCCGCATTAAAATAAACTGATAAATAGTTTTAGAGTCGAAAAATAAAAATGCAGAAAAAAAAATAAAATAAGATATGACCATTGCAGAGGATGCGTCGCATCTCACGACTGAGATGCGCCGTATCTCCATGCGGCCTGGACTGACTCGACACAGAAAACAGAATAATAAAAGATAAATCCGGGTTGTCTTCCGGTAAGCACTTGTCTTTATTCCAGAGTCTTCAAGTTAGACTCACGTTCAGCTCAGCAATAAGTCCTTGTCACGGTCCATCCTTCGTCCTTCATCCGAAAGATTTTCCCGTATATCTCTGCGACGTTTTCTTCCGTTCGACTTAGTCTAGCATAACTCTTCGTCTTCACCGCAGTATATTCTTCATTAGGACTCAAAGAATATTTGATGATTTTAAATTGTTCAGAAATAATCATGGGTGGCTCATTGTAAGGAATCCCGAGTAGTTGACACTTTCTTTTGGTGAATTCTTCCTCGTCTTTATCAACAAACTTAAAATAAGGATCCTTAATTAAATAATCATCTAGTTCTTCAATTAGTGACTTATCGTCTTGAATTGCCTCCCATTCTCTTTCCAAATCATATTGTAACCGTCGACTAAGCTTCGTGAAATCATCAAACTGTTTATGCACCCATTCCCAGAAAGTAGTATCCGATGTCCCCTTAAGTCCCTTCAAGCGTTCAATTCTGCCCTTTTCTTGTAAAGCCTCCGATTTTCGTGGGCAGTCTTCAATATTATCGTACCATTCATAATCTTCAAAGGTTACATCGTTGCCAACCCGTTTCATCCCAATTATACTTCCCCCATTACAGGTTCCGTCACTTTTATAATCGCAGGTCGGCCAAACACTACTTCCGTCCTTGAAAACGAAGGGTGTACATGTATGATTAATGTGCTCAAATTCCCATGGTTTATCCGATACCCATGGTACTTGGTCATTCCATTCATAGTACCAGGTGTTTTTGAAATCGTCATAAGTCTTAAATCCTGGTAGATCTCCAGTAAGCACATCATCGTCGACTTGAAGAAGGTAGTTAAATTCCTTGAACTGCTTGCACAAGGGTGTCTCATATTCTAACAAATCAATGTCAATTCTGAAAAGTTCTTCAATGCCCTCATTGATTGTTGAATCATGATGTGACGACCCATAATCGCTTTCTACTTCTTCGTCTTCTCCTCTCATCCAATATACCCATAATGCATCCTTAGTAGCTCGATCCATGCTCTTATGGTTATTAAACTTACTAGCTAACCATTCTGAAAAATCTACATCGTTAGGATCATGGTTAACGTCAAAGCAAACCTTCCCAATCATATTCTTTTTTATCTCCATGAACTCGTTAAATTGCTTCTTAAAACTCCGAGTCAACCATGAAGTCATAATCTCCTTGACTTCGTTTGCAGGGGCAAATTCCGGACTACCATATTTGAGTTCTAGCCAATCATTGAGGGAGAGGTCTATCAATCTTACTATCCTGCCATGAAATAGTAATTCCGCCAAAGCATAATTCATGTCATTATCCTGATAGTTCTCATCTAATCCCCAGTACCACTCGAAATAAGGCATGTAAGAGTTTTGGGTATTGTCTCCACCACAGTTGTTGTTGCTTGAGTCCATGTATGCAAGAGAGAATTTCCCATCATCTTCTTCGATAGTAGTCCAGTTCAATCCTTCTGCTTCAATCTTAGGCCATAAGAGCGACAATTCTTCTCCAGTGTACCTCACAAATACATCATAAGAGAACACCTCCTCGTCAATGTTGGACAAACGCATGAATTCCTTAAAAGCAGCTTCAAGAGGAGTCTCCCAGGAGAATAAATCTGCATCGATCATGAGTACATTGAATGAATCTGAAAACAAGCATTCCTTAGCAAGATATCCGTTAACTGACATGTCTTCCATAGCAAAATCTGTCATCCAAGGTAAAATCATCAGTAGGATTTGTTCGCTAGAAGAGAAATTAATGAATATAGAAACGGATATAAGAATACAAATAGCTGATATCTGCAGACGATGCGCCGTATCCAAAAAGTTGGATACGCCGTATCTTATAATCGTTAAAATTTAATCAGACTTTATTCAGAAAATAGATACGCCGCTTTAGAATTTAAGAATGCGCCGTATCGAGTTAATTAATCAAAAATCAACTTATCCAATTAAAATTAAATGCGTCGTATTAACGAAAGTTAATGCGCCGTATTTTCGTTACGTTTAAAAATAAAAGATTTTTGATTCAGTAAGATGCGCCGTATCGACAGAGATCGATACGCCGTATCTGTTTAATAATTCGCAAACTGTTTTTAATTAAAATAATAGATACGCCGTATCTGCGAAAGCAGATGCGTCGTATGGCATTAACGTTATAGAAAAAAAAATTTTATCAAAAACAGATACGCCGTATCTGCAAAAGCAGATGCGTCGTGTTACTTTATCGCTTAGAAAAATTTTCTTATTAAAAACAGATACGCCGTATCTTGGGGAAAAGATGCGTCGTATCGAATTAATTAAACGCGTTGTATATAAAAAAAAATTAAACGCAATACGCCGTATCTGAGAGATCAGATGCGCCGTATCGTTTGATTTAGCACAGTACAACGATAGCAGAACACACAAAAAAAAACGAAAAATAAAACAAAAACAAAACACACGAACAAAAACAAATAAAAACAAAAATAAAAGAAAACAAATAGCACACAATACAACAAATATGCAAAATAGTACAATGATGCAATTAATCTAATAAAAAGAAAATTAACCTAATTAAAATACTAATCAAATTAACAGATAATAACAATTCACTCCCCGGCAGCGGCGCCAAAAAACTTGATGGGCGTGCGTTGGAGTAAAGTTTTGGCAGTTTTAATGCCTACTCAAGTTTTAAATTTATATTTAGCCGACTTATCAATAACACACACACTTAACGAGCAGTGTACCCGGTCAGTATGAAGATAATGGTAAGTAGAGTGTCGATCACTAAGAGTGGAACGTATTATCTAGTTATTCTAATCAGTATTTTAATATCCTAACGCAAGGGGGTTTCAGCCTGAGAGACTGGCACAGTTTTGTAGTAATTAAATGATAAAATAAACAAATAGGCACGAATCAGCAAGTAGCACACATGTACACAGATAGATACTCGAGACAATAAGAGGGCTGTCCTTATGATTAAGTAGATTGTCACTTGTTTTATTGATAGCTTTATATGAAGTGTATGTAATTAACCCTTTCTCGTTGGTCCTATTCTCATCGGCGAGTAAACCCTTAATGATTACTTATGTCTAAAAGTTATTCCTAAGTGATCAATTTAGAAACAACCGTGGGAGCCACATCTTGTCCCGCAGTCGGATGCCCGCAAGCCACTAATAAACATAGAGGTTATCAATGCACTAATAAGTAGTAACCAAAGACATCAACATATAAACTTTAATTGATGGGAAAGCAAGTATTAAAGGGAGTGCAATCTTTCGTTGTCACATTACACAAGCCACCAATCCTGATGAATTAAAGTTTGCTAACACAATAAAACAAAACTACTTAATGAATTAAATACATGCAGCACCTTCTTACAGCTCTTGTATCTTCGATTTGGGTGTGTCTTGTGCTGCCTCCTTGACTGAATTCGTCCTCCTGTTCTGCTGTCCGAACTTCGGTTTTAGGGTTTCGAACTTTTTAACTCGTCTGGTCTACGGGGTATTTATAGTTTCTGTCTGAGGGAAGATGCGGCGCATCTACTAAGTAGATGCGGCGCATGTACTTAACTTCGCGTGGGGTCCAAGATTATAATATTCAGGAATATTCGTACACCGCCAGAAGATGCGGCGTAACTCTTGATTAGATGCGGCGCATGTCCTCTTGTATCTTGGATCGTATCTGGTGATATCTTGATAGAGATGCGGCGCATGTTGATAGTGAGATGCGGCGCATCTGGAGCAGAATTGACTTGATCTTGTCCATGTCAGTAGACTTCCACTTTATGCACGTTTTGCTCCATTATTAGTCCATAATCGCTAAGTTTCACCAAATGCTTGTTTTTACCTGAGAATTACAAAAGTAAACAATTAAGTATCAATCCTCATACATAATATAGTAAAACAAGTCAAATTAATAGGATAAATGATAGTAATAAAATGTACTTATTTGAGTTCATCAGTTATAATACTTGGTGGAAAGAAAAAGACAGATTCGATTAAGTTATTTTGTTTTATTCTTAAAACAAAAGAATAAAACAAAAGGGTTATTAATTAAGAGGTATTGCACAAGGGACTTTGTAATTTGTGATTGTGAGGTTTAATATATCACAAGGTTTAGCAAATTAACAAAGGGATTAAAGAATGACGGGAGCCAAGTTTGACATCGAGAAATTCGATGGAACTGGTGATTTCGGGTTATGGAGAGTCAAGATGCGTGCTTTATTAATCCAACATGGATGTGAAGCAGCTCTGGAGGTTTTACCCGCGGATATGGATGCTACAGCGAAAGCTGAGCTAAACAAGAAAGCTCACAGTGCCATAATTTTGTGTTTAGGTAACAAGGTTCTGAGAGAAGTTACCGGGGAGACGACTGCAGCGGGGGTTTGGACCAAGCTCGAGACTTTGTACATGACAAAGTCCTTGGCCAACAAGTTGTACCTAAATAAGAAGTTGTATACATTCTACATGCCGGCTGGACGTACGATTCCCAAGCATATAGATGAGTTCAACAAAATCGTTCTTGATTTAGCAAATATTGAGGTAAAATTCGAGGATGAAGATCTTGCTTTATTATTACTCACTTCTTTACCAGCATCATACGAACACTTTGTGGATACCTTGCTTTATGGACGGGAAGCTTTGACTTAAGAGGATGTGATGGCCACACTGAATTCAAAGGAAATCAAAGAAAGGTCTAAGGCGAAGGGGATGATGGTGAAGGGTTATATGTGAGGGGAAGAACTGATCGCAGGAATTCGCATCAGTCTAGGGGAAAGTCAAGATCAAAGTCTCGAGGTGGAAGACTCAAGTGCTATATTTGCCAGTCTGAGGAGCACTTGAAGAGAAATTGTCCAAAGAATAATCGCAAGAAGTCAAATGGTTTCGTCAAGAAAGATGATCAGCCAAGCTCCAGTGGTTCGATTTATGACGGTTCTGAGGTGATGATGGTTATGAGTGCAGAGGCTCTGCTAGATTGGATCATGGATTCAGGAGGTTCATACCACATGACACCCAGGTTAGATTTATTTTTTGATTTTCTGGAATGCGATGGGGGCAGGGTACTGTTGGGTGACAACAGGGAGTGCAAGATCAGAGGTATTGGCAAGGTAAGGGTACAACTGAAAGATGGGTCAAGTTTTGTGTTACACAATGTCAGGTATATTCCTGAATTGAAAAGAAACTTGATATCGCTGGGAACTCTTGAAAAAGAGGGATATACCGTAAAAATGCAGTCGGGCAAAATCAAGGTGATTAATGGTTCCAGGGTTATTTTATCTGGAACCCGAAGGGATAATTGCGTATACTCTTTGGATGGCCATGCAGTGGCGGGTGAGCTTAATGCTAGTGTTGAAGAAAAAGACAGTCTTGCGCAGGTTTGGCACAAAAGACTGGGACATATCAGTGAGGCGGGACTTCAGGTGCTAGAAAAGCAGGAGCTGTTTGGAAAGAAGAGTCTAGGTAAGCTCGATTTTTGTGAGAATTTTGTTCTGGGAAAGTCACATCGAGTCAGTTTCGGTGTAGGAAGGCACACTACTCAGGGAGTGATAGACTATGTTTATTCAGACTTATGGGGTCCGTCTCAGGTGGAATCATTGGGAGGTAAGAGGTATTTCTTATCTATTGTTGATGATTATTCCAGGAGGGTATGGGTTTATATTCTCAGGTTCAAATACGAAGCATTTGAAAAGTTCAAAGAGTGGAAGCAGTTAGTAGAAAATCAGACTGGGAGGACGGTTAAGAAGCTTATGACAGATAATGGTCTTGAGTTCTGTAACCGGGAGTTTGAACAGTTGTGCATAGAGAGTGGGATTGCTAGACATTTGACAGTTGCCGGGACGCCGCAGCAGAATGGATTAGCAGAACGGATGAATAGAACTCTCATGGATAAGGTACGCTGTTTATTAATTCAGTCTGGATTGCCCAAGACCTTCTGGGCGGAAGCGACATGTACGGCCGCATATCTTATCAATAGGTCACCATCGACAGCGATTGAGAAAAAGACACCTATGGAGATGTGGTCGGGACATCCAAGTGATTATGGGATGTTGAGGATTTTCGGCTGTGTCGCATATTCACACGTTAAACAAGGTAAGCTCGAGCCGAGAGCGGTAAAATGCGTTCTTTTGGGGTATCCTGAAGGTGTGAAGGGGTACAGGCTATATAGGCTTGATAATGAATCACCTAAAATAGTCACTAGCAGGAACGTGGTCTTCAATGAAAGTGTCATGTACAAAGACACATTGAAGGATTCAGGTGCAGGTACTGATAAGTCTGTTGAGGAATTACAGGTTGAGGTGGAACTGCAAAGGTTAAATAATCATTCGCTTGAGGAAGATCAGACAGATGATCAGGAAGATGGCGATGATGAAGATGCAGGGGATCAGGATCATGATCAAACACCGGATCTCACAGATTATCAGTTGGTTCGGGATAGAGAGCCAAGGACAAGAACGAAACCTTTGAGGTTTTGAGATGAGAGTAATATGGCTGCTTACGCGTTTGCTGCAGCAGAGGAAGAAGATACTCATGAACCATTGACATACCAGGAGGCAGTTGCTTGTGAAGATAGTTCTAAGTGGAAAGCTGCTATGGATGAAGAGATGGATTCTCTGAGGAAGAATAAGACCTATGAGTTAGTAGATCATCCAGCTGGGCAAAAGCTGGTGAGCTGCAAATGGCTGTTCAAGATAAAGGAAGGGATTAAAGGTGTTCAAAAGCCTAGGTACAAGGCAAGGTTGGTGGCTCGTGGATTCACACAGAGGGCAGGTATTGACTATAATGAAGTATTTTCACCTGTAGTTCGACACACATCTATTCGGGTTATACTTGCATTAACTGCGTGTAGAGATTATGAGCTGGAGCAGCTTGATGTAAAGACGACATTTTTACATGGGAATCTTGAAGAAGTGATCTACATGAGGCAGCCACCGGGATATGAACAAGGTAACAAGGTATGTTTGTTAAAGAAATCCCTTTATGGTTTGAAGCAGTCACCTAGGCAATGGTATAGGAGGTTTGATGAGTACATGCTGAGCAACGAGTTTAAGCGTAGCAGTTACGACAGCTGCGTATATTACAGGAGTTATGTACCAGGTGAGTATATCTATCTACTGTTATATGTAGACGATATGCTGATTGCTTGTAAAAGCAAGGCTGAGATTGGGTCTATCAAGTCTTTGCTTAATAAGGAGTTTGACATGAAAGAACTCGGGGAAGCAAAGAAGATTCTTGGTATGGAGATCATCAGGGATCGGAGTCGCAAGATTCTGAGGGTGTCACAATCCGGGTATGTTTCTAAGATTTTAAATAATTTTAGAATAGACAATGGGAAATCGGTTCAGATGCCATTGGGTGGGCACTTCAAGCTGTCGTTGAAGGATTGTCCGGTTAGGGATTGTGATGTTGAAAGGATGAGTAAGGTGCCGTATTCAAATGCGGTTGGGAGCTTAATGTACTTGATGGTGTGCACGAGGCCAGACATAGCGTATGCAGTAAGTGTTGTTAGCAGATATTTGGCGAATCCAGGTAAAAATCATTGGGAAGCAGTGAAGTGGATTTTGAAATATTTGCGGGGTACTGCAAACGTGGGTTTGGTGTTTGGGACAAATCATGGCAACCATGTGGACGTAACAGGTTTTGTTGATTCAGACTACGCAAAGGATCCGGATAAAGGTAGGTCGATCACAGGTTACGCGTTTTTAGTACAGGGATGTGTTGTAAGCTGGAAGGCAACGCTACAACACGTGGTGGCTCTTTCAACTACAGAGGCGGAGTATATGGCCCTTACGGAGGCTGTGAAGGAAGCTATTTGGCTAAGGGGACTCTTGGAAGAGTTGGGCGTGGAGCTTAACACTGTGGCAGTTAATTATGATAATCAAGGCGCGATTCACTTATCGCGAAATCATGTTTTTCATGAAAGGACTAAGCACATCAATGTGCGTTATCACTTTATCAGAGAGGTCTTGGAAGCAAAGACGGTTGAAGTTCTGAAAGTGGGTACTGAACACAATGCTGCGGATGCCTTGACGAAGGTGGTACCTGGACACAAGTTTCAACACTGCTTGGAGTTGCTGAGCGTTGGTATAGGCTAATATAAAGCCTAAGGTGGAAATTGTTATGTTTAGTCTTTATTTTAGCTTGTGTTGAAGTCTAGGGGGTTAAGTGTATTTAGTCAAATAGCAATAGTTAGCTTGAGTCTAAAGCTACACGTTTTTCCTTTGTTTCCTGTTTTCATAACCGACTTAGATCGAGTCCTTGTAAAAGTCGGTTTGTCCTCCCCCCTCATCTCTATAAAAGGAGGTGAGGGGGGAAGGGGTCTAGTCACGTCATTCTTTCAATACTAATCAAGGTTCGATTAGGGATACTTACTTGTGCATCGTTCTTTACTTTTCTGTCGACATCATAACTAGCTGTGGTGTGTTCGACTTCACGATCGGGATTATTCCGCTCTAGTAATCAGGGTTGTTGGTCGACAAGACTAACATTCTTGTTTTGAAACATAATTGCAGATCACATGTGCTGTTTCGTTAAATATACAACATCTCTAAGAAAACAAGATCGTATTTAATATGTTGTGGAGTTCTTCGATTTTGTGTACTCAAGGAACATACCCTTAGTTATACGTTATATATAAATGTAGATGTAACATAATTGTGACTTGTATTTTGGATGTATGGCTTAACAACATGTAGCAACATCCTTGTCAAGTTCTTGGGTTTTTTCGTTTACATTTAATGTTACATGTTTGTTCAAATCATTAATTTTGCTTACCTTGCCTGGAATGTTGAACTTGATGGCAGGGAAATGTTCTCTTATAGGTAAATGCCTGAAACTTTTGTTTGCAGATGAATGTTGTGACAACCGTCAGATTTCTAGGTCAGTCAACTTTGATATTTGACCGAACATTTGATAAACTAGTTGCTTATGTGTATTGAACTTGTGTGTATTGGGTAGTTCATGTGATTCATTTCATGGATGATCTATTATATAGCTACCATATGTCTAAATGACATTATGTGCTATATGTATTCTTTAGTACTCACGTTTATTGAAACGTTGACGTCAATTCACTTAAGTGCATTTTAGGGTTCTTACGACAATTATCGAATTCATGGTATTGGTTTAAGCTTATTAAACGAATCTATAAAGTTTATAAATAATATTTACTCATGATGATAACAATGATACAATGATTTATAAAGTGTATTTTTAGTTTTGGAAATTCGTTTCTTATTTATAAATCGTTTTGAGTCATTTTACGATAAAACGGGAAGTAACGGGTCGTATTTAGCAAACTAGGAGTTTTTGTGAATTATCCAATGTATATAATAAATAAATAAAATAATAAAAAATAAAATAAAGAATATAGATATATAAATCGGCCGAATATAGGGATACATAAAGAAAAAAATATATATTTTAGGGATATTACCTAATTTACGAATCTTAATCCCAAACCAATTCAAACAACCTCCAACTCCTATTTAGACACCCCCAAACGACTCAAACCCCTCCCTATCAGATTTTTTAGTCGACCACAACCCCAAGAAAAAAGGATTGAAGCCCTAGTTCGTGTTCAAAATTCTTAGGATCCCGGTTAGTGTTCTTGGTTATTTAATTTAAGTTTTATGTTCTTTATGATTAATTTTGTAACTCACATGATGGATTAGGGTTAATAAAATTATGATCACAATCTGTAAGTTAAGGTTTAGAGATGATTAGAACACTTAATTAATATACGCATTTAGACAATTACACGCAAGATTAAGCACGTTAGGGAATAGGTCAGAACTCGAGTTATACAATAGCTTTTTACATATTCCTTGAACCTAAAATTAGGTTCAAAGAGTTCACTAACTGACCCAATTTGTTTGGGGTCGATCCGAGTTGATTTGGTCATTCAAATAATTTAAAAGAAATCGGGTGTCAAAGCTGAGTTTTTGGGACATATTTGGACAGTAAAGTGGAATTTTTTTCTCATAAACTATAACGAGTTGTGACCTATAAATTTAGCAGACATATTTCATATGTTTATTAACTATTGTGTTTTTGTGGATTTTTCTAAAAACTCTAAATATTTTTAATAAATGCAAACTTTTTGGGTGTACAATCAAGTCAAATTCTGATTAGTTGTGGTAAACTAATTTTTATGATATAGTTTCACTAGGAGATAAAATCTAGGAAACTTAGTGGAAATACTTAACTCATATAAGTACTTTTGATAAAAATTTGGGATCCTCGGTAGGTCTATAATGGTGGTTTAAAAATTCATATAAGTGAACCAGAATCTAATTAAAACAAGGTTTAAACAATTTAAAGTGAGCTTATAAGTAGACGCAAATACCTAATGAATTCTCACATGTGCACTTGAATTTCAAGTAGTATGTCATGGAGGAATGATTAGTTAATCACTTCCAATCCATCTCATGTGATTTACAGTGGAAGGGTTGTAAAAACTTGTTCACTTGTAACTTATGCATTTTCATTGTTGTAGATTGCTAGCTTGGATTTGTGCTTTCAGTGTGATTGTCAAGGTGAGTTCTCGTGGCCCCATTTTAACTATATTTTCCTGGGGGAAAATAATACTCAAAGATTATTTCAAGCTTTTTATGTCGTGCTTAAATATTGTTTTCCTTTGGACAAATTTTGTGTGTTTATAATTGCGTTAGTTGCACTAGTGGTTTTGCTGTGTGGTTCTTTCTTTGTGGTTATTGCATTAGTGGTACATACTGTGTGGTGCAAACATTGTGTGGTATTTTCTTCGTGGTTCTTACGGCGTGGTACAATCCCACATAGTCGTGAAAAATACACACGTTTTAGCTCCAACTGGTAGGCTACGTGTTGATTACATGTGGGTTGCATGACTCTTTTTCGCGGTTCGAATAGCAATTGGATAACATTTATTACTACTTGTCCTGCGCTAAGTTTTATTATTATTAAATGCACACATGTCCTACTCATATACAATGAACGGTAACCGATTTTGTTTATTTAAACCCACGATCTCACCAATGTTATGTTGACATTTTCGAGTATACATTTAAGGATATCAAATGTTCAGGGCTTGCAAGACCTTAGGATACTTGCATTTGAGTCATTTATGCTATCATTAAGATTTCCTATTTCATATTTTATACTTATGATATTTTTGGTTGAGACAGTTTGGATTTTATAATTTTATGACTATGTATTGTTATGTTACGATTAACTTCGATACAAGTCTCCTCTTGTGTCAGGTGTCGTCATGACATTTTGATTTCCGATTGCATTTAGTGATTCTCTATTTTTATCAAGGTGTTGTGACGATACCACTCATGTTATGCCTCGCGTTTCCGCCTTGGTGTGGTGTGACAAATGCATTGTTTCAACTTTTTATTGGCAGTTAACTTCTTTTTCCGATGGCAAGTGTTTGTTAAAGTTCGTCAGTTAGTAATTGCAAATAGGTAGATTAGAGGAATATATTGAAGGTGCTTTAAAGACCCATACGGTTAGTTTTGTGAATTTGTCACATAATGTCATGCTGCAGTTTTCAATTTTCATTGTGAATGATAACTACTCTAAAGTAATACTTCAGCTCCTATTTGTGTATATATTAGTTAAGCATGTCAATTACTTTTGTCTACTTATAGCAAGCAACAATGTGTCACTTAATCTTCACATATTGTCATCTGTTCATTGCTATTTTGCTAGTATGTAAGAAGATTAATCCCGTCAGCTCCTTTGCCAAGACAGCACATGCTACCACTAGTAGTTACTGCCAATTGACCCTGAAAAGCCCAGGCAAAAGACCACATACTCAACCTCATTTTGTACACATCTATATGGATACGCACCTGCAGTAACTTAATTTTTACCAAAGATGTCGATTTTGTTGCCATGTCTATGCGAATACCTGAACTGCTTACACATGTAAGTGCATATATCACAAGATATTTGCCTCTTTGACTATATCATCACATTATGGTACTCTGAAAATCATAATACTTGAGGGTTGTGCTATACCATATACTTCAGCAAATGAATAGTGCATGGCGGCTTTAATGTTGTTTCAATTTTTAGGTGTGTTATGGTCAATACACTACAACATTCGACCCTTTTGGAGGGGACATTTCGACCCTTTCGGCGGGGAGGGACATGTCCCCGCCGAAAGGTCCCCGCTAACAGCCCGCCGCTGATACTTTTGGCGGGGACAATTGTTAACTTTTGACGAGGACAAGTGGGTCCCACAGCCTTTGAGCTGGTCAAACTTGGTCCAGCGTGGCATTACTTTTGGCATGGCATTACTTTTGGCAGGGACATGTCCCCGCCAAAAAGTCCGTTAATTAACCAGAAAGTTACTTAATTAAGGGATTATGATAATTAATTAAGTCTTTTGGCGGGGACGTGTCCCCGCTAAAAGAACCATCCACTGTTGCAGTAAATTCTTTTGGCGGGAACATGTCCCCGCCAAAAAGGGTAATCCAGTGTTGTAGTAAATTCTTTTGGCGGGGACATGTCCCCGCCAAAAAGCGTAATCCACTGTTGCATTGAATTCTTTTGGCGGGGACATATCCCCGCCAAAAGGCTTAACTAGATTAAACTGGTTCAGCCTTTTGGCGAGGACATGTCCCCACTAAAAGCCTCTGACCCATTTTGCAGCATATTGCTGCAAAATGGGTAATTTTCAGATTTTTTCGGGAAAAAATCTACAGCATCACAACCTGTATATTGCTACAACACCACAAGACTCGCATCACAAATTCGCTAAACATAATATCATACATATTCAAATTCGCTAAGTTAACATAATAATGCATATATATCCAAATTCGCCAAAAATGGTTCAAAAACCGTGATCATATGATCATCTACAAAACTATACATAAGCTAGTTATCTGCAAAATGGTAAAAAAACTATACATAAGCTAGCTATCCGCAAAATGGTCCAAAACTGTACGCGGGGAACAATTTAGCGGGAATCCTAACACATAAATTACATAAACACATAATAATCCATGTAAATCTACACAACTTTGTCCATAACCCCAAAACAAATATAAACCGACCCATCGGACCCAAACAAGCCATACGCTACTCCCCAGTCTCCCCACTCCCCTCCCCGGAACCTCGAGACTCACCCTGTGAAGCATTTTGTGATCCCGATGTCCCCGGCAAGCCACTCGCTAGCCGCTCAGTCCAACCCGGCTGAGTCCTGGCCAAATCCAGCAAAATATCAACATGTGTCCTTTGCGTGGACAGCTCCTGGGTTTGCTTCTGCACGATTTCCTGCAGCAAGGACGAGGAGGCTTGCTCGCGAGCTCGTGAGGCGCTGAGGGTCGTCTTCTGACCACCGCCGGGTAACACTGGACCTACGCCAGGAATATGACCGCGCTGCTTACCACCGATCACGTGGCGCATAATATCCAGGTCAGTCCTAGTCATCCCGGAGGAGCTGCTCTCTGTCCGCATCCGTATCATCTCATTCTGTTTAGTTACAAAAAAACAAGAAAAATAATATATAAGTCGTGATTTATTATATTGCATTAATGGGTGAGTTTTTGGAAATAAATTATACTTACGTATCTAGCCTCGGACACTGGAGAGTCAAAGACGTCGCCTCTCGTATGGTTGTGTCTGTAAAGCTCGATCAAGTCTCTACCATCCGTGGAGTCGGTGGGGTGGCTCAACTGTTTATAAATAAAATCAATAACGACTCACCCAACACTATATATATAAATAAAATGATTAAAAAGTGTCTTACGAAGTTATCGCGTATAACAGGTAACGAATGGGATCCATGAAGGCTAGAACTCATGCTCGCGAGCCGGTTTTGCCTGTTAATCGCCCCGATCCTCAACTTCTTTGGGTCTGACCAGTGCTTCACCTGCTTATTATAAATAATAAAAACTATTATATAAATGAATTATTATTATTATTATTATTATTATTATTATTATTATTATTATTATTATTATTATTATTATTATTATTATTATTATTATTATTATTATTATTATTATTATTATTATTATTATTATTATTATTATTATTACTACTATTATTATTATGATAATAATAATAATAATAATAATAATAATAATAATAATAATAATAATAATAATAATAATAATAATAATAATAATAATAATAACGTGTCGATCTAGTAATTTACCTGTTTTTCCGAATCCTCAGGCGTCTGGTTCGCCGGACGCTTATTCTTGATATCCTCAACTTTCTCAACCCCACCTTGCCGTGTAAAATTTTGTCTTTTGAATTTGTATTTGTTGTCATCGTATCGCTTTCTAAGTTAAGCTTCAATACTTCTGACAATATCGTCTACATCCGGACCGGCAAGGTGTTCGCCGAGATCAAAGAAATGCTACAATAAAATATAATTAAAATAAATATACAAATTTAAATAAACAGACAAATTTAAATAAATAAACACATTTAAAATAATTAAACACAATAATTAAAAATAATAAAAGATAAAAAAAACTTACATGGAGATGGTTATCGATGTGGGCCTTGGTGGTCTCGGGAACCTTATCCCACGAATCGTAATGCATGGGAATTGATTCCCGTAGCAACGTCCCGACCATGTTGGAGAACCACGAAGAGTGATCGCCAACATGCACCCACATCCCTTTTGCGTTCTTCCGGAATCTGATCGATACCGGATGACAGTCTCATTCCTCATTTGGTGGAGTTTCGCGTTCTTTGTGGGACAACATAAAAAGTTATCAATTTCAAATAATGATCAAGTTTAATTAAAATAATCGAGAAATCCTAAAAAACTCACAAACACTGCTCTGTTTTCCCCTGTTACCCTACCGAATGCATCGAAGGTTACCTTGAGCTTTATTGCACTAGGTTTGTCATGCTTCGCGCGAAACTTTACTAGCCTGGTTGAGCCCCTCTTAGCTAGTATCTCAGCTGCTTGGTTGGTTACAGGTTCATCTATATCTTCTTCATCAGAATACTTTTCGGATTCATATTCTAAGGCGTTATCATCATGTACAATATGATCAGGAGGAAGCAAAGTATGGTTATCAACAATGGGTTCAGTTTCCATGACTCTTGAGCAACAAAGGGTAAAAAAAATGATTATGGCTTAGCTTGGAGAGTAATGGTGATAGAAGATTTGATTTTTGTTTTTTCTTTGCAGTCTTTTTTTTAAGGAGAGAAAAGAGGCTATACACCAAGAATATGAATCGTTGTGATTCAAAAAATTTCGATCCAAAAATTTGCCTCCAAGTTGTAATTTGAAATTAGCAATTGAATTATTTGAAAATTTTGCCTTTGAACCTGTTAATTAAAGCATAAACTTGAATAAATCAAAATTTTGGCTCCAAATTTTATAGAGTACTATCTTAATAATCGCAAATGTATCATACTGTGCAACCATCACATCAACAGTACAAACTACTACCCATTTAACAAACCAAAATACTTACATAATTACCAGTTATTATACCCTTACTAATTACATTTACAAAACACAAATTACTAATTACCTTTTTGTTATTTGGATTCATTGTTTGCGTGCTTGTGTTTGCCAGAAGAATGTGTGTGTTGATTAGGGTTTATTGATTTTTATGTGTGTTTACAAATGACCGGGTCAAGGGATTAATTGCAGGTTGAATATTGAATTTGTGGTTTGGTTTAACTATAGCTGAAGTGGCAAGATTTGTAAAAAAAAAAAAAAAAAAAAAAAAAAAAGCTAATGGTGATGACGTGGCGGTGAAATCCGGCTATAGCCGGTAAATAGGGATGGCAACGGTTCGGGTTCGGGGCGGGTTTTAGTGTACCCGTAACCGAACCCGTTTATAATATACCCGTACCCGCCCCATATCCCACCGGATACCCGATTAATATTATCCATCGGTTTTTCAGGTTTCCCCGCGGGTATCAGTTATCCATAGTTGAATATTATATGGACAAAATTGGCGGTATTAAGATTAAGTCACGCTAAAATCCACCGAAAAAACAAAAGAAAATACTCTAACCACTCCCAACAATAACTCAGCTTTAAACTTTAACACACTGCCACCTCAGCTTTAACACATTCACCCTTAATTAACTGAGCTTTAGTTATACACAAGATGTTTAACGAATGAGCCGAGATGATATGGTTATACACGAGATGTTTAACGAATGAGCCGAGATGATATGGTTGTATACGAGATGTTTAACGAATGAGCCGAGATGATATGGTTGTATATGAGATGTTTAACGAATGAGCCGAGATAATATGGTAATATGGTTGTATACGAGATGTTTAACGAATGAGCCGAGATGATATGGTTATACACGAGATGTTTATCGAATGAGCCGAGATGATATGGTTGTATACGAGATGTTTAACGAATGAGTCGAGATGATATGGTTGTATACGAGATGTTTAACGAATGAGCCGAGATGATATGGTTATACACGAGATGTTTAACGAATGAGCCGAGATGATATGGTTGTATACGAGATGTTTAACGAATGAGCCGAGATGATATGGTTGTATACGAGATGTTTGACGAATGAGCCGAGATAATATGGTTGTATACGAGATGTTTAACGAATGAGCCGAGATGATATGGTTATACACGAGATGTTTAACGAATGAGCCGAGATGATATGGTTGTATAAGAGATGTTTAACGAATGAGTCGAGATGATATGTTTGTACATGATCAACACACCTGATGAAGCGAAAAGTGTACCGCTTTTAAGGGGTCATTTAAGCCCTAAATCGTATTTATTTGATCAAATATCGCCCTAAATCGTTCCTTTTGTCATTTTAGGTACTTTTGAGGAGAAATCTGGAAAAGGAGGCATTTTGGACGTTTTTGGAGCATAAAAGTGAAGAAAACGGCAAAGTCTCAAAAATCGGCTGAAAGTTACCTTTGACGGCGTCACAATTAACCCCAGACGGCGTCATGCCTTGGCAAGAAAAAGTGGACGTGAAATTTACTCATGATAAGCCAGTGAAAATAGCATGTGAATTCTGACGGCGTCACGCTTTAACTTGATCAAGGGCGTCACGGCTTAAATCAAAAGGGGACGGCGTCACGTTTAAGGTTCGACGGCGTCAAGCCTTGATAAGCCAGAATGGATTTTGAAGAGCTAAAGAGGGACGGCGTCAAGAAGGTCATCCGGGAACCCTAGAAGCGGCGAGGTGACGGCGTCACACTCCATAAGGTGACGCCGTCAGATCCAAAAATCTATATATAGTTTTCTAATTTTTTGTCATTAGAGAGAGCTTAGTGTGTGGAATTTTGGGAGAAAACCCTAAGACGAATTTAGCTCCTTTTTCAAGGCTTTTTGCCTTGAGATCTTCCATGTTACATTGAAGATAAGTTATCAATTAATCATTCAATATGTCTATGTGTTGTTTGATTTTATCTTATTCTTGTCTTTTGATTAACATGTTAGGCTAAATTTATCTTGTGTTTGCTTAGATCTAATGAAACCTAGCTATTGATTATTGGTTATTAGTGTGTTATTAGTTGTATTGGATGATTGTTTATCTATGTTAGGCTTAAGAAAACTGGCTAACTTCCTATTCGGTAACTTGCTTGAACGTCTTAAGAAACATGAACCAAATGCGTACTAAAGGTTTTTATGGTTGTATTTAATGCACAAGCGAATTCTAGTGATCCCATGTTAGGAGCTTCCTAGCCGGCTCGACATAGGAGTGAAGTAGGAGCTTGTAGAGTTGGGGAAGTAAGTACGCCACCCCACGAACGGTATTAAGGAATACACCCGTCATCCACGCGACTAATACACACTAATTAACCGGTAAAAGATAGTTAGGGAGTAAGGAAATCTAAGTAAACACATTTCTCTACACATAAGTTTCTCACCACATTTTATTTTCAGTTATTTATTTTATTTGCATTTGTAGTTATTTGGGTTAGTTGATTAGCAACTAATTCCGCCCACTCTTTCAAACCCGAGATTTTACTTGCTTTCATAAAAATATAAAAACATAAAAAAGAATCTTCCTCAACCCTTAGACCTATTAGAGTAGTTTTTCATACCTAACGAACACTATTCCCTGTGGAGAACGATCAATCCCCCGTACTTACCACTACACTATACTACATCGGTCAGGTACACTGCCTGGTGGGGTTGTAAGCCTCTTGAGATCCCTCGAGAGGTAAAACCTGTTGTAAGGTTGCAAAACCCACGCATCAAGTTTTTGGCGCCGCTGCCGGGGAATAGTTATTGTTTAGGTTGAATTTTTATTTTATAGGTCTACTCACTAGATTCCTTTCTAGTGAGATTTTTATTTTCTTTTTCTAGGTTTTCTTTAGTCTATCTTATTTCTTTGTTTGTTTGTTCGTAATTTCCATTGACTCTTCCGTTCACCATTATGGAGAACGCGAATCCACCATACCACCAACCACGTAATTCACCCACTCCATATGACATCTTGATGTTTAAACAACATAAAGATGAACCTCTCTATGATGCATGGACTCGTTTTAAATATATACTCCAAAAAGTCCCTCATCATAACTTCGATTTTTGGTCCCTAACTCAAATTTTTTACAATCATGTCGACCGACATGCCCAAAGGGACATTTACCATATTGCCGGCAGGGATATTAGGGAATTAAGTGCTGAGAAAGCATGGGAAGCTATTGAGAATTGTGCCCAATATTATTATATGGTAGACAACCCAACAAACATTAATACAAGTCAATTGACCACAAATTTCAAGGATCATGAAACAAGTTTGTTTGGGGATGAGGGTAGAGTTGAGCCACCTAGCTGCATGTCATGGTTAGGCACTACCATAATACAGGGTGAACACTTAGGTGATCTTGATGTGATGGAGGATCTAGCCGAGCATGATCACATTGATCAAAAAGACCTAGGTTTTATGATCGATGACGATGAATCTCAAGAAACACATGATGAATCTTTTGGGCAATTTGAATATAGCAGTCAGAATATTAAGGATGATCCTTATGATTCGGATATAGAAGCTGAGATGCCTAGAGAAGCACTTGAGATACTAGGGAAAATGTTAGGGTTAGATTCTACTAAAACACATGATGAGGATATAGGTGATCTTGACACAAGGAATGATGAGGTAAGTAACATAAGCCCACCAAGTACCCCACAAGTCCTACCATCATTTGAGGCACACACACACCGCCCGTGACTTACCCGGAAGAAGTTGAGGAGACTATAGGAACCCCAATAGAGGTAGAGCCCTTGGACCAAACACAACTAGAAGAAATAGGTTTGAATGCTTTTAGTGATCACAACCTTTCTTTTAGTCCTATGGAAGTTCCTAGTTTTGATGAGCCGGAGCCTCAACCAAAACCGTTACCTAATCTTCCATCCTTGGATGAAAATTTAGGAATTGAATTAGGTCCCGATCCACCCATCAAAACATATAGTCCGGGTAGTCTTAAGTTTAAGGTAGTGGACATTAAGCCTTGTAGTGAGGAAGACAATATAGGAGTGAAAAATGACCTTACATGTCTACATCACCCATTCATGATTGATCACAAGAAACATTATGGGTTTAAACCGGGTCTATTGGGTCAAGATAGATTCCCAATTAGGAGTCTCTCGAAGTTGTTAGAAAATGATCCCTTTTTAGGAGAACACTTTAACTCACCCATTGACCAAAGTGAACTAGGTAAGGTTATGATGAAAGGAGCACACCCCTTTGAGTATATAATTCATCCACCACTCTTTCCTCACGCGGCATACTTCCACCAAGATGGTGTGTATCGCTACTATCACCCGCACTTAATCCTAAGTGTAGGAAAAACCTCTCCTTTATCCGTTAAATAAGGGTAGAGTCAGGCTTGTGACTCGAACAAAAACAAGCGCTTCTTGGGAGGCAACCCAAGCTCTATTTGCTTTGTGTGTTTAATTATTTGTTTGTTTAATTTTATTTGTTTCCGTATGTGTGTTTAATTTTATTATTATTGATTCATGTTCAAAACTAAATTGTGAAAATGCTTTATCTTGTCTTTAACTTCGTCTTAACTACATATAAAGGTATTTTGCAAAAGTTAAGTGTAAGGGAAATCTAAATCGGTTTATTAGAACACAAATAAACATGAATCATAATAGTAATAAATGAACATACACATTAGTATTTGTTTGAGTCAAATGCTTGTATCGAGTCATAATGATGTTTTGCAGGAATTCCAGGAAGTAAGGTGTAGGTTTTTCCAAAAATTTTCCGGAAACGTAACATGAGAATTCTGTCAGATTATTTCTGACGGCGTCATGGTTTATAACCTGACGGCGTCAGATTTAATTTTCAGAAATTTTTGAAAGTTTTGTTTTTAAAAAGTTTTTATTAAAATCTCCAACTTATAATCTCCAGGAATCTGCAAAATTATCATTCCACAAGCATTATATCCTTATATATAGATTTATCCCGCCGATGTTATGCAGGTTTTCGTGTTTGTTTTCTCAGGTTTAATAGGTTATTTTGGACAAGGAGATGTTTATGGAATCAAGCTTTTGGCGATGCATTAGTCATGAAGCTTTTACATTCTCTTTGGAAGAAGATTTAACCGTGTAACTTCATTATCCACCGAGCGAATCAGGGGAGTATTTGATTTCATTCTTTTACTTTTTCTTTTACATCTTGTTATTTGAACATTGGGGACAATGTTCATATTAAGTGTAAGGGGAGGGTAAAAGTACGATTTTAGAGAATACAATTGCGCTTGACTTTTGTTTGTTTAATGGTAGATGTGTAATAAAACTGAGAGAAATACTTGTTAGGGTAATTTTAGTGCCAAATTTAAAATTTTTACAACATATAGGAGTGAAACTTTGATCTTAATAAGCGTCTCACGGATAGGAGTTATATGACTAGCACAAAAAACCGTACCACTAAAAAAAATTTTCCACCCCAAATATGTGAGGTTCGCCCCTAGAATTGGTAGGAAAAGCATTATGCTATGATGTGTGTACCGGTAGCACTTAGATTCTAGAACTTGCGTTAGGACCATTCCGAGGCCACAAGTGAGACTACATTCGTGTAGTTAGATTTACTACATGATAAGAGGCATTAGGATTAACCCATTGTTTTACACCTGCGTTTTTGTTATAATTACTTTGGCTACATTGGTCAAGTAATTCTCCCACAACCCTTTGCGTTGTACTCATTTTTAGTACACGATACCCCTAGTACACCCCTCAGAGCCTATCTTTTCGTTTCAACCTTTAAGCATTTTACTTAAAGGAAGAATTTGTTACACCCCACTTAAATGTACACCCAAATCGCCTTAGCCTACCTTGTATGCACTCATTTTTTGTGCATTATTGTTACAACATTTGTTTAAACCCAAGTTAATTATCTAGTTGATTACATGGTTGCTAAGTCGAGTCATATCCTTGTACATATTGTTTTGGGACGATTGGGACTCATGGGTAAAGTACTAGTGTAATGGAGTAATGGGGAAGAACATCATTTATTACCCCCATATGTGCTAAATATTTTAAAAGTACTTCAAGTTTTTCAATTATCTTATTTCGAGTCATTAGAATAGTTAATTGTAAAGTTATGTAAAAGTTCAAGTGTAAGGGGAATGCAACGCCCCTGTGATGTATTATTTTGGATGGTAGGGCAAAAGTGTATGCAAAAAAAAAAAAAAAAAAAAAATATATATATATATATATATAGAAAAAATCAAGAAAAATACAAAAAAATGAGAAAAAGAAAAGTAGAAAAAACATACGGACTACCATCCCGTTTTATTTTATGTTTATTTTATGTTTTTGTTATTTTCTTTCATTAGCTTAAGATTGAGTCGAGTCTTGGCTTAGCAACATTGTATAGTACATGTAATTGATCAAGATCTTTAACTCGCCACCAGTAAAATATCCTTTATCCAACCAAACCGTGTTTTCCTTTTCCCTACACCTAACGTTATAACCCATTTAAAAGCCCTCTTTGATAGTTTATCTTTGGTGCTTACGCCTAGTGGAGGAGGTTTTCGATCCTTTCCCAAGCCTATGGTAATCTATTTGCTATGATAGGTAGTGAGAGATATTATCCGTTTTCATTTATGAGATTTATTTTGATGACACTTGAGAGATGTGAGTATCTAAACACTACTTGTGAGGTGCTAGTATGTAATCTCCGTGCTTATTATGATTGAAGTGGAACGAATATTTGTTGTAATTACTTTTATGTTTGCATTAAATGACCCCTAACTTGTATTTTGATTAGAATAAAAGCGCATTTGCTTGAGGACAAGCAAATCTCAAGTGTAAGGGTATTTGATGAAGCGAAAAGTGTACCGCTTTTAAGGGGTCATTTAAGCCCTAAATCGTATTTATTTGATCAAATATCGCCCTAAATCGTTCCTTTTGTCATTTTAGGTACTTTTGAGGAGAAATCTGGAAAAGGAGGCATTTTGGACGTTTTTGGAGCATAAAAGTGAAGAAAACGGCAAAGTCTCAAAAATCGGCTGAAAGTTACCTTTGACGGCGTCACAATTAACCCCAGACGGCGTCATGCCTTGGCAAGAAAAAGTGGACGTGAAATTTACTCATGATAAGCCAGTGAAAATAGCATGTGAATTCTGACGGCGTCACGCTTTAACTTGATCAAGGGCGTCACGGCTTAAATCAAAAGGGGACGGCGTCACGTTTAAGGTTCGACGGCGTCAAGCCTTGATAAGCCAGAATGGATTTTGAAGAGCTAAAGAGGGACGGCGTCAAGAAGGTCATCCGGGAACCCTAGAAGCGGCGAGGTGACGGCGTCACACTCCATAAGGTGACGCCGTCAGATCCAAAAATCTATATATAGTTTTCTAATTTTTTGTCATTAGAGAGAGCTTAGTGTGTGAAATTTTGGGAGAAAACCCTAAGACGAATTTAGCTCCTTTTTCAAGGCTTTTTGCCTTGAGATCTTCCATGTTACATTGAAGATAAGTTATCAATTAATCATTCAATATGTCTATGTGTTGTTTGATTTTATCTTATTCTTGTCTTTTGATTAACATGTTAGGCTAAATTTATCTTGTGTTTGCTTAGATCTAATGAAACCTAGCTATTGATTATTGGTTATTAGTGTGTTATTAGTTGTATTGGATGATTGTTTATCTATGTTAGGCTTAAGAAAACTGGCTAACTTCCTATTCGGTAACTTGCTTGAACGTCTTAAGAAACATGAACCAAATGCGTACTAAAGGTTTTTATGGTTGTATTTAATGCACAAGCGAATTCTAGTGATCCCATGTTAGGAGCTTCCTAGCCGGCTCGACATAGGAGTGAAGTAGGAGCTTGTAGAGTTGGGGAAGTAAGTACGCCACCCCACGAACGGTATTAAGGAATACACCCGTCATCCACGCGACTAATACACACTAATTAACCGGTAAAAGATAGTTAGGGAGTAAGGAAATCTAAGTAAACACATTTCTCTACACATAAGTTTCTCACCACATTTTATTTTCAGTTATTTATTTTATTTGCATTTGTAGTTATTTGGGTTAGTTGATTAGCAACTAATTCCGCCCACTCTTTCAAACCCGAGATTTTACTTGCTTTCATAAAAATATAAAAACATAAAAAAGAATCTTCCTCAACCCTTAGACCTATTAGAGTAGTTTTTCATACCTAACGAACACTATTCCCTGTGGAGAACGATCAATCCCCCGTACTTACCACTACACTATACTACATCGGTCAGGTACACTGCCTGGTGGGGTTGTAAGCCTCTTGAGATCCCTCGAGAGGTAAAACCTGTTGTAAGGTTGCAAAACCCACGCATCATATGTTTGTACATGAGCAACACACCCAACAATAACTCACGCAACCTTTCGACCCTGTTTCATCATTTCTTAAAAGAGTTTAATTTCTAGACCAACCCTGATAGCTGGATGGTCTTGAGGCAACTCACGCAACCTTTCGACCTCTGGATCAGCACGATTATGCATCTGTAGCATAATACGAGTTATCTCACCTAGCAAATTGTTAATCAATTTGAGTTCTTTTTCTTGTTCATTGCGTAATCGGGTGAGGATAGCCTTTTGCACCTCTGCTAGTTAATTTGTTAGCCACAGTGTTTGTGTTAAAATTAGTGATACTTGCGAGAGAGTTTTATAAGAAGTTGTGTGAGAAAACGAAGTGTTGTGAAAGTGTCTTTGATAGTGGAAAGCCGTTAAACTAGCCGTTGGAGGCTATTTTAAAAATCAGATTGAAAGTAAAAGTAACCGTACGAGTATTATTCAAATTCAAACGTAAAGTAACAGTACAACATATTAATAACGAGCGGGATATTTAAATTTTCAATTTTCAAATTCAAATTAAACAAAAGGGCGGGATATATTTAAAATTTATCAATTCAATTCAAATTCAATTCAATTTATAAATTGAAAATAAAAGAATCTAGCTTGGGCGGGATATATTTATATCCATTTCAAATTCAAACTCATCTTAAAAAACGTGTGGATTTCTATCCTATAAGACCCTTTACAACGCATAACGCAGCGTTGCGTTAAACGGCCAAAATCATACATTTTATAAAAACTTTAACGTTTTCTAAAGTATCAAATACAAATACATTAAACATGAAATAGAAATACATTAAACATGAAATAGAAATACATTAAATGTCAAATAAAAACTACGTTAACATAAACAACGATTGATTAACATAAACAACATATGATTAACATAAACAATAAACGATTAATAAAAACTATCATCTGAATCTGGGTAACCATCTTCAGAGGATTCGGAAGGTGTGAAAAAACAAGACTCCCACCTTTGCCTACGTTCTTCATCCTCCCTGGCTTGCCGCTCCAAACGATCAGCTTCCTCTTCTCTTTCAAGTGCTTCCATTTTCAGGAGGACTTGCATATATGCTTCCTCTTGCCTAAGTTGTTCCTCAGTTAACCCAAACGGATTTGGGTCTTGGTTGGGAACCGGTGGATTTTGCACCGGTTCATTTTCAGGTTGATTATTCACCGGAAAATTTTCCGGTTGGAAAACCGGAAAGATATGCTCGGGTGGAGTATGGAATTTTTCATTTTCGCTAGGTGGGCTTGGAAACTGTTGGCCAAAATCCTTTTGGCGAGGTGGGCTTGGAAATTGTTGGCCAAAATCCTTTTGGCGAGGTGGGCTTGGAAATTGTTGCCCGAAATCTTTTCTGGAAGACATCTTGAATTTGAGATGCTTGGATCTTGAGTATTTGAGAAGTTTGGAATGTGTTTCTGTGTGACTTGTGCTTCAGAAGCATTGGTATTTATAGGGTACAAATGCACACGTTTTATTAACGTGACTTTGAATTTTAATTGTTGGGGCTAACCTGCGTTAACGCAGCGTTAATATGTTGTACTTTATCTTACGTTTGAATTTGAATTTGAATTTTAATTTGAATTTTAATTTGTTAAGGTCGAGTTATTGTTGGAAGTGGCCTAAATATACCCATACTTCTCAAACACATCTCACACACAAACACATTCATACTGCTATAGATATTAAAGCATGTATTTACATTAAACATGTAGAAAATATCAATTACCCTAATGAAAAAGTCAATTAGTCATTAAAGTTAGCACACAAATTACATTAAACATCATTAATATAGAAAATATCAATTACCCTAATGAAAAAGTCAATTAGTCAATCCAACACCAAACACACTTCTAGATCAACTACACTAGTCAAATCCAAACCAAACACAAACCAAATCCGATCAATATTATCCATCTGTTTACTTTTGGCGCCTCTCGATGGTCCCTCTTCCCGCCTAAAGTATTGGGAACCGTTCGTATACCTCTCTAGCCTATTTGTACAACTCGACATGGAAAACCGTTCATAATCAACCGTTCATATACAACTCCTTTGATATTTTCATTAGAAAATAAATTTCAAATTTCAATGGCTGACTCCTCTTCAACTCCTTCTTCCAACAAAAACAAACGCCCAAGGGATGATTCTCCTCCACCAATGCCTGAAAAATATAAAAAAATTGGCATATCCCAAAATATTTGGGAGAAATGTAGTAAAGGCCAGTATGGTGTTGAAAACGCATTGTACAAGAAAGATTTAGAGGTCATTGAGGAGCATCAGAAGAAAATTGAGGAGAGGAACAAAAAAATAGAAGAAGAAAGAGAGAAAATAGTTGATGTTTACAGAAGTATTGAAGCTAGTAAATATGTGTCTTAATGTATCTTTTCTTTATATATTTTGCCTATGTAAATGTAAACTTATTTTGACTTGGTTTAATATATGAATGCAGTTATTATTACAAGTTTATGATATTTGAATGCAGTTATTATTATTGTACTGCTAGGTAAACAATTGTACTGCTAGCGAAACGTTGTACTGCTGGGTATCCTTTTAGCAGTGGTTGGGAGTGCAGGGTAGTTTGTATCACTTTTTACTTAAAGGGTATAAACCCCCAATTGCTGCACACAATCACATTCACGCACACATTACTCTCTCTCTTCCACTCCCTAATCGAATTTTAATCGTCAAATTGCAAAACCCCCAAATCAAATCATAATGTCGAACCTAACTTTTACCGAACCTCATAATAATGTTGCCTTTTTTGAAAAATCCAATGAGTCTGTAGATTTTACTGAGATCATTGATTTCCTTAATGCAAGCTATATTAAGTTTGCATTAACAGTAAAACCTACTATATATACTTCCAACATTATCCAGTTTTGGTCGTCTGCTAAGGTCAAAACTAATAATGGGGAAGCACAAATCCATGCCCTTGTAGATGGGCAGATGATTATCATTACAGAGGCGTCTATTCGAAGAGATCTTCTCCTAGATTGACAAGAATCGACACACGGTTAAGGTGGTTAAACCTTGTGACTTTGTGTGTATGATATATTGAGTTAATATGATTAAGTACGCGGAATTTACTTAACCACACTTAGAAGGTTATTTGTGTTGTGGAAATGGAATGGTTATGTTTGTTATATGACAATGAACAATGAAAGCTTTTCACCAAAATGATTCAATATTATTCAAAATAATACGAGTGATCTTTAAATATCACTAGGGTTACAAAGACCTTGAATCTTATGTTCTTACAACTTGTGATATTCTTGTGTTTGTTCTATGTCTTAACAGTTATATGTTTTTCAACTTATCTATTTTTTGTGCACACATAATATCGAGTCTAAGATCCTCTTTTATAGTCCAAGAAGATCTTTACATATTGCTTAAATTCTAGCCGACTTACTTGGTTAACTTATCTTGAGTGTGTCAGTACATAAGATACAACATGTATCTGTGTACGCAACTTGTTAACTAAGCACATGGGGTAAGATATTATCTACCGTATATTCTTGACCAAAATACAAATAATATCTTTTCAATACTTATCCATCTAGCAGTCTCAACTCAACAGTATCAACTAGCAGTCCATTCTTTGTACTACCAGTTAGAACGGTTAGTTATAACTTGAGCAGTCCTAAGATATACATCAGCAGTTGGAACTGTTAGAGAATTCTTCTCAGCAGTTGGAACTGTTAATACTTGGAATTCTTAATACTTAATCTTCAGAACATTTAATTCCCAACAATCCTCCCCTAAACATGTGAATTCATTCCAACATGTTTCTGAATTAAATTTATGGATTGTGAAGATCTTTCAAACACTTCATAGTCAGACCCTTGATCTGAACTTTCTTCTGTTCTGAGAGATTGAATCTTTCTTAGAAGCTCATCTGCTTTCTGATCTTTGACTTTAACAATATCAACACATTGCTCCAATCTTGGACTAAAAGATGGTGCAATTTCCTTGGATGGAGGAATTATAAGAGGCAATGATGCTGTGTATCTTGGATGCTTGTTTCAACAAGTGAAATCATCTATCAGCATGCCTTTGCAGGTGATGAACAAGCGTGGTAAACTAAAATTGAAACTTTTCTTTATTTGACCTAGATAGAACTTTCTCCTTTGGAATGTTCTTGTCATTTTCAACCTCTATGTCATCATCTTGTATGCTCTTGTCTTTTCCTTCCATACATTGGTTTTGTTTTCCTTTCTTGGGCTTTTATTTCCTCCCCTGAGATTGTTACCTCCCCTGAGATACAAATAACTTTTGTTTCCTCCCCTTGTTTGGAAGATCTCACTATGTACCAAAATATATCTTTCCTTATCATCTGATCCATCATTTAGAACTTGTTGTCAGACAATGTTGTACATGAAGCCATCAATTCCTTAAGAGTTTAAGTTACTGCCCTCATCACTTCTAGGTGTGTTAACTCCTATGAGAGGTGATTCATTGGACATTTGATTCATGGTCCATAAATGAATGGTTTTTGTTAATCTCTTGAAAATCCTTGTTTAAGAAATTATTTGACTTAGCAGTATGTTCATGATTTTAGAATTGAAAAATCATACTGCTTTCAACCATTTTGAAGGAATTAAGTGTGTAACAGACACTTAATCAAAATTTCGGTTTAAAGCAACCTCTGGTTGTGTGAGAACCAATGTTTTTCAGTTATAAATAACTGCCTGTGTAAAGATAAACTCATTCAAAGAGTTTTCCTGACAGGGTTTCCAGCTCATAGTAATTGTTACCTCTAACACAAGTGTTAGATTCACTTTTACTAGCTGTTCTTTCTATCAGATGTCCTTAGACTTGCACATTATACTTAAAAGTATAAAATGATAGAAAGTGAGTTGCATCAGTTACTATCTGATCAACTAAGTCATCAATTCAATGTGAAATATCATAACTAGGTTTCAAGAAAGTAGTTTTAAGGAGTTTTAAATTCCTAAACTCAGTCCATCATAAACCTATTATGGCAGCAGCCAATATCAGCATTGTGTTGCTTTCATTTCACTTGAAATTTCCTTTGTGTTCGCATATTCATACCTGAAATTGTTAGTCTAAAACCAAAAGAACAAAGTACAAAGTACTTGTCTTGTATTAGAAAAATCATAAGACCAACTATATGAATAACACATTTTAAAATTTGTACTAGCAGCACAAACTTTTTGTAATAGCAGCAGTATTATATAAAGCCAGCAACAGAAACAAAAATTTATTTACATAAACACATTAGATTGAAAATTCAAAGATTAAGCATTCCAATACTTGCTGCCAAGTACTGAAACCTTGAAACATCAAAAGCTTTTGTTAGCAGATCTGCAAAGTTGTGTTCTGAAGCAACTTTAAGAACTTGAATTAACTTTTTCTCATTGCAGTCTCTTATAAAGTGATGTCTAATTTCAATGTGTTTTGTTTTAGAATGTTGCACTGGATTTTTCATAATACAAATTGTACTACTATTATCAATATGAATAACAGTGTTTAAGAAATTGTACCCATAATCAAGAAGTTGGTTTTGAAGCCATAGAACTTGACTAGAGCAACTTGCAGCAGCTATATATTCAGCTTCAGTTGTTGAATTTGCACACTTGTTTGCTTCTTACACTGCCATGAGACAAGTCTACACCCAAGGAATTGACATCCTCTAGTTGTTGACTTTCTGTCCAAGCTAGCACCAGCATAATCACTATCCGAATATGCTACCAAGTCAAAAGGAGATTCCCTAGAATACCATATACCCAACCTTGGTTGACCTTTGAGATATCTAAAAATTCTCTTGACTGCAGTTAAATGAGAAACCTTTGGAGTAACTTGAAATCTTGCACAAACACAAACAGGAAACATGATATCAGGTCTAGATGATGTAAGGTATATCAAAGAGCCTATCATAGATCTGTAAGTGTGTACATCTACACTCTCTCCATCTTCATCTTTCAGAAGGTGCTTCTCAGAGTCCATTGGTGTGCTTGCTATTTTTGAATCAGCAAATTGAAATTTTCTAAGTATCTCTGCAACATATTTGTCTTGACTAATAAATATACCTTCAGATGATTGCTTAACTTGCAAACCCAAAAAGAATGTAAGTTCCCCCATGGAACTCATCTGAAACTTATCTTTCATAAGCTTTTCAAATTCTAAACACATCTCTTTCCTAGTAGATCCAAAGATAATATCATCCACATACACCTACACTAACAGAAGATCCTTCTTGTGCTGTTTGATGAAAAGTGTCTGATCAATCTTTCCTCTTTGAAATCCATTTTCTAATAAGTAGGAAGCTAGTGTTGCATACCAAGCTCTTGGTGCCTGATGAAGGCCATATAGAGCTTTCACTACTCTGTACACTTTGTTTGGATGTAATGTGTCAATGAAGCCTGGAGGTTGTGAAACATACATCTCTTCTTCAATTGTTCCATATAAAAATGCAATCTTGACATCCATTTGGTAGACTGTGAAGCCTAAAAATGAAGCATAAGCTAAGAAAAGCCTAATTGCCTCAATCCTTGCTACAAGAGCATAAACCTCATCATAGTCTATCCCTTCTTCTTGTGTGTACCCTTGGGCTACTAATCTAGCCTTATTCTTAATCACTATTCCCCTTTCATCCTTTTTGTTCTTAAAAACCCATCTAGTGCCAATTACCTTCACACCTGTAGGTAAATCAACTAGCACCCAAACCTTTTGAATCTTGAACTGAAGAAGCTCTTCTTGCATAGCCTCTAACCAGCTTGAATCATCTAGGGCCTTAATAATGTTCTTTGGTTCATCTTGTGAGAGAAAACATACAAACAAGCAAGAGTTTGAAAGCTCATGCTGTTTTGAAGCATAAAGGGCATCAAGAAGCCCTTGTTGGTCTGAAGACATCAGTTGTTGTCTTGTCTTCACACCTGATTGTACATCTCCAATCACATTATCTAGGGAGTGGACTTTGTGAATTCTTGTTTGTGGAGTAGAAGGAACTTGATAATTTGATGGAAGATTGTTGAAATCCACCTCATTATCTGAGAATTCTGCTTCTTTTGTTTTTGAAGAGCCAGCAGTTGAATGCTCTGTCACAGCAGTACAAACTGCTTTTGAACTGCTAACTTGACTGTCTTGTTTCTCAGTTCCAGTTTTCTTACTTTCATCTTCAACACCTTCTTTAGCTTTGCCAGAAGAAGATTCATCAGTTGTTGAAGTTGATTCCACAATTGTACTTGACCTTATTGGCATTATCACATCATTTTGATCTTTCTCTAACTCTGCCTCATTTGTTGTATTAGAACCAGCAAAATCATTAGTTTCTGCAACAAAAGGCACATAATTCATTGAATTGGTTAGATACTCTAGATCAAATAGCCATTTTGGTCCTTGACCTTCTACATTGGATTTGTTTTCTAAAAACTCCACATGTAGGTTTTCCTCTACTATTTCTGTTCTTGTGTTGTAAACTCTAAATGCTTTGCTATTAAGAGAATATCCAACAAAGAATCCTTCATCTGCTTTACCATCGAATTTTCCTAAATGGTCTAAGGTATTGAGAATGGTCACATGACATCCAAAAGGTCTAAGAAATCCTATTGCAGGAGTTCTACCATTAAAAAGTTCATATGATGTCTTATTGTGAGGCTGCACAACTAAAACTCTATTTTGAACATAGCAAGCAGTGTTGACTGCTTCAGCCTAAAAAGTTATAGGTAGCTTAGAATCAGCTAACATTGTTCTAGCAGCTTCAATTAGTGTTCTATTCTTTCTCTCAACAACACCATTCTGTTGTGGTGTTCTAGCAACACTAAATTCTCTTCTAATACCTTTTTGTTTGCAGAAGTCATCCATAACTCTATTCTTAAACTCTGTCCCATTATCACATCAAATGACTTTTACTTTCTTACTTACTTGGTTTTCTATCTGTGTAATGAAATCCTTAAGGATGCTTGATGTCTCATCCTTAGTAGCTAAAAAGAAAACCCATGTAAATCTACTATAGTCATCAGTAATAACTAGACAATATCTCTTATGCATTATGCTCATTACTGAAACCGGTCCAAATAAGTCCATATGTAGCATAAACAAAGATTGATTGATAGAGTTAAAAATCTTGGGCTTACAAGTGGCTTTGTGTTGTTTGCCTTTAAGACAAGCAATGCATGTTTGATCATTTTCAAATCTTTTCTGAGGTAAACCTCTTACCAAACCATTTTTGACAATCTTATTTATGGTTTTGAAATTAATATGACCAAGCCTTCTATGCCATTTCATTGATTCATCCAATGTGGCCTTTGCAACAAGACAAGTTAAATTCTTTTTAGGAACAATGTTCTTCATGTCTACACTGTACATATTGCCCTTTCTAGGAATTCTAAGAAGTACTTGACTTTCATCAGGCATCTTAAAATCAGGAGAAAGTACAAGACATTCAGTCTCACAGAAAAGAACATTGTTCTTTTTGTCACACATTTGTGAGACACTAAAAAGATTATAATTTAGCTCTTTTACATAGAACACATCTTCAAAATCTAAATTTCCGGTTTTGATTGTACCTTTACCAGAAATTTTGCCACGAACACCCCCTCCAAAGGTAACATATCCTCCATTGAATGATTGAAAATCTGAAAGATAAGACATGTTGCCTGTCATGTGCCTTGAACATCCACTATCTGAGTATCCTTGATCTTCTTGTTTATCAGTTGAATGTTCCTGCACACAAATAAGAGTGTTAGTTTCTTTTGGGGACCCAAGCCATTACTGACTTGGATCTGCCTCTTGCATCAATGTAATTTAATCTTTTAAGGACAGTTGATGCAACATTGGATTTAAGAATCCAACATGCTGAGGCCTTAACAGCATTTGCCCCGTTTTTCCAAGCAGCAGTACCAACTGCTTTCCTAGCAGTTTTAACTGCTGACTTTGCAGTTTTACTCTTTGGTTTCCAAACTTGTTTTTGGACCACTGCTTTTAATTGAATGGGCCTGTGAACAGTTTTTGGTGCATGTTTTGAAGTTATTTTTGCACTTTCAACTGTTGATTTTGGGTTAACAGTCTTAAATGGTCTAGCAGTTGAAACTGCTTGCCTAGCAGTAGAGACTGCTGTCGAAACTGCTCTGGGTTTTATACTTTTGGACTTAGAGTGAAAGTGAGTTTGAGGAGTTTGCCTTTTGTGGTTCACTCTATTGTTTTCATACCCAGTTACCCAATGGTTGCAGAAAGCTG
Organism: Artemisia tridentata subsp. tridentata; assembly: GCA_021014915.2. Lineage (NCBI taxonomy): Eukaryota > Viridiplantae > Streptophyta > Magnoliopsida > Asterales > Asteraceae > Artemisia > Artemisia tridentata. The sequence goes on along the minus strand of CP139507.1, from coordinate 159,267,449 downwards.
CAAGATGGTCAAAACTACCACATGTGTAACAAGCTTTGTTATAAAAAGCAAAGTCATCACCTAATTGGTTAGACTTGAGGTTGTTCCAATTCCTTTGGTTACCTCTGGGCTTGTTGGTGGTTCTATATTGCTCACAATATCTAACTGGTTGCCTAACATGTTTAACATTGTTCTTAGGCCTGTTAGTATTATGATTGACTATCTTAGGAACCTTTGTTCCTACTTTCTTAACCAAGACAGGTTTAGACATAACCTGTTCTTCATCATCATCACTATCAGTTGTACAATCTTCAACAACTATAGCATCTCCTTTATTAACAAAGGACACCTTGTCCTGATAAAGTAAAGTTTTATCTAAACTTTTACTTATCTTTTCTACCTTAAGACTCTTACTAGCCTTAGAACCATATTCCATGATTGGTTCTTGAAACTCAGCTAAACCTGTATGTGCTAGGTCAATACCTGGAGGTGAATGAATACCTCTATATGGTGGAGGAACAGTGTTATAACCTACACCAGAATTAGCTTTATTGGTTACTTGAGCTTCAAAAAGCTTATTAACTCCTTCTGAGGCATGAGCTAAAGCATCTACAGTTATCTTAACATTTCCTTTTTCCTTTTTGTGTCTAGCTAATGAATCATTCTGCTCAACAATACACTCATCTTTGATCCTTATGTCATTTTTAAGTATATTAATGTCATTAACAAAACTAGATTCATTATTCTTAAAATGTAAGACTTGTTTTTCTAAAACACCTAGACCTCTTTTGTGATTAGCTAAATTAAAAAGAGCATTAAGTAGCTCTTCTCGATGAGCATCAAATCTCTTACTAAGGTCTTCATAAGCTTTAAGATTAGAGCATGATTCAGTACAATTTATGATAGAATTTACCTCTGAATCAGAAAAGGCCATTAGAGCAATCTCATCGGCAACAAGAGCAGCATTTGGTGGTGCATCCTCTTCATTAGCCATAGAGCTCCAATCATATCCAACACCATCAATAGCCAACATAGCCTTTGGCTCTTCAACTATTACTTCCTTTCTCTTATCTTGCTTATACCATGTGTTCCTATTATCCTGCTTCCTTGGGCTTCTACATTCTTTAGCAAAGTGTCCTAACCTATGACAGTTGAAACACTCCACTTTCTTTTTATCAAACCCAGCAGTTTCATTACCATTTATGGTAATTTGCTTCCCAGTTTTTTGCCAAAACTTCTTAGCTCTCATGCTAAGTAAAGCAACCTGTCACTTAATATCCATCTCTTCCAAATCATCACCATCTACCTGCTCAAGGTCTTCATGATTTAGAGGAGAACCACTAGATTGACTAGTTATAAAGGCATAAAATGTTGGATCTCCAAGTCCAGCAATATCCTTTTGTAAACTAGTAGAAGGACCACCATAAGTAGTATTAGAAACACTTTCAACTTCATCTACCTCTTCAGACTTACTAATACTAGGAAATGATAAGAGTGCAGCATTCCCAGAACTAGTACCATAGTTTCCAGACTTCTTTAGACTTTGTTCAACAATTTTGAAGTTGTTGTGCAAATCATTAAGTTTCATGGTTTCAATGTCTGGCTTGTTCATCCAGACAATAACATGAGTATGGAACTCATCAGGTAGACTTCTCAAAAACTTCATGTTGAGATCTTCCTTCTCTATCTCAACACCCAACACAGCTAACTGACTGACAAGCTTGTGCAACCTTGAGAACAGCTTATCAAGAGTTTCATTGCTAAAAGCAGTAAAGTTTTCAAATTGTTGCTTCAGCAATGTCTTCTGTGTCTTTTTGGTAGTTTCATTACCACCAAACCATGCACAAATCTCTTCAAAAAGAGTTTTTGCATCAAGATACTTGTTGAAAGATAGCATCTGTTCACCAGGAATGGTCATAAGCAACAAATTTCTTGCTTTTTGATCATTTCTCTTCTGTATCTTTTCATCATTGGAAACTGGTCCAGTATTTCTTTTTCTAAGTGTTTTGCCTTCAAGGACAACATCTGAATAGCTTGGTGAAAAAGAATCACCATACATAATGATATCCCAAAGAGTATAATCTTGAACCATAAAATATTGCTCAATTCTCATCCTCCATAACTCAAACTCATTCTGTTTGATCATGGGCAACTTTGCAGCAACATTTGAAACCTGAGCATCTTGAACATCCATTTCTATTTTAGCTTCTAAATCAACTATATCAGCCTTGCTCTGATACCACTTGACAGGAATCGACACACGGTTAAGGTGGTTTAACCTTGTGACTTTGTGTGTATGATATATTGATTTAATATGATTAAGTACGCGGAATTTACTTAACCACACTTAGAAGGTTATTTGTGTTGTGGAAATGGAATGGTTATGTTTGTTCTATGACAATGAACAATGAAAGCTTTTCACCAAAACGATTCAATATTATTCAAAATAATACGAGTGATCTTTAAATATCACTAGGGTTACAAAGACCTTGAATCTTATGTTCTTACAACTTGTGATATTCTTGTGTTTGTTCTATGTCTTAACAGTTATATGTTTTTCAACTTATCTATTTTTTGTGCACACATAATATCGAGTCTAAGATCCTCTTTTATAGTCCAAGAAGATCTTTACATATTGCTTAAATTCTAGCCGACTTACTTGGTTAACTTATCTTGAGTGTGTCAGTACATAAGATACAACATGTATCTGTGTACACAACTTGTTAACTAAGCACATGGGGTAAGATATTATCTACCGTATATTGTTGACCAAAATACAAATAATATCTTTTCAATACTTATCCATCTAGCAGTCCCTTCTTTGTACTACCAGTTAGAACGGTTAGTTATAACTTGAGCAGTCCTAAGATATACATCAGCAGTTGGAACTGTTAGAGAATTCTTCTCAGCAGTTGGAACTGTTAATACTTGGAATTCTTAATACTTAATCTTCAGAATATTTAATTCCCAACATAGATAATGCTAACGGAGTTGAGAATCTTTCAAATACTACAATCTTTGAAAAACTTGCACTGATGGGCTATGAGAGATATACAGATGCTTTAAAGTTCCAAAAAGGTAATTTTTCTCCTCAGTAGAAATTCTTAATTCATACTGTCTTAGTATGTCTAAGTCCAAAGACCACTGCATGGAATGAATTTAGCAGTAATTTAGCTTCTGCTATAATTTGTTTGGCTGAAAATACTCAAAGATTTAATTTCTCAAAATTAATTTTTGATAGTATGGTTAAGAACTTGGATAGTTCTTTGGCTAAATATTTTCTATATCCAAGGTTTTTGCAACTCTTTTTGGACAACCAATTTAAAAAGAAAAAAGAAAAGTCACAAAAATGTTTATCCCACTCTTTGCCTTACCAAAAAGGTTTTTGCTAATATGAGGAGGGTTGGAAAAGATTTTTCAGGGAGAGTGACACCTTTGTTTCCAACAATGTTGGCACTAGCCCAAACCCAAATGGGTGAAGGTTCAGCAATCCCAGCTGGTACCCATCATACACCCACAGAACAACAACAACAACAGACCTATAAACGTAGGACTAACACCAAGAACACTGAGCTACCTCAGGCTAGTGGTTCTATACCAAATGTTGCAGATGAGGATGTCACTGGGGGGGAGAGTGACATGTTGGCAAGGGCTGCCACTACTGTGTCTAGCTTAGCAGCAGCACAGGACAGTGGTAACATCATTAAGACCCGAACCAAGACAACTTCTAATGAAGAAAGTTCCTCTGGAACTGATTCAGGTGAAGGTCCCAGTCACATGGAAACAATGGGGGGTTCGGATGTTCATCCAAGGGGTGAGACTGAACTTAACTTTTCCAGTGATCCACCTCTCGGGCTAGGTAACACAAGCCGAAGTGGTGAGGATAGTATGCAACTTTTGAATGAATTGAAGGATACCTGTGCCAAGCTATCTGCACAAATTGGTGATCTGCGAGCAATAGCTTCTTCCCAAGATGGAGTCATCAAAGCTCAAGGTGGGGAGATAAAGGCTTTGAAGAGAAGGGTTAGGTATTTAGAAGGAGTCAAAGGATCAAGAATTCCCAAACAAAAGGTTAAATCTTCTGAAGCTTCTAAGGATGCTCCCAAACAGGGGGGGAATGAAGGCAAAGTTTCAGGGGAGGATAAAGAGGGTGAAAGTATTGGTGAAGAGAGTGATCCAATGGAATTTCTAGTTGCTGATAACCAAGGGAATGAAGCGGTGATGAATAGGCGTTTGGGCAAGGTTACAACTGTTGATAGTGAGCTAGTTATTCCTGCTAGTGACCCAGTTATTCCTGCTAGTGGTCCAGTTATTCCTGCTAGTGAGCCAGTTATTCCTGCTATTCCTGCTATTGATAAGGTTAGTTCTCTATACTGAGACTGAAGTTAGTATTGCTGCTATTGATAAGGTTAGTGCTACTGAGACTAAATTTATTCCTGCTATTGATAAGGTTACTGCTACTCAAGGTGATGATGATATGACTATGGCTCAAATATTAACAAAGATGAGGAGTGCAAAACCTAAGGCAAAAGGAGTTGTCATTAAAGAGCCAGTATCAGTACCAAAAACACCATCAACAACTATTTCACCATCAGAAAAAGGAAAAGGTTTGTTGATTGATGAACCTAAGAAGAAATTTAAGTTTCAGACACCTAGTCAACAACAACAACAACCAATGATTACAGATGAAGAATTGACAAGACAAGTGGTAGCTGATCTTGATTCTCAAGAAGCTGCTCAGATTCTTTCAGACAAGGAGTATGCAGAAAAATTACAAGCGCAAAAAAATGCAGAGTTAATAGCTTCATGGTTTGAGGAAAGGGCTCAGGTTGAAGCTGATTGTGAGCTTGCTAAAAAAGTACAGAAAGAAGTGCAAGATAAGTACTCAGTAGATGAAAAAGCCAGGATGCTGAAAGAAATTTTTGATGCAAAAAAGAAGAAGTTTGCAGCACAAAGATATGCAGCTAAGAAGAACAAGCCACCCACTCCAAAACAAAGAAGAGATCTCATGTGCCGGTATTTGAAGAATGTGGCCAGTTGGAAACTAAAGGATTTGAAATTCTTGGATGATAAAAGAATTGAAGAATTATATGCAATTGCCAAGAGAAACAATGAACGCTTCTTGAATGCTGAGGTGGTGAAGGGCAGTGAAGAAAAGAAAGAAGAGAAAACAAGTTCAAAGAGAGCAGGTGAACAGTTGGAAAGAGAAAGCAGTAAAAAGAGAAAACAAGAACAAACTGAGCAAGCTGTTGCTAAGGAACAAATGCAAGCTCACACTGAACTTGCAATTGTCTCTGTAGGAGAAGCCATGTATGCACAACCTTTAAGTGTCAAACAACCCATTGTTGATTATAAGTCTGGATCTCATAGGGAAACAGTTTATTACGATATTAAGAGGCATGATGGTTCTTCTAGAAGGTTTGTAAGCTTTCTTCACATGGTTCATAATTTTGATAGACGAGATAGGATAGCTCTATGGAAATTACTTAAACAAAGATTTCGTAATAAGACACCAGAACAAGCTTATGATAGAGAAGTCTGGAATTACTTGAAGGTAATGTTTGAACCAAATCCTGAGGATGAATGTTGGAGAAGACTAAAGCATAATACTGTTAAAGAATGGAAAATTTTTCAACAATGTAGAGTACATGCTTTAACTGTAAATTAGTTGGTGATCTACATGCTTGTAGAAAAGGATTACCCTTTAAAGTTTTACAAAGACATTCTACATCAGATGTTGCGTGGGAAGAAAATACTCAAGCTTCAGCTTGAGTATGATGACATGGCATATGAACTGCTCAGGAAGATGGGAGAGTATCTAGGACCCAAGGACAAGAAATAGAATTAAGACTGCTAGAGTTATAGTTATTATTGCTAGAATGTATAGTTATTACTGCTAATGAAATAATATATTAATTATACAACATATCAGTTAAATTACATTTACACTGAAAGACAACATAGCATTTCTTGCAGGTGATTCACTTGGTTAATTGACTAGCAGGTGAATCACTTGGTTTATGAGTTGGAGGCTCTTCATTAGGTGTTTGACTTGCAGATTCTTCACTTGGTTTTTGAGTTGCAGGTTCCTCACTTGGTGCTTGACTTGGGCATACTCCACTTGCTGTTTGAGTTGCAGTTGGTTTACTTTCTTCATCACGACTGCCCAAGTAAGCACCAACTCTTGTAGATGCATTAATATGTAAGCCAATTACATATCCACTACTATCTGTTGTAGTTGTCTTTTCCCTTGTAACACCACCTCTACCAGTATAAGATGGGGTTCCCCTTCTTTCAAGGCACACTGGACAAACATACCACCTGAAATCCGTATAAGGGGGACGCCGTGCAAAAAAGGTCAATCCAGCCTTGTTTTCACTTTCAACCCAACAGTCAATGCAGACCATTTGACAACCATTTTGTGCATCCATGGTGAAAAACAATTGATATGATAAAGAGTTGATGATAACTGGGGTATTATATAATGCAGGAAAAAAATTGATATAATACGGTACAATTAATGTGGTTGTTGAACAACTAGCTAGATAGGATTAGAAGACAACATAAATGCTTACAATGGAGCCAAAACATTGAGATTTTGAAATTTTTGACTATAGTCACATGAATATTTCACAGTGTGACTATTTTGAATGTATTGGTCACATATAATACCCTTATAATGTGGCCATAAACATAATTTAGATACACATTTGTGGTATGGTGTGACTATTGTATAGCCTATAGTCACATGATTGTGCTACAATTAAATGTGACCATACACATTAGGAATTGGCAGGCAAACACACACTTAACTTTAGACACACATATTAACTTACGTGACCATTTGTATCGAATTTAGTCACACTTAATCATGTATGCCTATGGTTTAGTGTGACCATATATGACATTTGGTCACACTGTTCAAGTGTGTGGCTAAATTTTCAACAAAAACTAGCAGTCACGTTTAAATAATGTGTGACAAACTTGAGTATATGATTTAGCCACATACACAATTACTTCGTGTGACCATATATGGATTTTGGTCACACTTTTCAATTGCGTGACATATATTTGTCACATATGTATATATATAGTGTGACTAATGTTTCAACCTTATTTGTATCCGTCACACGTCCCAAATTATAAGTGACTAAAAAATCAAAATTTTTTTTACCAGATACGTATAGTCACGAAAATATTCAAATGTGTGGCTATAGCCTCAGTTGTAATTCCGAAATGGTCACACAATTCGGATCAAGTGTGGTTGTTTATTTTATTCTGGTACATTTAGTCACATAAAAAAACGACTGTGTGGCTGTTCAAAAAACAGCATGTGTGACTAAATCCACATTCTAGCGTCGTGTATAGATAAGCTGTCTAAATTTAGCAAATGATTGGAAATAGCAGGTTTTGAAGGAAAAAGAAGAAAAAAAACGCTTAGGCTGACAACCACTTAACCAGTTTCACGATTTTTTGTCTGTGACGACTCTAAGTTTTAAGCACTAGTTGGTCAAGGAATTTTACATAAGCCATGATCAATGAGCTTATTTAACTCATAAGCTGATAAGCTCCATGATAATGTCTTGTGTAAAAGGCCTTGTAACATTGCCGCTTGTATGACATGGTGGCTTCAAGGGACCAACCACTCAAGTAGCGCCTAGCAATTCTAACAATTCACAAACTCACCAACTATCAACTACTTATATGTCAACTACAACGCATTCTAACAAACACCCTTACGACTGATAACTCAGAAAATAAGCAAACCCACACAATATATTGATGGCATGGCAGGTTCATAGTTCATACACCATTAAATTAGAATGGATACAAATTGGATTTAAAAAAAAAAAAAAAAAAAAAAAAAAAAAAAAAAAAAAAAAAAATACTTTTGTCACGGCTATGGTCAAGTCTGTGGTACACGGTTGGAGTCGGCTCGGTTTCGGTAGTCAAGGCTGTGTTGTGGTCTCGGTGTGAATAGGTGGTCTCGATCTCAACAAGGAGCTAAAAAAACCATAAACACAAATTAATGACGATAAACTTTTGGCGGCGACATGTCCCCGGTACAAACATAACACAAAAAAAAAATAAACACAAATTAATCACTATAAACCTGTGGTCTCGGCTTCGGTTCTCAGCAGCAACTGTACCAAAAAAAATTTTTAAAAATAACAAAAAACATATTACACATATATCAAAAATTAACATATTGCAAAAATTAATATATATCAAAAAATTAATAAAAATTAACATATATAAAAAAATAACAAAAATCAATTAATTAACAAAAATTATCACATGGGTTTTGTAAACGAGAGGGATAAAGGAAGAAAGAGATGAAAAAAAGAAAGAATTAAATGAGGAGATGGGTTGAGGAAAGAATTATACAAGGAGAGGGTTTGAAGAGGGGCTGTGGTGGTTCACAGTGGTGCGAGTGTGGGTTTATGTGGTGGAGATGATGGTGATGTGGTGAGATGGTGGTGCTGTGGTGGCGTTGTGGTGGTGATTAGTGGTGTTGGTGGAGATGGTTGTGCTGTGGTCGAGAGGAAGACGATGGTGTATGAGATGAGCTTCTTTTTTTTTACTAATTGTAAAGCAGATCTGTTAATAATTGAGGTTAGGTTTTGGCGATTACATTCGGCGGGGACATATCCCCGCTAAAAGAAAATTTGTCTTTTAGCCAGCCTTTTGGCGGGGACTTGTCCCCGCTAAAAGTTTTTACTAATCGCCAAAAACTTAAGCGAGATAAAGTAAATGCGAAGAGGGAAAAACAAATTTTTTGGTGAAATCTTTTAGCGGGGACATGTCCCCGCCGAAAGCAGTTAAAAAATAAATAAAATAAAACTCTTTTATATTATTTTAACTAACTCAAATCAATATTAAATCTTTTAAATTTAATTAAAAAAATTTTAAATCATCTTTAATTAATTTAAAACTTTTTAAAATTATTTACATCACTTTTACCTAATAAAGTTAAATCATTTATACTTAATTTAAATCATTTAAAATTATTTTTAAAAAATTTTAATTCAGTTAAATCACTATTAAATCATTTAAATTTAATTTAAATATTTTGTAAATCATCTTTAATTGATTTAAAATTATTTACCTCATTTTTAACTAAGTTAAGTCATTTATACTTAGTTTACATCATTTTAAACTAAGTTAAACAAATGATTCGATATGATATTGTTGTACACAAGATGTTAAACGAATGAGTTGAGATGATATGGTTGTGTGGAAAACTAGAAGGGGGGGTTTGAATAGTTTTACGTCTTTTTAATTTTATTATGAAAACTTTGTTTACTTTTAAAAACTTATATTCGAATTTATGTGAACTCAACTCTTGAACAATATGAACAAATATAAGTAAATCTAAATTAGCAATGCAAGTAAAGTAATGAAATGAAATGAAAGATAAAGATGGAAAGATCTAACTGCGAGACAAAGGATTTATAGTGGTTCGGCTACAAGGACACCTTCCTTGCCCTACTCCACACCCCGAGCACCTAACTCGAGAGTTTTCTTCACTATGTCAACAAGCTCCCTTATGGCGGAGAAAACCTTACACAACTTTCGCTTACACCGGTTTAACGACACAAAGCTTAATGTCGAGTTCTAATCGTAGCTAGAACCAATCTCACAACTTCTACACAACTTCTTCACAACTTATTCACAACTTCTTCACACCGGCTTCACAACTTCTTCACGACGGCTTCACATGTGAGATCCTGTAAAAATCTCTCGTAATAAATCTCACTGATTTATGATAATCTCAACTTGCTGTTTAATAAAACCCATTTTTATGGAAAAATTTAAACTTTTCTCTTATTACTATCGATATCACGTTATGTTTTCGTGATATATATTAAATAGCAACCCTACTCGAAACACAGATAAATCATGGGATTCCCATTCTCGCAAAATTTAAAACTTCACAAATAATGATAGTTGGTGATGATAAATCCCTACACAAGATATATACCCTCTTCCTAAATCACCCGAATTAGCACACTTAATTAACATAAATTACATACTAATCCAACAAATATAAAGCCAAGCGGGCTGTTTTAAATTCCTCAGCCCATGCACACGCTCCACCAGCCCACTGTCCAAGCCCACCACTTCTTTTGTTAATCCATGCAAAATTCGACCAGCCACCCCTCTTCAAAAGTGACTCGATATCTTTCAAATTCTAAACGCAACTCATGAATATTTTTACACCACCTCAATTACCACCCAATAGACTACCCGTATGCCAAATTTCAGGAACTCAAGTCGAGTCTTGTTATGGTTTTGAAGACCCATTTGTCCCGTTACACCCAACTCGGCATATGTAAAAATCACAAAACCCAACTAATTCGAACCCGACTTTTTCCAAGGCCTTCCAAATGATAATATTAGCACAGCATGATGTTAAGAAAACATTGAGGACGGAAGTTTATGAAGCCACACGCTAAATCTATCTAACACCCATTTAAAATATCAATCGAATATGGATATAGTCCAACAACAAAAGACAAGCCCTATAGACCTTCCCATACCTCCTAATGATTTCTAAGTCAGCCAAGGCAGCAGTAGACGTGTATGAATTGCTTAACCCACTTGGCATTCATTTAATAATACAACCTAATATGTGTATAATCCATCGACTAGAGACAAGATATTATTGAACTTGTTTTCTTAGCCAAACCCTCACTCATTCACTCGGTGAGATACTGCCATACTCAACCAAAATATCTAGCGAATATATACATATGCCAACCACAAGAGACAAGATTACAAACTCCTCCATAACTTCCCATGATTGCTAGGTCAGAAGCATGCTAAGAATAATCATCATCCAACAGTAACACTCTATAATTTAGTGTGAGAGTCAATAAGAAAACGTGTGAAATCTTCTATATAAACCAACCTCCTTCTAGCAAACTTCACTACCCACTTCCTACATATTTCAACCTCACTAAACACCTTAAAAACTCAGAGCAACTCTTGTTTCACCTTGGGAAGCAAATCGAATAGAAGAAGTAACACGTAAAACGTATTCGAACTCAACAAGCTTACTGCCTTGTTCGTGTATTTCCATCCGCGTTCCACAGTTTCATCACCACCTTCAATGGTGTAGTAAGTATTTAGTAACCCTTTTCTTTCATCCCTCACGATCACAACTCATGCATGCATTGTTGTACTTGTATCATTCGAATATACCATTTATTTTGCATAGGTCATATACGATCTTTTGAGTAGATTGCATGAAAACCCACTTGTTCATAACCCTCACTGATGACAAGTGCACGTTAGAAATACATGCATGCACACCCTCTTTTGTTTTCCACTCGAACGTATAAACTTCTACATTTTAGAAACATGTTAAAGTAGTTTGAACTATGTAGAAAGTCGAGCACTCTTTTGAGAGTCTCGGTAGTCACCTCACAACCCACGTTTATATCTAAAACATCACCCATGCATCATCTTTTATTTCATTCGAACGAAATAATTCTTTTTACATATTGTGGTTCGTGTGTGAAGTTATGAAACCCATAAGAATATGTCGAACCTCCACTGTGGACGGTTTAGAATCACAACTCATCATTTTCATGTTTAACATTCATTACACGCATGACTCAAACGTATATAAACTTTACATCACGCCTTATAACTAAAGTTAAAACGTTTAGAATTTCCTAAGTATTTTGTTATCACGAAAACGACCCAACTAGCCTCAAAAACGATTTAGTATCTCATGATTTAACTAAATGAACATGCCCTAACTTTATGCGACCCATTCCACAACGTAACTAGCTATATCTTTCGTTTAAAAACCATGCTAAAATACTCACAACTCGACTCTTTAAAGCAGCCCAAGTAAAGCGTCTAAACCATATTTGGAAAATAACTAAAAACAATATTGGGCTTAACTTTGTAACTCGTTAAGGGCCCATTTAGTATATAATTAAGCTACTGATCGAATAAGCTAGTGAAATAAGCTTCATTAATCTTAAATATAACTTATAAAAAGTCGTCCACTTTTTCTTTACCATTTTGACATTTTTGGACTAAAAATGTAACGCGATTTGACTGGAAGGACTAAAACTGCCAAACTGTGAAACATATGGACTGAAGCTGTGAAAACAGTTTACAGAGGACCTAAATTGACCTTTGAATTAGCTTCAAGCCTTACATGGACATTTGGACTATTTCTGGACTATTATTAGATTTTATATTTAACGAAGGTCTAACGACGTAACGCAAACACAGTTAGGGTAAAAAGTGTAAAATCTGGGAAAGGACAAGGACCAACTATTTTCACTTGACATTCTTATTTCATTTTTCCATTGTTCATCACTACATCACTTCCCATGCATTTTATACATTCTAGTTACATATATTTAATTTTCGTTATTTATTAAACGATTTCACTCGCATATCATTTCATCATATTTTGAGGAGATAATACCTCGAGTCAAGTGACCTAAGAATCAAGATAATATCATTGTATGATATTATATTTTCTTAACTTGAGGCATTTTAAGCATATCACACCCACATCATCAAATCGTTGTACGATTTCTCACTTTCACACTCATCGTTAGTTACAAGTTGAATACTTGGATATTCCTCATATTCAGGTCTCGTATTGAAGACGTTTCCGTGATCGTTTCCATAAGTCTTACTTGAACTTATAATTCCATCTTGTCAGATACACTCCAGGTGAGTCGTGGCCCCTACTTTTAATAATTGTTTTATTAACTCTTTTGGGAGAGATACATGCTTCAACTGTTTTAAGTATTTTATACTCTGGAAACTCTCATGATTTATTAAAAATCATCAACTACGTTTTACATGAATTAAATCACCCTTTGACGGGGATATATGCTCGTTATATTTTCAAACTGTTTGCTTAGCTTAAATGCTATATTTGAAAATAAAATTTTCAAACTACTTGTTGTAACAAAATACTGAGACTCATTTTATGCATCCATATAACAACTGAATGTACTATAAACTTTACTATGATATTTCTACATTTTCAACAAGAAATAATTGCCAAAACCAAAGTACGCATATTCTATGAAACCTCGAGCCCCATATTGCCTAAGTTTAACTATATTGCCATAAAGTCCCTCGAACATGAGCCATTAATCACTACGGTGAGCGCGAATATAGTGGACAGCTTCGAAACCTGTAAAGGCTGACGACCTATCCCACTAAATACTGGATGGAATGCCTTATGGCTAGTCATATTTAGTCGCGATACACTATATTTGACACATAATAGGATGAGGCAATCACCTATTACTTAGGGCAAAACCATCAGTAACCCTGATGTGACTTTCGCCGTTTTACGGTACTTTTGTTAACGTTTTGCGCGTCATGAGGCTTAGAGCAATATAACCTTTTGAATATATATGTTTTCCTATATATATTCGGATACAGCTGTATTTAGTAACGACCACTCCACACTGATAGACATCAGACCTTATACTATTATTTTCACTATGTGTTTGGATTATGTATTATGTGACTTAGTTGTGTCTTATGATAAAGACAACTCAATGCTTGGCATATCGTTACTTTTAAAAGTTGAACCATTATTTCATAGCAAGCTCATAAAAACGTAATTCATTTTTATTTAACTTGAAACTTATGATCATCTGAGTTCATAAATGATTTACTCGCGGATTTTCACCAAATTGCAAACTTGCTAGTTACTTCAAAAAGTACTAGTATTTATTTCAACTATCAACTCTTGAATTCATCGAAAGAAAGTTATTTTCTATCAAACTCCACGAACTCACCAACCATTGTGTTGACGTTTTAAGCATGTTTATCTCAGGTAATCAACGAAGCAGGACAAGACACGGAGCGGGCATTAAATACTCTGATAACTTAAATGGTGTGAAAATCAAATATGTCATTCTTTCCAAATTACTATACTTTTGTGGGATTTTCAAATCAAATATTTCAACCTTTGTACCAAAACTATTATTTTGAATGACATATAACTTTCAAAACGCTTTTTCAAGCCGTTTTCTAAAATTTTTGACGTCGATCCTCAGTGTAACACCTAATTATTTTCCGCTGCCACAAAACCAAATTAGGGGGTGTTACATATTGGCATCAGAGCCACAGGTTGTAGAGAATCAAATGTTTTCAAACATTGAACTATAACCACACTTTCAAAATAAATGATTTTACACCATACCATTTTACGCCCTCCGTGTCTGCAGACTGCCGTGCTCAATATATTACCTACTAAGATTGTTTTGTACTAATCTTTACATGCTTAATGTTTACCCTTCACACATAACACACTGTGTTATTGTACACTCAATGTTACACCTTAAACGTATGAATATTCATAATTACTATTGCTACAGTACCATGTCTTCCAAACTGGTCGATGTCACCAAGACTACCTCTCCTACTACACATGCGTCACCTACCTACCAAATTGCACCAGATACTGAAGATCCTTATGTAAAAATGTCACAACTCCAGCCTGACATAGAACTCACTCAGAAATCACCTCTGTCATCACCTACTTACTCACCTCCACGTCAGAAACTTAGGAGAGCAACCGAATCCTATTCAGATGAAGATTTGATTGGTGGTCAACCAACATTTGAATCTGGACAGAGTTCACACCAAGAAATGACTTGGAAGAAGATCGAACTAAATTCTCCTTTGCCTAATACCTCAGATTTCTCCATACCAGATATCCCAGAGAATGTATCCTCACCCAATACTCCTGACTACAATATAGACACCCATGACCCCATATGGATTCGCCTTCACCAACACACCAGCATACTAGACACTCACTCTGAACAGCTAAAAGAGTTACAACCATTACGATTCGAATGGTATGATCGTAACATTGATACCCTGTTTAAGAGGACAGATGCTGAAAGACGAGAAGTGTTTGATCTAGGAGTAAATGTTGGTAACATGAAGGACAATTACGAACAAGAACTTAGAAACTTGGATGCCAGAACCCGCTGTTTGGGTAGAGGCCACACCCAAACACACATTAGGATTGAGGACATTGAAAGAGCATTATGGTTAGCTAGAGACACAGCAAGAATCCAAAGCCAAAAGATTGCGGCCTTGGAAAACATGTTAGCTAATCAGATGAATGCATGCCAGGAACGTTTCTCAACCATGGAAGCTGCACAACTGGATCTTGAGGCAGAAGTTAGACGTCTACGTCAGAGACGTAACTGATCTTAAGTATAGTTGTTGTACTCAATAAACCAAATAGTTTTGGTTAGTATTCCATGTATTTCTCAAATAATTCTGTAACTCTCAGAATTTGTAATCGACTTTTAAGCTATGACAGACTCTCTCTATTATATCTTTCTGTTGTAAATAAATTCCTTCCACCAAACCCTATTATGGTGCTATAAATGCAAAGAGCCATGCAAAACCTCACCATTTGTTACTCTCTTAGGTAAACAAATGACTCTACGTGAATCAATGAGACATTAATAAAAGACCTTGTGTTGGTTATTTTGATCAAACAAGTTATTAGGGTTATGTCCATTGTAACGGTGATTGTACATCAAATATACCACGACTAAACAATAAACCCTAGAAGTCCAAGAACAAATCTTCAAAAGAGAACTTGATGAATAAAGAGAAAGTTGTTGAACTTCAGCTTTGTAGATGAATTCGTTTGTTCCTTAGCAATCCCATATCAAGAGATGATCATTATTTTATGATGTTACCCAGCCACATCGTATTTCTATGATCCTCAGTTGATTTGATTTCGTATTGAGACCACATTGTTAGCACAAATATACAAATACTTTGTTATTTGAATTATTCTAACGATAAAGTGAATACTAAATCAGCGTTTTGTGTAATGCTCATAGGAAATGGACAACATGAACCGCGTAGTGCCCACAACAACCATAACTCCTAAAACCATCGAGAGATTGGTAAACAATATCGTTGCAGCAGTACTCGAAGTGACCACAACAGTCCATCCGAGTGACAATGACATGACAAGAAAAGAAAGAAAGAAGGCTATACCTTGTAAGCATAACCATGAACGTTTCATGGGATGTAGGCCAGTTTGCCTAAAGAATTCAAGGAAAACGACAAAACCTATTCGCACTTGTACCCAAAGAATTAGGCAAGATATGGCACTTAAGAAAAATAACCAAAAGCGAAGACTTAAGGAGGAAAGATCCTTTATCCTCAATGAATGTGAGTTTCACAATGATGTTTGCATCCGCAATCATCTACAAGACCGCATTGACTACCTTCGCCAACAAAGACCCAAACCAGAAGTTGGAAGAAACTTCATCACCAACCCTAGTAATGAAAACAAATACTATGGAAAGCAACCTCTGTGCCAAAGATGTAAGTTGCATCACACCGGACATTGCATTGTTAAATGCGGAAGATGCCGGAAAACAGGCCACAAGACAAGAAATTGCAAAGCCATAGAAAGAAATGAACAACTATCATCCATAAAATGCCATGGATGTGGTGAAATGGGTCATTACAAGAGTCATTGCCCGAACTACAAAGCCCATTGGGAGCCCAAGAATTGTACAAGGGAATAAGAACTCATCAAAGAATCTCAACCATGTCGAAGAATGACCTCCATGTTAAGCAGATGAATGGATTCCTGCTGTAAAATAAATAAACTCTAGTTTAGAATTATCTAGGTTATATTTCCGTTTGTATTTACCTTAGGTACGATGGATGTAACCTAAGTGTAACAGTTATCCTTCTACCGTATAAGAACTCTACCTTGTAATATTTCCATGATAATTATAATCTACGTCTATTCCAATTTCTATTCCACCTCTTTATTCATAAATCGTTATGTAACAACACACTGATATTACCCTAAGGATTTAATTAACTCCATTTTAACCAAACCATAGGTTGATACCACATTTTAAGAAGCCCTCACCTAAAACTTAGGTCTATGCCAAGAATATCATTTTAGAAATTCCTGACCAATCCTCGGAATATGAACAAAAACTTTCCAAATTCTTTTGAAAATAATCAGAGGGTGTCTGATTTTGTGACGAAACCATGATAATTGAACCATATAAAACTCTTTGAAGGAACATAAATATCATAGTAACTAAACCAAACATCACATCATTTGGTCCTCAATTATACATAGCCTAGCTACCTATGTATAATTTAGGAAGAATCATGTTATAAAAGGAACAGTTATCTTTTCAAAGTTTTAATAACAATTTTCATTCCAAAAAAAAAAAAGAATTTCGAGACAAAATAAATTGTTCATAAACCTCACTTTTAACCGAACCCCAGTAAGATCTACACTTATTACCCATTACCTTATTATAAGAAATCAAGGAAAGTAAGAAATTAGAAACTATAAGAATTCACAACGATATAAGGCAAACGCAAATAACATAAATTTTATTAGAACCCATGGAAGTTAATACATAGCGAGATGATTAACATCGGAAGTGCTAATAGTACAATGAACACAATAAAAGGCATAGAGTCTTCAATAGGTTGGCCCGCCATAGCAACAAAAACCACCACCAACCCAGCAATAGCAAGCGCCACCATAGGATGAAGTACCTTGATTATTCTGGAAGACAGATAAAAGCGAACCATTAACTAAACATAAACGAGATTTCGTTCCACATTTATTAAAGATTACATCGACACACAACAAAGGTACATTCTAACAACACTACGCGTGACCCTCACCCCCAAAATTTATCCACAAAAATGGCTAGGATTGTGAGGGGTACGATAACCAACAAGTATCCGATCAAATGGCCGGAATCTTCGCCGGGAAGAAGAGCCAAACAAACGGCGGCGAAAACGATGAACATGATAGCGAAAACAATGGCAAAAGGCGGCATCTTGTTTTTGTGAAAAGTGGAATGAAAAAGATGGAGTGAAAAGGTGAAGTGGGGAGGAAAAAGGGGAAAAGTAAATAGGGTATTAATAGGGGAAAAGTATCCGTTATTTTACTATTCACGATCATTAAGTTTCAAAAATCACTACCATTAAAAATCCACTAGTCTCGACCGCTAGAACACTGAACATTAAGTGTTAAATATTTCCTACTCTCGACCGTTACTTTCACTATTCATAGCCTATGAATGCATTAGTTTATCTAACATTCAAATTTAATTCGTCCGGTACGAATAAATCAAATTGGACCCCGTTTCATCGATATTCAAATGAAAATCTCTCGACAACATTCTCCATAAACTCCCATCTCAGAATACTACATTTTCAACACCTATCACGGACTGAACTTCGGGACGAAGTTCAAAATTAGGGGTGGATACTGTGAGATCCTGTAAAAATCCCTCGTAATAAATCTCACTGATTTATGATAATCTCAACTTGCTGTTTAATAAAACCCATTTTTATGGAAAAATTTAAACTTTTCTCTTATTACTATCGATATCACGTTATGTTTTCGTGATATATATTAAATAGCAACCCTACTCGAAACACAGATAAATCATGGGATTCCCATTCTCGCTAAATTTAAAACTTCACAAATAATGATAGTTGGTGATGATAAATCCCTACACAAGATATATACCCTCTTCCTAAATCACCCGAAATTAGCACACTTAATTAACACAAATTACATACTAATCCAACAAATACAAAGCCAAGCGGGCTGTTTTAAATTCCTCAGCCCATGCACACGCTCCACCAGCCCACTGTCCAAGCCCACCACTTCTTTTGTTAATCCATGCAAAATTCGACCAGCCACCCCTCTTCAAAAGCGACTCGATATCTTTCAAATTCTAAACGCAACTCATGAATATTTTTACACCACCTCAATTACCACCCAATAGACTACCCGTATGCCAAATTTCAGGAACTCAAGTCGAGTCTTGTTATGGTTTTGAAGACCCATTTGTCCCGTTACACCCAACTCGGCATATGTAAAAATCACAAAACCCAACTAATTCGAACCCGACTTTTTCCAAGGCCTTCCAAATGATAATATTAGCACAGCATGATGTTAAGAAAACATTGAGGACGGAAGTTTATGAAGCCACACGCTAAATCTATCTAACACCCATTTAAATTATCAATCGAATATGGATATAGTCCAACAACAAAAGACAAGCCCTATAGACCTTCCCATACCTCCTAATGATTTCTAAGTCAGCCAAGGCAGCAGTAGACGTGTATGAATTGCTTAACCCACTTGGCATTCATTTAATAATACAACCTAATATGTGTATAATCCATCGACTAGAGACAAGATATTATTGAACTTGTTTTCTTAGCCAAACCCTCACTCATTCACTCGGTGAGATACTGCCATACTCAACCAAAATATCTAGCGAATATATACATATGCCAACCACAAGAGACAAGATTACAAACTCCTCCATAACTTCCCATGATTGCTAGGTCAGAAGCATGCTAAGAATAATCATCATCCAACAGTAACACTCTATAATTTAGTGTGAGAGTCAATAAGAAAACGTGTGAAATCTTCTATATAAACCAACCTCCTTCTAGCAAACTTCACTACCCACTTCCTACATATTTCAACCTCACTAAACACCTTAAAAACTCAGAGCAACTCTTGTTTCACCTTGGGAAGCAAATCGAATAGAAGAAGTAACACGTAAAACGTATTCGAACTCAACAAGCTTACTGCCTTGTTCGTGTATTTCCATCCGCGTTCCACAGTTTCATCACCACCTTCAATGGTGTAGTAAGTATTTAGTAACCCTTTTCTTTCATCCCTCACGATCACAACTCATGCATGCATTGTTGTACTTGTATCATTCGAATATACCATTTATTTTGCATAGGTCATATACGATCTTTTGAGTAGATTGCATGAAAACCCACTTGTTCATAACCCTCACTGATGACAAGTGCACGTTAGAAATACATGCATGCACACCCTCTTTTGTTTTCCACTCGAACGTATAAACTTCTACATTTTAGAAACATGTTAAAGTAGTTTGAACTATGTAGAAAGTCGAGCACTCTTTTGAGAGTCTCGGTAGTCACCTCACAACCCACATTTATATCTAAAACATCACCCATGCATCATCTTTTATTTCATTCGAACGAAATAATTCTTTTTACATATTGTGGTTCGTGTGTGAAGTTATGAAACCCATAAGAATATGTCGAACCTCCACTGTGGACGGTTTAGAATCACAACTCATCATTTTCATGTTTAACATTCATTACATGCATGACTCAAACGTATATAAACTTTACATCACGCCTTATAACTAAAGTTAAAACGTTTAGAATTTCCTAAGTATTTTGTTATCACGAAAACGACCCAACTAGCCTCAAAAACGATTTAGTATCTCATGATTTAACTAAATGAACATGCCCTAACTTTATGCGACCCATTCCACAACGTAACTAGCTATATCTTTCGTTTAAAAAACCATGCTAAAATACTCACAACTCGACTCTTTAAAGCAGCCCAAGTAAAGCGTCTAAACCATATTTGGAAAATAACTAAAAACAATATTGGGCTTAACTTTGTAACTCGTTAAGGGCCCATTTAGTATATAATTAAGCTACTGATCGAATAAGCTAGTGAAATAAGCTTCATTAATCTTAAATATAACTTATAAAAAGTCGTCCACTTTTTCTTTACCATTTTGACATTTTTGGACTAAAAATGTAACGCGATTTGACTGGAAGGACTAAAACTGCCAAACTGTGAAACATATGGACTGAAGCTGTGAAAACAGTTTACAGAGGACCTAAATTGACCTTTGAATTAGCTTCAAGCCTTACATGGACATTTGGACTATTTCTGGACTATTATTAGATTTTATATTTAACGAAGGTCTAACGACGTAACGCAAACACAGTTAGGGTAAAAAGTGTAAAATATGGGAAAGGACAAGGACCAACTATTTTCACTTGACATTCTTATTTCATTTTTCCATTGTTCATTACTACATCACTTCCCATGCATTTTATACATTCTAGTTACATATATTTAATTTTCGTTATTTATTAAACGATTTCACTCGCATATCATTTCATCATATTTTGAGGAGATAATACCTCGAGTCAAGTGACCTAAGAATCAAGATAATATCATTGTATGATATTATATTTTCTTAACTTGAGGCATTTTAAGCATATCACACCCACATCATCAAATCGTTGTACGATTTCTCACTTTCACACTCATCGTTAGTTACAAGTCGAATACTTGGATATTCCTCATATTCAGGTCTCGTATTGAAGACGTTTCCGTGATCGTTTCCATAAGTCTTACTTGAACTTATAATTCCATCTTGTCAGATACACTCCAGGTGAGTCGTGGCCCCTACTTTTAATAATTGTTTTATTAACTCTTTTGGGGGAGATACATGCTTCAACTGTTTTAAGTATTTTATACTCTGGAAACTCTCATGATTTATTAAAAATCATCAACTATGTTTTACATGAATTAAATCACCCTTTGACGGGGATATATGCTCGTTATATTTTCAAACTGTTTGCTTAGCTTAAATGCTATATTTGAAAATAACATTTTCAAACTACTTGTTGTAACAAAATACCGAGACTCATTTTATGCATCCATATAACAACTGAATGTACTATAAACTTTACTATGATATTTCTACATTTTCAACAAGAAATAATTGCCAAAACCAAAGTACGCATATTCTATGAAACCTCGAGCCCCATATTGCCTAAGTTTAACTATATTGCCATAAAGTCCCTCGAACATGAGCCATTAATCACTACGGTGAGCGCGAATATAGTGGACAGCTTCGAAACCTGTAAAGGCTGACGACCTATCCCACTAAATATTGGATGGAATGCCTTATGGCTAGTCATATTTAGTCGCGATACACTATATTTGACATATAATAGGATGAGGCAATCACCTATTACTTAGGGCAAAACCATCAGTAACCCTGATGTGACTTTCGCCGTTTTACGGTACTTTTGTTAACGTTTTGCGCGTCATGAGGCTTAGAGCAATATAACCTTTTGAATATATATGTTTTCCTATATATATTCGGATACAGCTGTATTTAGTAACGACCACTCCACACTGATAGACATCAGACCTTATACTATTATTTTCACTATGTGTTTGGATTATGTATTATGTGACTTAGTTGTGTCTTATGATAAAGACAACTCAATGCTTGGCATATCGTTACTTTTAAAAGTTGAACCATTATTTCATAGCAAGCTCATAAAAACGTAATTCATTTTTATTTAACTTGAAACTTATGATCATCTGAGTTCATAAATGATTTACTCGCGGATTTTCACCAAATTGCAAACTTGCTAGTTACTTCAAAAAGTACTAGTATTTATTTCAACTATCAACTCTTGAATTCATCGAAAGAAAGTTATTTTCTATCAAACTCTACGAACTCACCAACCATTGTGTTGACGTTTTAAGCATGTTTATCTCAGGTAATCAACGAAGCAGGACAAGACACGGAGCGGGCATTAAATACTCTGATAACTTAAATGGTGTGAAAATCAAATATTTCATTCTTTCCAAATTACTATACTTTTGTAGGATTTTCAAATCAAATATTTCAACCTTTGTACCAAAACTATTATTTTGAATGACATATAACTTTCAAAACGCCTTTTCATGCCGTTTTCTAAAATTTTTTACATCGATCCTCAGTGTAACACCTAATTATTTTCCGCTGCCACAAAACCA
Source organism: Artemisia tridentata subsp. tridentata (assembly GCA_021014915.2). Taxonomy (NCBI): domain Eukaryota; kingdom Viridiplantae; phylum Streptophyta; class Magnoliopsida; order Asterales; family Asteraceae; genus Artemisia; species Artemisia tridentata. The sequence goes on along the minus strand of CP139507.1, from coordinate 159,244,786 downwards.
AATTAGGGGGTGTTACATCACACCTTCTTTACGACTTCTCCACACATTCACTACTTACACACCTTAACTTCTTCACAACTTCACTACGGCTTCACAACTTCTTCACAACCTAGCACTACTTATATACTCTTCTACTTCTTCACGCCTTCACTACTTACACACCTTAACTTCTTCACAACTTCACTACTTACACACTAATCTAGCCTAACCAACTATGCTCACACCTATCTAACAAATATACACAACTTGTACAAATGAATGAATGATTTACAAAGTTTACTAAACTAACAACTTAAGTAACAAGATGATACTAAGTTGTAATACTTCTAGTCTTGTTTGATAGAAGTATTCTTCTTTTGCACTTGGATGATGGAAGCTTGGATCACTTGGAAACCAATGCTTAAGAATATATGATCAAAGGATTTAGAAAGGATTTGGAGAGACAAGAAGAGATTTAGAACAGAAGGTTTGGGGAGCAAAAGGTGAGAAAAAAGTCCAGGGAAAGTCCAGTATTTATAGGCAAAACTGGACAGCTGGAGGAGCGGGGCGGTCCCCTTAAAATTAAGGGGGCCGCCTAGTATATTTAAGGGGGCCGCCCATCTGTACCGTTGCCCAGTTTTGTCTTTTGTGGGGAAGGTTTTTCTGGAACATTTTTGCCATTTTTGGTTGAAAATTTGAATTCATAAATTTATAATGGATTAAACCTTTTTATTTATTACCAAAAATGTTTTTCTAAAAGATATAAAATGTTTGTGACATTTTATAAAAATTCTAGTGATTAAGAAAATGTTCCTTTGATCATATAATGCATTAAGCATTTGTTTATTCATACCTTCAGTGATTGAGTTGTTGAAATGAATATTTACAACTAAATACTTGTTTATTTAATAAGTTTATGTTTAATGAGTTTACATTTTGTGATTATCAAAACATAGAGATATCAAGAAGTATTAATAATGTTTTTAGGCATTATTTATATCAACAATCTCCCCCTTTTTGATGATTACAAAAATTAAACTCATTAAATCCAAAACATTATTTTTGGACAAGTATTTAGTGAGTTTATATTCACTTCTCCCCCTTTTTGTAGAATCAAAAAGGTTAAGCCGACAAGTTTTAGAAACAAAGTTTTTCGGGACGAGAACTCCCCCTTGATGTGTGCTCCCCCTCGTTTGAGGGCATCAAAGAATCGAGATATGGAATACTAGCAAGAAAAATATTAGAAGCACAAGCATATATAGCAAAATATGGAATATAAGAACAACAATCATGGCAAACAACAATTATGGCAAACAAATATTAAGAACACATAGCAAGACATTCATTAATTTAAAGGTCCTAAATTGCCAAAGAGAGCTTTCGGACTTGCTTGCGACACGAAAGCTTGGAAAATGAGAAACATAAGCATATAGTATGCTTAGATGGTTGATGGTAGAGTGTTTGGGATGGAATTGGTTGAGTGAGGGTAAGAATGTTGGGTTAATAGAGGTATATTTTTGGAGGTAGAGAGTTTGGAGCGGAGTGGGTTGATTGAGGGTTAGAGTGTTGTGCTAGTGGAGGTGTTGTGCTAGAGTATGGAGTGGAGTACGAAAAGGACCATAGTTGACATGATTATCAACTTGATTCAAGTTGTGGGGGTGAGGTAAGCAATTTGAGTAGAGTGAGGATGGAGGATCGAGGTTGGCCCTTGTTGTGTTGTGCGAGGTGTATAGCAAGGAGATCACAAAGGTCATGGATTTGGTTTATATCTTCACGGAACCTTTCCTTTTCCGTGAGAATGTGGATTTGATCATTTGGTGGAAGTGGATGAAATTGAGGTGTGTGGTTTGAGGTAAAGTTGGATGTTTGACCAATATGATGAGGGTTTTGAAAGGTTTCATTGAGATTAGCTTGAGGTTGAGATGTGTAGTTTGGAACGAAGGTGGAGGTTGAGGTTATTTTGTGATGAAGGAGGGCTAGAAGGGAGTTGATCCAATCTTGCGTTGAGCAAGGTGTAAGGCAAGAAGAGCACTAAGCTCATGGGCTTCCTTGAGTTCTTTAATGAACTTCAAGTGTTTGGAGGAAGGTGATGATGGTGGAGTGTGGTTGTTATTTGAGATGGATGTTTGGACATGCAACATAGGAGTAACATGTGAGTTGGTAGGAGGTGGTGGTGATACTCATGGTGGTGGAGACATTTGTGAGATTGGGTAATCATGAGTGGATGAGGATGGAGATATGGAAGAAGAGGATATTCCAAGAGTGGTGAGTGTTTTGGATGGTTCATTGGTATGTTGAATAAGATGAGAGGTGTTGTGAATGAGATTTGGATTGTTGTTTTAGGGTTGATCATGCTCTTCATATGAATCATATGAGTGAGATGAAGGTGTATTTTCGGGAGTAAAGATGGATGGTTGGTTATTATGATGAGGTTTGTGAAAGGGTTCATTGGAATGAGCTTGAGGATTGGGAGTATAATTGAGAATAAATGTGAGTGGAGGTGTTGGTTGTTTAACCACATCATTTGTTGTGATGGACTTGTTTCGGGGGTTTGGTTTTCTTCTCCAAACGGGTTTTTCGGTCATCCTTGCTAACCTTGAGGATTTTGGCTTTGGTTTGATGGGAGATGGCATGATGAGATGATGGAAGATTATGAGGAATGGGAGTGATTATAGTGTAGGATTGATGGGATTAAGGAATGGATAAAATTTGTTGGATGGATTGGAAGTGAATTTTGGGAAGTGTAGGATGAAATGGGCTAAAAAAATAGAAATGGAAACAGCACCTTCGACCATTAGATGGCCAGTCCCCTTAAATAGGGGCCGGTCCCCTTAAACATTAAGGGGACCGCCTTAGGATTTAAGGGGGCCGCCCATCTGTAGGTTCCCAGATTACTGGAAATGGGTTTTTGGCAGAAAATTGTAGAAAGGGTTGTGTTTTTGGATTTAATTTCAAGCAAGTCCAACTCTTTGAGGCAATTAAGCATGTAATAGATATTTATGCAAAACATGTTAATTAAAGAGATTAAGCAAACAAGTAATTTCATCTAGCATGTAAACATACTCATCAAGCAAGTAATATATATGGACTAGGAAACAATAAACTACACCAAGTATTTTCTTAATTATATGTGCCTATGTGAGGGATCCTAATGAAACAATAAACTTCACCAATTAATGAACTATTTGAGGGATCCTAATGTGTGCCTATGTGCAATAAATGGGAACTTAAGATAGCATGGACTTCTAGACTTGTTACAAACAAAATCTTAATAGACAAACCATGGTCCGCTTGATTTGACTTAGTTCACTTATAAATGTCATGTATATAAATATAGATGACAAATATGAGATCACCATGCATGATTTAAAGAAATGTTTTTAGCATTATTCAACAATGTTTGAAAGTGAGTTTTTATGTAGATGTTAAAGTAATTTGAATAAAATAGATTGGGTTTTATTTCAACATGTGTTTATGAAGAATGAGTAAAAAAATTCCCAATCTTTGACTTTGATTGAAACAGAATTATGGACATAGATTAAGAAAAAAAATGAGATAGTAAAACGTGTTAATAGAAAAGTGAAATAGTCATCTAAAGCATCATTTTTCCAAAATGTGAAATTTATATATATTTTTAAAGATACTAGATTTTTGACAACAAATATCATTAATCCTAGATTTAAAAAAATGGTTGTTAAAGATCTCATGCTCAAGGGAATTGGTTAAGGCTATTGTCACATGCTACCCTCTTCTACATATCCTATGGTCATAAGGAAGCGATGACGATATTCTATATGTTTGATGCGAGAGTGTTGAATGGGGTATAACCTAACATCTATAGCTCCTTTGTTGTCGCACACTTATCTAACTTAATGCCATAGTCTACGAGAGCTTGTTTCATCCATAGTTTTCTTACCCGAGAAATCTAATCTTACTTCTATGTTAATGATTAATCCACTTTACTCATTTCACTTCATCACCATGAGTTTTCTAATAGTGGACATAGAAGATTTCCATTTTAAATATTATAGCTCAAGAGGGCCAAAGGGAAAAGAACTAGTGATTCTAGGTTATAAGTAAATTCATATAAGCTATTATGTGTATATATATAACTAGGCATTATGAGCTAAATAGGCATGAAATAACTAGTCATTAATCTAAGCATATATTATAACAATAAACTTAAAAGGAAAGCGTACCTTTTAGTCTTCAGTAGATTTTTCTTCAAACACTTCAAGGTGTCATATTGACTTATGGAAGCCAAACATAGATGAGTTTCCGAATTATTCAATGACTGACAATTTAGCCACTTGGTCCCCATTGTCCCATTTGTCCAAAATTGTTTAAACCAAACATGGTTTGCATTTGCATGTATGGTGAAAGTATTCCCCATGGGTTGAAACTTGGTTGAAGTGAATAATTCCAAATTGAGTGATTATTATTATTAGGAAAGTTTTGTCTACCTTGATTTCTTCTAGGTTGAGGGGTTTTAGACCGAGGATGAGGATTATTTGGTCTATTTAGAGGTGGAGTTTTAGATCTTAATTTCGGTTTAGAAAATCCGGTTTTGGCTTTTATTGATGGTTTATAAAAACTTTTTACTTCCTCATTACTCGCAATATGTAACACCCCCTAATTTGTTTAGTGGCAGCGGAAAAGTAATTAGGGTGTTACGGTGAGGATCGAGTTAAAATTTCAGAAAAACGATCCAGAATGGGCGTTTTGAAAGTTATATGTCATTCGAAATAATAGTTTTGGTATAAAAGGAAAATATCTGATTTGAAAATCCCACAAAAGTGTGGTAATTTGGAAAGAATGACATATTTGATTTTACACCAGTTTATTTATCAGAGTATAAGATGCCCGCTCCGTACCTTGTCCTGCTCCGTTTATTACCTGAGATAAACATGCTTAAAACGTCAACACAATGGTTGGTGAGTTCGTGGAGTTTAATAGAAAATAACTTTCTTTCAATAGATTTTAAGAGGTGTACAGTGATTGTCGCAATAAATAATAGTTCTTCATTAAATAACCATTTGTGTTGAATAAAATCCACAAGTAATTCATGTATGATCTCAAGTGATCATAAGTTTCAAGTTTTTAAATGAAAATGAGCTACGTTGTTATATGCTCGAAATGATGTGTTGGGTCAACTTTTAGGAGTAACAATATACCAAGTATTTTGGGTTGTCTTTTGTAGAATTCACAATTAAGTCACATATGATAACAACTAAGGTTCAAGTACGTAATTCATAATCATAACACATAGTAAAAATATTAATCTAGTGTCTGAAATCTATCAGTGTGGAGTGGTGGTTACTAAATACAGTTGTATCCTAATATATATGAAACATTCATATATTCATAAAGTTATATTGCCCTAAGCCTCATGACACGCAAAACGTTAACAATTTCCATAAAACGGAGGTATCCCATCAGGGTTACTGATGGGTGTTTAAGCCCTCAGGTAATAGGTGATTTGCCAATTCCTATTTTTCTCAAATATAGTGCATCACGACTAAATACGACTAACCATAAGGCATTCCGTCAAAGTATTTAGTGAGATAGGTCGTCAGCCTCTAACAGGTTTCGAAGCTGTTCACTATATTCGCGCTCACTGCAGTGATTAATGGCTCATGATCGAGGGACTTTATGGCAATAAAGTAAACTTAGGCAATATAGGTCTCAGGGTTCATAAAATATACGTATTCTGGTCTTGGCAATTATTTCCAGTTGGAATGTAGAAATATCATAGTAAAGTAACAGTACATCCATTTGTTATATGAATGCCTACAATGAGTCTCAGTATCATGTCACGTCAAGTAGTTTTGAAAATGTTATCCTTCAAATTCAGTGTTTAAGCTAAACAAGCAGTTTGCACATATAACGAACATATATTCCTCTCAAACATGTAAAGCATGGTGGATGATTTTGAGTAAATCATAAGAGTTTTATATAAGTAACTGAAGACAGTTAAAGCATGTATCTCCCCCAAAAGAGTTATTAAAAATAAGTGTTAAAAGTAGGGGCCACGACTCACCTGGAGCGTATCTGACAAAATAGAATTATTAGATCTATGGAAACGATCACGGAAACGTCTTCGATACGAAACCTGAATATAAGGGAAGTCTAAGATTCTGACTTACTACTAACAGTGAGTGTGATGTGAGAAATCGTATAACGATTTGATCGGTGATATGAGTGTGATATGCTTAAAATGCCTCAAGTTAAAAATATAATATCATATATGATATTATCTTGATTCTTATGTCACTCGACTCAAAATATTACCTTCTCATAATATGCTGAAATGATATGCAAACTGAATCGCTAAATTCATAGTTATAATAAATAACGAATACTAAATAATGCATAACTAAAATGTAAAATGCATATGAAATGAGGGGTGACAAATAGAAAATAAAGTAAGAATGTCAAGTGAAATTAATTGGTCCCTGTCCTTTCCAGATTTTATACTTTTTACCCTAACTGCGCTTGCGTCACATCGTTAGTCCTTGGTTAAGTCCATAGTCCAATAATAATCCAAGAATTGTCCAATAGTACAAATAAGGCTTGGAGTTCAATGATATGTCAAGTTAAGTCCTTTATAAACTGTTTTCACAGCTTCAGTCCCTAAGTTTCTCAGGTTGGCAGTTTTAGTCCTTCCAGTTAAATCGCGTTACATTTTTAGTCCAAAATTGTCAAAAAGGTGGAGAAAAAGATGGGCGTGTTTTTATAAGTTATATTTAAGATAAAAGAAGCTTATTTTAACAGCTTATTTGGTTGTTTGCTTATTTTTACTACTAATGGGCCCTTAACGAGTTACACTCTAGGCCCGCTAACAAGTTTTAATTTGTATAACTTGAAGTGAGTTGGATATATCAAAAATGTCACCTTTTACATCTTATTTCCACATTGAAAAGTGCCAAAAAGCTAGTTTATTCCATTGCTTACAAAACAGTTCAGTGGGTTATAAAACCCACTTCGCTAGTTTTAGTTGTTTTGCAAAAGTGGTTTGTGCGACATGCTTGGGTCGTTTTAAAGAGTCGTATCTCAGTTATTTTCACATGATGTTTATATGAAAAGTGTAGCTAGTTACGTTGTGAAATGGGTCATGTAAAAGTAAAACATGGTCGTTCAGTTAGATTGCGAGATATGGACTTGTTTTCTAGCCTATTGGGAACTGTTTTCTGCGTAGCAAAACACCTGGAATGATTTTTGGTATTTACAACTTGAGTTTGTACGTGTGACATGTTTTATTTATGCGCTTCACTTGGGTAGTTTTTGAGGGTCGAAGCTTGGTTATTTTGGTGAGTCGTTTATACAAACTTGGTAGCTAGTCATTTGGTCTAACAGGTCGTAGGAAAATAAAGTGTAGTCGTGAGATTGAAAGTCGAGTTATATGGTCATTTCTAAGGTGGCGAGAGGCTGTTTTAAATATATACAAAGGACTCAATATTATTCCAAGTGTTTTCAAGTTATATATATACCATGCAACACAACATGATCATACGCATGCAATGTGATAATTAAGTGTGATGTGGCTGTTTTATGTATTCAAACATTTAGAGTATAGCTTAGTGTTTTTCACTTATGTTTATACGTGTGAGGGTTGACATGGATGGGTTTGAGTCATGCATGACTAAATGTAAACGTGAGAGTAGGTGGAAGTTCGCCACCTTTTTGGTGAGTTACGAATGTAAACTAAATATGTAACTATATAACTGTTCGAATGAAGTAAGGATGGTGCATGATAGTGTTGTGACCATATATCGTTCGAGTGCAATAACGTGTGATGTATGGAAATGCAATGGCGTGCGATATGAATTAAATAGGATATAAGAAGACTTACAACACCCTTGAAAGGTGGTGAAGAAAGCGGTGGAAGTCGAGTGAAGCACAAGAACAAAGACAGTAGTCTCGCTAGGTTCGAGTTACGTTTTTGAGTGTGGTTTTCTTTAACCCGTTTGTTTCCAAATGGGTGACATCTCTTTCTGGGGTTTTAAGGTGTCTTGTGAGAGGAAAGAGTGTGGGATGTGAGTAGTGTAAAGTGTGATAGATAGGATAGCTTTATAGAACCAATTTCATACACGTTTCTTATTGACTATCAAAGTCTTCCATCTCTATTATTGATGTTACTGTGGCTTGAGGGACACATATGCACATTTTACTGACATTATGAGATATTTGATAGATATGGTAACATGGGAAATCTTATCTTGTGTTGTGAAGGTATATATACATACACACGTTTGTGTTTTTAATGGTGTCAAATGAATTTATCTAGCCATAAAGTCCACTGCTGTCCTAACTTCCTTTTTAACATCACAAAGTATTATTATGGTTCTTAGAAACGTGTAGGAAAAATCGGGTTTAGAAATGGTTGTGTTTTGTGACTTTTATTTATGCGTTATGGGTAGAAATGGGACGAACGAAACAGCCTTGGTTATTATAGTAACATTTGATATTCGAGGCTGGGATTTGGCGTGGGCATAGCTCGGTGGGTGGTGATTAAGGTGAGTTAAAAATATGGGTATGTCGCGTTTAGGATTAATAAGAACGAGTCGCGTTATTTGGAGGTGTTTGGCTGTCGACTTACATGAAATAAAAAAAGGCAAACTGATTTTGAGTGTGGGCTTGGATCGTGTGATGGGCCAAGATTTAGACAGCCCGCTTGGCTTTGTATTTGTGGAATTAGTAGGAAATTAGTGATATTAATTATTGTAATTAAAATGTTTAAATTTAATTTGAGATAATGATGGAGTGGAACTTAATTTAATATAAGTGTTGCCATTTGACATTATTTGTGAAAATGTGGTGTTGCAATGTGAATGCTATCTCGAGTTCGTGGTAAGTTAATGTATATCTATCGTTATACGTGTCGTGTTAATTGTAACGCATAAAGGAAAAAAATTAAATTTTCCCGTAAAAATGGGATTCTTTAATCGGTAACTCAAGGTTATCACTAATTAATGAGAATTATTACGATGGATTTTTCGTGGGATACTAAACAATAGGTATTTTTTTATCTTTTATAAGTATATACTTAGTTTTTGACTCTAATGGTTTTTGTTTACTAGATTGACATTCAAACTTTACATTTTTATTTTCACTAGTTGAAACATTATTTAAGTTGAATCCTAGAACGGTTTTATCTCCCGAAGTTCCTTGAACACTTATTATTTTCTTAAGTGAGTTACTACTATTTTTAAACTTGTCAAGTTTGATAATTTCACCTTTAAGTTTTTCGTTTTCATTTTTGACCTCTAACATGTTTTACATTCTATAAAAACTTCTTTTCCTTTTTCTAAATGTTGTAGTTTAATTTTTAATTCGAGTACTTCATTTTCTAATCGATTATTAATATGTTTTAGTGATTTATTTTTAGCCATGACTTTTTGACCTAATTTGCATAACCTATTATATTCATTATCTAGATCTTTTTCGTCTAATGATTGATTTTTGTTACTAAAGTATTTGGTTTCGGAAAATACCTCATTTGATGTCTTTGCCATAAGATATTTTTCGTCGTTTGCTTTGTCCGCTTCGTCTTTGTCGCTATCACTCCATGCTCCACTAACAAAGGCGCTTTGGTAATCATGACCCGGTGGCTTTGGACATTCGCCAATGAGATGGTTTGGGCTTCCACATCTAAAGCACTTTCTTTTCCCGTAGTTATCATTCCTATTTCTTTGAAGCGATCTTCTTTCATCTCGTGGTTGTCTTGTGAATCTTCCTCGTCTCTTTGAAAATTTCTTGAACTCTCATACGACCATTGCATATTCTTCGTCATTACTTTCGGAGGTTGAGCTATCCTCTTCACTAGATTCCTTCCTAGCTTTCAATGCAATTGACTTGCTTTGCTCTCTTTTTCCTTTGACCATCTCGGAGTCTTTCTTTATTATTGCTTTGTAGACTTTCAAGTTGCCGATCAACTCGGCAAGTTGAAGAGTTGACAAGTTCTTCGATTCTTCAATCGCCGTAACTTTAGCCCGCCATTTTGGAGGAAGAGCCCTAAGAAATTTCCTAACAAAATTCTTACTAGAAAAACTCTCATCAAGTGCTTTTAAACTTGTGATGATAGTGTTAAACCTAGCAAAAACATTATCTATTGATTCCTCTTCCGGAATCGTAAATTGTTCATATTGTTGAACAAGAAGATCTATTTTATTATCTTTGACTTGACTATTACCTTGGTGAGTTATTAGTAAGGAGTTCCAAATTTCTTTTGCGGTTTCACACATAAAGATCCTTTCGTATTCTTTACATGGTAACGCATTATAAATAACCATTTTTGCCTCATTATTTTTAGCTAGTTTCTTTTTCAAATCATCATTTTGTTTTCAAAAGGTACAATTTCATCTCTTTTAGTTAAAGGATTATTTTGAATAGGGGGAAAATCACCATAGGTAATAACATGCCAAAGATCAAGATCTTTTGATTTCACATAAGTTTCGAATCTATTTTTCCAATAAAGAAAACCATCACTTTCAAATAGCGGTGGTCTTTGCATAGATTGCCCTTCTAAATATTTTTCCGATTCCATAGATCGATTCAAGTTTTAAAATACAATATATTTTAAAAATCTTGTTTGACGTGGCTCTTGATACCAATTGTGGAAAACTAGAAGGGGGCGTTGAATAGTTTTACGTCTTTTTAATTTTATTATGAAAACTTTGTTTACTTTTAAAAACATAGATTCGAATTTATGTGAACTCAACTCTTGAACAATATGAACAAATATAAGTAAATCTAAATTAGCAATGCAAGTAAAGTAATGAAATGAAATGAAAGATAAAGATGGAAAGATCTAACCGCGAGACAAAGGATTTATAGTGGTTCGGCTACAAGGACACCTTCCTTGCCCTACTCCACTCCCCGAGCACCTAACTCGAGAGTTTTCTTCACTATGTCAACAAGCTCCCTTATGGCGGAGAAAACCTTACACAACTTTCGCTTACAACGGTTTAACGACACAAAGCTAAATGTCGAGTTCTAATCGTAGCTAGAACCAATCTCACAAGTTCTACACAACTTCTTCACAACTTATTCACAACTTCTTCACACCGGCTTCACAACTTCTTCACGACGGCTTCACACCTTCTTCACGACTTCTTCACGCCTTCACTACTTACACACCTTAACTTCTTCACAACTTCACTACAGCTTTATAACTTCTTCACAACCTAGCACTACTTATATACTCTTCTACTTCTTCACGCCTTCACTACTTACACACCTTAACTTCTTCACAACTTCACTACTTACACACTAATCTAGCCTAACCAACTATGCTCACACCTATCTAAAAAATATACACAACTTGTACAAATGAATGAATGATTTACAAAGTTTACTAAACTAACAACTTAAGTAACAAGATGATACTAAGTTGTAATACTTCTAGTCTTGTTTGATAGAAGTATTCTTCTTTTGCACTTGGATGATGGAAGCTTGGATCACTTGGAAACCAATGCTTAAGAATATAGGATCAAAGGATTTAGAAAGGATTTGGAGAGATAAGAAGAGATTTAGAACAGAAGGTTTGGGGTGCAAAAGGTGAGAAAAAAGTCCAGGGAAAGTCCAGTATTTATAGGCAAAACTGGACAACTGGAGGAGCGGGGATGTCCCCTTAAAATTAAGGGGGCCGCCTAGTATATTTAAGGGGGCCGCCCATCTGTACCGTTGCCCAGTTTTGTCTTTTTGTGGGGAAGGTTTTTCTGGAACATTTTTGCCATTTTTGGTTGAAAATTTGAATTCATAAATTTATAATGGATTAAACCTTTTTATTTATTACCAAAAATGTTTTTCTAAAAGATATAAAATGTTTGTGACATTTTATAAAAATTCTAGTGATTAAGAAAATGTTCCTTTGATCATATAATGCATTAAGCATTTGTTTATTCATACCTTAAGTGATTGAGTTGTTGAAATGAATATTTACAACTAAATACTTGTTTATTTAATAAGTTTATGTTTAATGAGTTTACATTTTGTGATTATCAAAACATAGAGATATCAAGAAGTATTAATAATGTTTTTAGGCATTATTTATATCAACAGGTTGTACACGAGATATTAAACAAATGAGCCGAGATGATATGGTTGTACATGAGATGTTAAACGAATGAGTCGAGATGATATGGTTGTACATGAGATATTAAACGAATGAGTTGAGATGATATGGTTGTACATGAGATGTTAAACGAATAAGTCAAAATGATATGTGTGTGTTTTTAGGTTGAATTGAATCAGAAAGATGGAATAGATGTGTACAACTTCCTTAACTTGGTTAGAGGAGTATCTGAAGAGGAAGCTGATAATGAGTGTCTAGGTGGTGATCTCGACTATTATGAACTAGAGGATAATTACATGGAAGCGGGATCTCCTGAGCTCGAATCCGGTTATACATGAGATGTTAAACGAATGAGTCAAGATGATATGGTTATACATAAAATGTTAAACGAATGAGTCGAGATGATATGGTTATACATAACATGTTAAACGAATGAGTCGAGATGATATGGTTATACACGAGATGTTAAACGAATGAGTCGAGATGATATGGTTGTACATGAGATGTTAAACGAATGAGTCGAGATGATATGGTTGTACACGAGATGTTAAACGATGTGTGTTTTTAGGTTGAATTGAATCAGAAAGATGGAATAGATGTGTAACAACTTCCTTAACATATGATGAATTGTTTTCGACTTAATACCTTATTTTATGTCAAATTAATCAAAGTACGTACATTAAATGTTACTCAGTATTGAAATGATGACTTAAATTGCTTCCTTCAGATCTCCAACCATATACATTTATGTTTCAACTACACAATTGCTTCCTTCGTTCATTCTATATCACACAACTTCTTTTGTCTTCTTTCTTCTACTGCACAAACATATTGGCGCCAACACTTCCCACCAAAATATTGGCGCCAACACTTCCAACCAAAATATTCGGTTATACATGAGATGTTAAACGAATGAGTCGAGATGATATGGTTATACATAACATGTTAAACGAATGAGTCGAGATGATATGGTTATACATAACATGTTAAACGAATGAGTCGAGATGATATGGTTATACACGAGATGTTAAACGAATGAGTCGAGATGATATGGTTGTACATGAGATGTTAAACGAATGAGTCGAGATGATATGGTTGTACACGAGATGTTAAACGATGTGTGTTTTTAGGTTGAATTGAATCAGAAAGATGGAATAGATGTGTACAACTTCCTTAACATATGATGAATTGTTTTCGACTTAATACGTTATTTTATGTCAAATTAATCAAAGTACGTACATTAAATGTTACTCAGTATTGAAATGATGACTTAAATTGCTTCCTTCAGATCTCCAACCATATACATTTATGTTTCAACTACACAATTGCTTCCTTCGTTCATTCTATATCACACAACTTCTTTTGTCTTCTTTCTTCTACTGCACAAACATATTGGCGCCAACACTTCCCACCAAAATATTGGCGCCAACACTTCCAACCAAAATATTGGAGCCAAAACTTCCCAGCAAAAGCTAGCAGATCTGCTTTATCCTCACAAACACATTATATACACTCTTATCCTCAAAACCACTCAACCTCACAACCACTTATCTTCACACCAATTTTAAAACCTGATATGCAGCGATATAATCCTTTTATGTGTTCTTGTGGAACAAGAAATATAAAACTAAGAAAATCACATAAAAATATACATTTGAATGGGAATATTATGCATGTCCTCTTTCGAAGGTGAACAATCATACATTTCTTATTTATGTAAATATACAAACAATCATAACATTTCCTTATTTATGTAACAGCCAAGAGAAAAAGATTATGGATGTGGATATTTTATGTGGAAGAGTGAATTTGATGACCGGTTACGAGTAATCTCTTCTGCTTCAACATCTCAAGGTGATGGATCTGCACCAACAGATTACTCAAACTGTAATGCCAAAGATCTTAGGATAAACATGCTTGAATCACAAAAACAGGTACTAGAGGCAAGAGTAAGGATGCTAGAGGCAAGACTTGAAATGGCAACGAATCCCGACGACCACGACCACGCATGTCAGTCGGATGCAATACTCCGTGAGCTGTTAGGTGACTTGGACAATCTTCATATGTTGTTGTTGTTGTTGTTGTTGTTGTTGTTGTTGTTGTTGTTGTTGTTGTTGTTGTTTGTGTTATTGATGTTGTTTAATAAATTGTTGTTGTTGTTGTGAAAACTTAAGTATTTCAACGTCAACTAAACCCTTTTGCACCACCTTTCTATCCATCAAGATTCAACCATAATCATCATGCAACCATAACCATAAAGAATGGAACTGAAAGAACAATATCACAATTAACAAACACGAAGGCAAACATTTTATTTAAAACACGCAAGAGTTCTCAACCACATACATTTCATACAGACTCAAACGAAACAACTTGACAAGCAAACGAAACAGATCAAACAAAACAACTCGACAAGCAAACGAAACACACGACATAGACCATAACAAACATCGCCCATTTATTTTATTTTTTTGCTGCTACTTCCCACTTTGCTAGAACCTGCACCATCTTTTCCCTTCCTTGCTTTCCTTTTCTTGATGAAATGTTCAAACATAGCTTCAAGATTTGTTATCCTATTTCCCAGATCATCAATTTTGGTTTCCAACGTGCTTTCTCCTCCAACATCATCAGCTTGAGCGTCCAACATCTCTCTATAGTACGACTTTTTTCTCAACCATTCCAGAATCTGATCTCTCATCCACGGGCTAATGTTCTTATAAGAACCATATTCATCATAAATTTCGTAGCCATATGTATTAAGAACTTCATTAAAGAGACCCTCCGACGATAAAACCTTTGACCACTCCTCTTCCGGCGTGTAACCAGCCATTGTTATGTGTGTTTTGTGGGAATTAACGATTTGGTTATTTGTGTTTTGCCGATTTGAGGATGATCGGTTAGGTTATATATAAGTAAAACTTTGGCGGGATAAATTGGCGCCAACACTTTAAAGCTAATATAGTAGGAGAAAATATTGGCGGGATACAATAATTTTTAGGGGGAAAACTGGGTCCCCGCCAAAAAGTTGGTACTGTGCATCTAAACTTTTGGCGGGGACGTATCCCCGCTAAAAGTGAGGGCGGGAAAAAAACCCGGGAACAATTAAGAGTTACTAGTTTGGTCAAATTTTGCCAAATATGAAAAACACTTTCGGCGGGGACATGTCCCCGCCAAAAGATTACGTTGAAAATTTAGTAAACGGTCAGCGAGATAGTGTGCCAGCTCAGCGTCGTTTTTGTCGTTTAGCGACTTTCAGCGGGAACGAAGCTTCCTCTCCCGTCTTACATTTTGTTGTAGTGATAGAAAGCTTTAGGGTACGTTTGGTATGCCGGCATGAATCACAATGGGAATGAGTTTGATAGTAGTGGTGGGTCCCTCGGTATGAAAGATCCATACCTTACCCTTTTGAGGTATATGGAGTATGAAACATTTCTATCATTCATTCCGACATTTGAAAGACTTGCATCTTAAACAAACAAATGATTAGAATGAAAATTCATTCCCTCATTCCCATTCCGAGATACCAAACGCACGCTTAATTATTTAATGCTCAATGATTCATAAAGATGCATCGCCAATTGTATAAATGCATTTATGTAAGATGGTAGGTTAAACTTTAACTCACTTTTAAGGCTTTACGGGGCTGTGCATCTAGAGTTTTCCTAGTATATTTAAAGACTAAGATTGTTGACATACATAGAAGATTGTCTTTACATAGATTCATGTGGCATCTCTGTTCATTTGCATCACAAAACTACACATCTCTTTGCAATACAGAGTTTTTAGGCAAGTTTAGGAGGTCATGGTTTTTTCCCAAACATGTTTTGAAAAGAAAATATGCAATTGCCATTGTATTTCAAAGTTTTGTCGCAAGTACTTGTGCGCCTAGCTATTAAGTCAATGGTACATCTTTGATTAGTCATATCATTATTTGATCACACGCCTAGTGGTGGATGCTGCACACATACACGATATACAAGCAAAGAGAGAGATTCATAAGAAATCTCTAAAATTTCAACGAACAGGGGGGCGCATTTGACAATATCTCGGGAACACGGGTTTATAATCCTCCATATCTCAGCATACATTTTACTCAAAACCAAACAAGATTGATTACATAATATCATTACAAGATAAGATCGGCACACTACGGCTGCTTATTGCTACATCAACTTTATTAAAGCATAACGAGCTCGAGCTACTTTACATCAACTTTATTAAAGCATAACGAGCTCGAGCTACTTATTTATGCATCGATAGATGCTATGCATAAAAATACCAACCTCATAAGTACTCAGCTATTTAACCATCACATACAATTATGCCTTACCAAACCGCTTCCTGAAAAATGCAAGTAGGTGTTCTCTTGGAGATAAGATTTCCTTGACCGCTTGAGAGTTGACGAAGTTATCAGCCCATTCGTGTATTTTTGGAAACTTTTCTTTCGTGGCAAACTTTATTTGAGTGGCTTCTTCGATAATTCCAAGCCAATAAGCAATGAAGTTGGCAGCAATGTCAACAATGTTAATGTTTTCACCTCCAAAGAACTTTCTACCCTTGACTTTGAGTTCATTTTCAAGTATCTGCAGTTGCTCAGAAGCTTCTGCGATAGCTTGCTCATCTCCATGGCTACCAAAAACCTTGAATATCGCAGGAATGCACTGAAC
This sequence comes from Artemisia tridentata subsp. tridentata, assembly GCA_021014915.2. Classification (NCBI taxonomy): domain Eukaryota; kingdom Viridiplantae; phylum Streptophyta; class Magnoliopsida; order Asterales; family Asteraceae; genus Artemisia; species Artemisia tridentata. The sequence continues at coordinate 159,228,064 of CP139507.1, read as the reverse complement.
AAAGTGTATAATGCAAAATCAGTTATTGTTATATTATTAACGAAATTTTAATTGGCCGTACGTACTGATATTTAATTAACTGGCCATACTATAAGCAATCAACTTAGTTAATTTACCTGGTTAACCAACAAAAACTATCTTAATCAAGGAAGAAAAAAATTCTAAAAGTCCATACCCATTAACTTTGACTCCTTTCAGAAAACATTTTTGTTAATATGCAAAAAGAATATGTTGAAACCTGAATATCAAGACATGGCCAAGGGACTATTTGTGTAACTTGCGCTTTAGTTTAAGTTGATAGTTGGTGACATAACAATAGATAAGATATTAATGGATCACTGAAGTGCTACGCATCTCTTTACTAGAGTGATTCAGCTACTTTTATTATTTGTTTTCTATTTTCTATTTTCTATTTTCCTATCAATCATACTTCCATCCTTTCACCTAACATCTATAATTCAATATTCTATTGGGAGATGTTACTCACTATGTTGTCACATCGGAAAGGGTTTCGTCAAACCGTACAACTCGCGATGCGCATCGTACAAGCTAGCGATGCATCTAATGATTGGATAAACTCACACTCACCCATATCAATATTCTATTGTTTGGTGCAACTAATAAGTTTTTACTTTTGCATCTCTTATATATTACTGATGGACAATAATTTTGAAAAACAAGAGAATAAGATTACCTTATCATCAATGAATTTGGCCCAAAAACGAGCAACAGCTTTTTCATAAGCATCTTGTGGCAAAAGTGGAACACCTTTCCAAACATCATCAATGTACTCAAGAATCACTAGTGACTCATTGATCGGTTTTCCATTATGCACCAACACTGGCACCATCTTATGAACAGGATTATACTTCAAAAGATCAGCACTCTTGTTTTGCAAATTTTCTTCAATGTTTTCATACTGTATACCCTTAATACTCAACGCTATTTTCACTCTGCATGCATATGAACTTCCTGCAATATCATACAACTTCACTTCATTAGCCATTTTGCTCTTATGGGATTTCACTTGAGCAAAAGAATGTGAGTGGGTTTGTTTGTTTGATGGTTTTGGATATATACTAGTGGAAAGTTAGTTGTTGGGTGTTTAATATGGAACATTTAATTAAGAGTACTATGTGCAAGAAAAGTTGTATTGGAATTGGCTTACATCAAAATAATAAAATGCCGACATGGTCGGTGTATGGCACTAAAAAGTTCTTGAAGATTGTGGTACCCATGCATCGTTTTTTTTAAGCAAAAAGAGGACAAAAAGTTAATTTTTTTTTTTTGAAAAAGTACTTCCTCTGTCTCAAAATTATTGTTCTCGACAAAAAAAATATTCTTCTAAAAAAATGTTACTATCACTACTTTCTCTTTCTTACTTTTTTGTCAAATGACAAATTTACCCTTAACCAATTAATTAACAATTCCTTAAAGTTTGCAATATTAATTTCAACCAAAGGTAATATAGTAAACTTTACCAAACTCCACTACCTATTCACTTTCTATTTTTGGTATGGGACAATAATTTTGGGACGTCCGAAAAATGAAAAATGGACAATAAAATTGGGACGGAGGGAGTATAAAAATAATACTCATTTCTTAAATGGTCATGTACGAATGTGCGACTCCACTAATTTGTTGACACGTGTCTAGATAAAATGTACAACACCAATCATTTGTTGGTTCAAACAGATGTACGAACAACGGTGTGCGAATTTCGGCTAATGAGCAAACTAAGCCCACAAACATATACATGTCCATATCCACATATCCAAACACCACCATCATCCACCACACCATCCAAACACCACCACCATCCACCACACCACCAACACCACCATCGAAAAACCACCATCGACACCACCATCGACACCACCATCCAAACACCACCACTACCATCCACCACACCAGCTTAAATTTAAAAACCAAATGGGCATACATCAGTAAAATAAACTAGCCAATATTCCTAATCTGATATCTGATTTTCACTCTGTAGAAGTAACTCAAATAAGATCCATGTACTTTACTTTACGGGCTGAGTCAAAACAAAGTTGACCCCAAAACGCTACTAATGACACCACATCAGCACACGCAACTCGTTAGAACAGAGTGTATTAACTGTCAAGTACTATAAATCTATTAAACAAAGTATGTAGCTTCTCTAAACCTTTATTTGCAGCAAAGGTACTTGGTGTTGAAGAGTAGGTAAAATGAAAGTTTATATGCCTGGCAAACAGATAAATGACGATTGAGCATTTGCCATGAAACAAAAGCAACATTTAAACTACAAGCGACACCAATGAGCAAACAGATAAACTTGGATTGGAACTTTGCCATATAATTTTTTTTTATTTTTTCATCTATATGGAAAATTTCAAAAGAAAATAGTTGCATTTATTTATTTCCCGTTATGGCTTAAGGTTTGTTATAAGAACCAAGTTTATCTGGTGTGGTGGATGGTGGTGGTGTTTGGTGGTGGTGTCGACGGTGGTGTTTGGATGGTGGTGTCGATGGTGTGGTGGATGGTGGTGGTGTTTGGATCTGGGGATCCGATATGTATATGTTTGTGGGTTTAGTTTGCACATTAGCAGGAATTCGCACACCGTCGTTCGCACATCTGTTTGGGCCAACAAATGATTGGTGACACGTGTCAACAAATTAGTGAAGTCGCACATTCGTACATGACTATTTAAGGAATTAGTATTATTTTTGTACTTTTTTTTTTGAAAAAAGTTAAATTTTTGTGCTATTTTGAGAATTAGCTTTTATTTTTATTTTTATTAACATACATACATCGTTTGGTATGTATGTATTATATAAGGAAATGTTTAACGGTGTACTCTCCGTCTTATGAGTTCATATATATATATATATATATATATATATATATATATATATATATATGAGTTCATATATATATATATATATATATATATTTTTACTTCAAGGCAACTCGTGCCATATTTCTATTTTCGCTTCAAAATACTTGTTTATTTTAATATTTTCGTTAATTAAAAGTGACTTCATTACATAAAGATGATATGTGATTGAAAAAAAAAATGTAGTTATTTAGAAATAAATAGGCTGCGTGCAATTTAAAATTAAACTAATAAAAAAAACTATTTTATAATCAATTTTGTATTAACCAATAGCATAACTCAATTTTTAAATCAAACCCTCTCATAAACTAATAAAAGTTCAATTAGCTTTGATTTCATCAAATCTATTTAAATTTTGTCCACTAAAAATTATAGGTATAAAGTTATGTGTGTCGATTTTATTAAAAAAAATGGTGATTAATAAAGCATTAGGTGTTAAATTTTCGATAAATTATTTGGACTTAATTAATAATATATCTTAAATGAAAGAAAAAACAACGCCATTTTTACTTTACCGCTACAGTGCAGCTACAGTTGTTGACCCGAGTTTTTGCGAGTACAGCAAGAGTGCACTTTTGTCGTATTGCCCTTTGTAAAAATCCGCTTTTTGTGGTTTCGGCTTGCCGACCCGAGTTGAACGGATTCCCATCTCCACCCCAAGTCCCCAACCTTCCATTTTCTTCCTGAAGCTTCCATCAAACTCATAAAACAACATTTTATTTGGTTTTGAAGATTCTGATAAAGCACACACACACACAATAAACATATCAAAATCGGGTTACCTGATTCATCCAACACAAGAAAACAGTGGCATTAAAAATTTCAGATGCATTAAAACATCCGCATCCGCCGACACAGGATGAACATGAAGAACCAAAGAATTGGTTTTTTTGTCAAGTATTTTTGGTGATCAAGTATTAAAGGTACGTTTTTAGGTTTATTATTTGTTGAATGTTGGATTACCAGAATATTTGTTTGTAGCTTTTTAATGATAAAAAATATTGATATATGGGTTATGTTTATCGTAGTTATATTTGGGTTTTTTATCTTGGTTTGTAGCTATTTGTATAATAATTAATGGTTCGGGGTCATGTTTATTTTGCTTTATTTTAGATTGAATTAGTTTAATTTAGGGTTTTTGGTTATTTAATGGAATGTTTATTTACCTAAAGATGTTGAAGATGAACTAGGAAGTGCGGTTGTAGTTGTGGTTATAGTGAGAAAAGTGTAGAACTCTTTGTAATATAAGAACTGTCACGATATCTAATCAAGGATATAGTGGTTTCATTAGCTCAAGGTTTTGGTTTTAGTTTCACAAGTAATTGACGAAGCTAAAGATGAGTGTTAGTTGCAATACCATCCTGAGGTATAATCACTAGTATAATCAGGACGTTTCCCGACGACCAAAAAAGCGTCATGCCGGCGACATGACGTCGGCACGTAGTGGATGCCGACGAAATGACGTCGGCCGGTGATAGTCGAGAATGCCCCGTCGGGACTTACTGTCCCGACGACATTTGCCGTCGCTCGTGTGGGTCCCACAGCCATTTTCAGTCAGAGAATTTTGGAATCCGACAAGTATTGTACTAATGCCATGTCGTCGGTACGTTTTTGATAATTAACTACGTGATTAACAACAGTCAACGAAAGTCAAACTTCGATACCGACGACAAAGCGTCGGTACCAAAGTTGTTAAGAAAAACTGTTCTAGTATTGTACCGACGCCATGTCGTCGGTACAAGAATATATCAAATAAATATGTTGATTTTTTGCCCGCGACATGTCGTCGGCACAATAAACTACTGCTGCTGCACAACAGCCTGCACAGCAGCAGTTTTCCAGATTTTTTCAGATTTTTTCCCGACCTGTACACAATCCAAATTTGTACACCACTAATACCGACATGCCAATATCCCAAAACAAGTTATAATGGCTAAAACACTTATATATAATTGCTAAACACCCTCAAATACATTAAAACGTTACAAATTCTACAAAACGGGTGTTACAAGCTGCCAATACCACAAAAGTTGCTATATCCGCAATGTTCAAGTCGCAAAAATGTTAAAGTGTAAAATAATAACATACAGATGAGTCAATAGCATACGGATGGACAAAGTCAAGGTGTTAAAGTGTTAAAGTTTTAAAGTGTATAAAATACGGATGAGGATCAAGCATACAGATGGAGAAAATGTTAAAGTGTACAAAATAACCCATACATAGATACCTCACTGCCCCTCGTCATCATCGGAAACGCCATCATCCTCGAGCTCGGGTTCGCCACTGCCTGAGCCGCCTGCCTCGCCGGCGCCACTCCCACTACCCGAGCCTGCCTCGCCCCTACCACGCCCACTGCCCGAGCCTACCTCGGTTTGAGAAGGTAGTTGGCTCATCAACTGGCCCCATAGCTCGGGGTTAGTCTGTAACACATTCTTAATGGCAGTGAGTTGGCGCTTAGTGGCCTTAGCATCTTCTTCAACTTCTTTGATCTTCTTCTCTTTCTCGGCCATCATCCTGTCAATCTTGGGCCCACTGTACAAACCGGGAGGCAGCATGGGTAACTTTGTCTTGCCACTTCCTGCTAACACCCTACCCCTACCGGCTATATAACCCCGCTGCTTGCCCTTTAAAACCCGGGCAAGTATCTCTTCCTCTGTATAGGCTATCCCAGTAGGCGTGTTAGCTCCCAGATCCCGCAGTTCGCATGATGCGTGGTTTTGCGACCTTACAACAGGTTTTACCTCTCGAGGGATCTCAAGAGGCTTACAACCCCACCAGGCAGTGTACCTGACCGATGTAGTATAGTGTAGTGGTAAGTACGGGGGATTGATCATTCTCCACAGGGAATAGTGTTCGTTAGGTATGAAAAACTACTTTAATAGGTCTAAGGGTGAGAGAAGATTCTTTTTATGTTTTTATATTTTTTTTTGGAAAGCAAGTAAAATCTCGGGTTTGAAAGAGTGGGCGGAATTAGTTGCTAGTCAACTAACCCAAATTACTACGAATGCAAATAAAATAAAATAACAGAAAATGAAAATGTTGGTGAAAACTTATGTGGAGGGAAATGTGTTTACTTAGATTTCCTTACTCCCTAACTATCTTTTACCGGTTGATTAGTGTGTATTAGTTACGTGGATGACGGGTGTATTCCTTAATACCATTCGTGGGGTGGCGTACGTACTTCCCCAACTCTACAAGCTCCTACTTCACTCCTATGTCGAGCCGGCTAGGAAGCTCCTAACATGGGATCACTAGAATTCGCTTGTGCATTAAATACAACCATAAAAACCTTTAGTACGCATTGGTTCATGTTTCTTAAGACGTTCAAGCAAGTTACCGAATAGGAAGTTAGCCAGTTTTCTTAAGCCTAACATAGATGAACAATCATCCAATACAACTAACAACACACTAATAACCAATAATCAATAGCTAGGTTTCATTAGATCTAAGCAAACACAAGATAAATCTAGCCTAACATGTTAAACAAAAGACAAGAATAAGATAGAATCAAACAACACATAGACATATTGAATGATTAATTGATAACTTATCTTCAATGTAACATGAAAGATCTCAAGGCAAAAAGCCTTGAAAGAGCTGCCAAATTCGTCCTAGGGTTTTCACACACAAAGTTCCCCAATAAGTTCCACAATAAGTTCCACACTAATGACAAAGAATTGCAAAACTATATATAGATTTTTAGATCTGACGGCGTCACGTTATGGAGTGTGACGCCGTCACCTCGCCGCTTTTAGGGTTCTCGGATGACCTTCTTGACGCCGTCCCTCTTTAGCTCTCCAAAATCCGTTCTGGCTTATCAAGGCTTGACGCCGTCAGACTATGAACGTGACGCCGTCCCTCTTTGAATTATAACGTGACGACCTTGATCAGATTAAAGCGTGACGCCGTCAGAGTTTCCATGCAATTTCTCTGGCTTATCATGAGTAAATTTCACATCCACCACTTTTGCCAAGCCATGACGCCGTCCAGGGTTAATCCTGACGCCGTCAAAGGTAACTTCCAGCAAGATTTTGAGACTTTGTCGTTTTTTTCACTTTTATGCTCCAAAAACGTTCAAAATGCTTCCTTTTCCAGATTTCTTCTCAAAAGTACCTAAAATGACAAAAGGAACGATTTAGGGCAATATTTGATCAAATAAATACGATTTAGGGCTTAAATGACCCCTTAAAAGCGGTACACTTTTCGCTTCATCAAATACCCTTACACTTGAGATTTGCTTGTCCTCAAGCAAATGCGCTTTTATTCTAATCAAAATACAAGTTAGGGGTCATTTAATGCTAACATAAAAGTAATTACAACAAATATTCGTTCCACTTTAATCATAATAAGCACGGAGATTATAAACTAGCACCTCACAAGTAGTGTTTAGATACTCACATCTCTCAAGTGTCATCAAAATAAATCTCATAAATGAAAACGGATAATATCTCTCACTACCTGTCATAGCAAATAGATTACCATAGGCTTGGGAAAGGATCAAAAACCTCCTCCACTAGGCGTAAGCACCTAAGATAAACTATCAAAGAGGGCTTTTAAATGGGTTATCATGTTAGGTGTAGGGAAAAGGAAAACACGGTTTTGTTGGATAAAGGATATTTTACTGGTGGCGAGTTAAAGATCTTGATCAATTACATGTACTATACAATGTTGCTAAGCCAAGACTCGACTCAATCTTAAGCTAATGAAAGAAAATAACAAAAACATAAAATAAAACGGGATGGTAGTCCGTATGTTTTTTCTACTTTTCTTTTTCTCATTTTTTTGTATTTTTCTTGATTTTTTCGATTTTTTTTTTTTTTTTTTTTTTTTTTTTTTTTTTTTTTTTTTTTTTTTTTTATTGAATACACTTTTGCCTTACCATCCAAAATAATACATCATAGGGGCATTGCATTCCCCTTACACTTGAACTTTTACATAACTTTACAAATAACTATTCTAATGACTCGAATTAAGATAATTGAAAAAACTTGGAGTATTTTTAAAATATTTAGCACATATGGGGGTAATAAATGATGATCTTCCCCATTACTCCATTACACTAGTACTTTACCCATGAGTCCCAATCGTCCCAAAACAATATGTACAAGGATATGACTCGACTTAGCAACCATGTAATCAATTAGATAATTAACTTGGGTTTAAACAAATGTTGTAACAATAATGCACTAAAAATGAGTGCATACAAGGTACGCTAAGGCGATTTGGGTGTACATTTAAGTGGGGTGTAAACAAATTCTTCCTTTAAGTAAAATGCTTAAAGTTAGAAACGAAAAGATAGGCTCTGAGGGGTGTACTAGGGGTATCGTGTACTAAAAATGAGTACAACGCAAAGGGTGTGGGAGAATTACTTGACCAATGTAGCCAACGTAATTATAACAAAAACACAGGTGTAAAACAATGGGTGAATCCTAATGCCTCTTATCATGTAGTAAATCTAACTACACGAATGTAGTCTCACTTATGGCCTTGGAATGGTCCTAACGCAAGTTCTAGAATCTAAGTGCTACCGGTACACACATCATAGCATAAATGCTTTTCCTACCAATTCTAGGGGCGAACCTCACATATTTGGGGGTGGAAATTTTTTTTAGTGGTACGGTTTTTGTGCTAGTCATATAACTCCTATCCGTGAGACGCTCATTAAGATCAAAGTTTCACTCCTATATGTTGTAAAAAATTTTAAATTTGGCACTAAAATTACCCTAACAGGTATTTATCTCAGTTTTATTACACATCCACTATTAAACAAACAAAAATCAAGCGCAATTGTATTCTCTAATCGTACTTTTACCCCCCCTTACACTTAAGATGAACATTGTCCCCAATGTTCAAATAACAAGATGTAAAAGTATAAAGTAAAAGAATGAAATCAAATACTCCCCTGATTCGTTCGGTGGATAATGAAGTAACACGGTTAGATCTTCTTCCAAAGAGAATGTTGAAGCTCCACGACTAATGCATCGCCATAAGCTTGATCCAAAACATTTCCTTGTCCAAAATAACCTGTTAAGCCTGAGAAAACAAACACGAAAACCTGCATAACATCGGCGGGATAAATCTATATATAAGGATATAATGCTTGTGGAATGATAATTTTGCAGATTCCTGAAGATTATAAGTTATAGATTTAATAAAAACTTTTTATGAAAACAAAACTTTCAAAAATTTTCAGAAAATTAAACCTGACCCCGTCAGGTTGTAACTCCTGACGCCGTCAGAAATGATCTGACAGAATTCTTCATGTTACGTTTCCGGAAAATTTTTGGAAAAACCTATACCTTACTTCCTGGAATTCCTGCAAAACTTCATTATGACTCGATACAAGCATTTGACTCAAACAAATACTAATATGTATGTTAATTTATTATTATTATGATTCATGTTCATTTGTGTTCTAATAAACCGATTTAGATTTCCCTTACACTTAACTTTTGCAAAATACCTTTATATGTAGTTAAGACGAAGTTAAAAACAAAATAAAGCATTTTCACAAATTAGTTTTGAACATGAACCAATAAGAATAAAAATTAAACACACATACGGAAGCAAATAAAAACAAACAAACAAACAAGTAAATAAACACACAAAGCAAATAAAGCTTGGGTTGCCTCCCAAGAAGCGCTTTTCTTTATTAACGAGTCTTGTAGCTAGACTCAAAGTCACGTGTTCTACGTGACTCCATCATTCATAATGACGTATCCCTGATAGATATAATCCTTGTTATCAGGGTGGTGGTGTCTCAATCGCTTGACATTCACAGTCACATCACCTCCTCCCTTGCTGGTCAAGCTTACTACCCCATCATGGTGTAGACTTTTAATTGTGAATGGTCCGTACCACCAGGGACTTGGTTCATCGGTAGGTGCTTTTGTTTCTGAATGCCTTAGAAGCAGTGAGTCTCCTTTTGTAAATTCAGCGGGGTTATTAGGCTGCTCACCAGCCTCAATATAATCGTTATTTCCGCCCTTACATTCTCTAATCTCATTTTCATTGTAATTCTTAATCCTTGCCTCCCATGCAAGGATTTTCTCTCGAACATTACCACGGATTACATTGGGGTTAGCCTCCATCTTCTTTTGTAGAGCAACATCTCGTATATGACGTGGAATCGTCGGGAAGTTTATCGTCTTCTTCCCCCTCTTCATTTGGATGGTGTTTTTTTTCGTAATTGATTTGTGCCCTAGTGGTCGCGAGAAAGGGTGCCCCAAGGATTATTGGCATATTCATGTCATTTCTTTCAATAATCATGAAGTCGACCGGATATAGGAATCTGGCAACGTTGACCAACACATCTTCCGCAAATCCTAACGGGTACTCGTAAGAATGTTTTGCAAAGGAGAGTTTAGTACGGGTGATGGATGGCAGTTCGTCGGTTAACTGGACATAAACGGATAAAGGCATCAAATTTACGTCGGAACCTTGGTCAGCTACCGCATCCAGATACTTGAGTTTTCCAATGCTGCATGGTATTTCGAAGACCCCGTAGAATTCCTGCTTTTCCACTAACTTTTGTCTTATGAGGCACTCATACAATTGCCCTCCGGGTAATGTGTCGGATTCATCATCCGGTTCCATCCTCTTGGACTCCTTGTTGGGTAGATGAGTACGTCGATAGTTTCCCACCCAATCGTTTATGGTTTCCTTGTTTATTTCGTGCTTCAAGTAATGCCTCACTTGTTGTGACTTTGGTGGTTCTTCCAATTGGCGCTCCTCAGTGGGCGCCTCCTTTCCCTTGTCGGAATCACATGTGTAGGCATTGGTGTTTCCGTCTTTAAGTGGGACGAGGTCAATTTTGTTAACTTCCATAGTTATCAACTTTCCTCTTCCATCATTTTCGCCCTCTTGGACGACGGAGACGGCATTAACACATTTAGTGTTGGGAACTTCAACATCTTTCCGCACTAGCACATTTTTAGGAGCCTTTGTATTTGCGTATTCTTTCAAAAGGTTCATCATCTCCGCCATCTTCTCTTCCATTTCCTCCTTCTGTTTGTAGACGGCTTCCTCAAATTTCGCCAACCGTTCGGAGTGTTTTGACATGTATTCTCTCATTCGAGCTTCGAATGTTGGACTAAGTTCCTGAGGTGGTGGGTTGGGTGGAGCGTGCTTATGGAAAGGTTTAGTATTTTCCCTATGGGGTGATTCGGACAATGGTATTTGCTTAACGCTTGAGACCGAGTTAATTGTTGCTTTTTGTGGACTTAAGGGTCTCTTTTGCTTTTCCATAAGATATGCAACCCTTTTCTCAAGTTCACTTACGCTTTCCTCAGTAATTTGATTGGCTGTATCGGGTGACGAATATGTCTTGACCGCCGAGCGTACATCGTGGGAAACTTGCCACAATTCATCATCGTCGGATGCAAGCTCATCAATGATCTCCCATGATTCCTCGGCGCTTTTGTCGCGCAATCTGCCCCCGGCGGCTCGATCGATGGCACGCTTGGTGTGGTAATCAACATGGTCATAGAAGATTTGGATTTGAAGCCATAGATTTATGCCATGATGAGGGACTTTTTGGAGTAAGTCCTTGAATCGAATCCATGCCCCGTAGAGGGTTTCGCCTCGACGTTGTTCAAACGTCAAGATATCCTTCCTTAGCTTGGTAGTTCTTCCCGGTGGGAAAAACTGAGCAAGGAAACGAGTGGTGAGATCATCCCAAGAGGTGATGGATCCTGCGGGTTGACGTTCTAGCCATTGACTAGCTTGGTCCCGCAGAGAGAATTGAAAGAGACGCAATCGGGTCGTCTCTCGAGTGGCAACATCAAGGTCTATAGAATCAATAATTTTGAGAAAGTCCTTGAGATGTTGATTAGGATCTTCGGAACGAAGTCCATGGAATGCGCATCCGCTTTGCACCAACCGGATGGTGTCGGATCGCAAGGGTGTGACATTGGCTCCTTGAGTGAGCTCAATGGTGTTTCGATAGCCATGGTGGCTAGGACGGGAGTACTCTCCTAAAGTACGGGCTCTAGGAGGTGGTGGTTGTTGTTGTGGTGGTGGGATGTTGGGATCAAGGATATTACCATCTTCCATGATGTCTAATGGTAATGGTTACGAACAAAGAAACGAAGAAAATAGATAGACTAAAGAAAACCTAGAAAAATAAAATAAAAATCTCACTAGAAAGGAATCTAGTGAGTAGACCTATAAAATAAAAATTCAACCTAAACAATAACTATTCCCCGGCAACGGCGCCAAAAACTTGATGCGTGGTTTTGCGACCTTACAACAGGTTTTACCTCTCGAGGGATCTCAAGAGGCTTACAACCCCACCAGGCAGTGTACCTGACCAATGTAGTATAGTGTAGTGGTAAGTACGGGGGATTGATCGTTCTCCACAGGGAATAGTGTTCGTTAGGTATGAAAAACTACTTTAATAGGTCTAAGGGTGAGAGAAGATTCTTTTTATGTTTTTATATTTTTTTTTGGAAAGCAAGTAAAATCTCGGGTTTGAAAGAGTGGGCGGAATTAGTTGCTAGTCAACTAACCCAAATTACTACGAATGCAAATAAAATAAAATAACAGAAAATGAAAATGTTGGTGAAAACTTATGTGGAGGGAAATGTGTTTACTTAGATTTCCTTACTCCCTAACTATCTTTTACCGGTTGATTAGTGTGTATTAGTTGCGTGGATGACGGGTGTATTCCTTAATACCATTCGTGGGGTGGCGTACGTACTTCCCCAACTCTACAAGCTCCTACTTCACTCCTATGTCGAGCCGGCTAGGAAGCTCCTAACATGGGATCACTAGAATTCGCTTGTGCATTAAATACAACCATAAAAACCTTTAGTACGCATTGGTTCATGTTTCTTAAGACGTTCAAGCAAGTTACCGAATAGGAAGTTAGCCAGTTTTCTTAAGCCTAACATAGATGAACAATCATCCAATACAACTAACAACACACTAATAACCAATAATCAATAGCTAGGTTTCATTAGATCTAAGCAAACACAAGATAAATCTAGCCTAACATGTTAAACAAAAGACAAGAATAAGATAGAATCAAACAACACATAGACATATTGAATGATTAATTGATAACTTATCTTCAATGTAACATGGAAGATCTCAAGGCAAAAAGCCTTGAAAGAGCTGCCAAATTCGTCCTAGGGTTTTCACACACAAAGTTCCCCAATAAGTTCCACAATAAGTTCCACAATAAGTTCCACACTAATGACAAAGAATTGCAAAACTATATATAGATTTTTAGATCTGACGGCGTCACGTTATGGAGTGTGACGCCGTCACCTCGCCGCTTTTAGGGTTCTCGGATGACCTTCTTGACGCTGTCCCTCTTTAGCTCTCCAAAATCCGTTCTGGCTTATCAAGGCTTGACGCCGTCAGACTATGAACGTGACGCCGTCCCTCTTTGAATTATAACGTGACGACCTTGATCAGATTAAAGCGTGACGCCGTCAGAATTTCCATGCAATTTCTCTGGCTTATCATGAGTAAATTTCACATCCACCACTTTTGCCAAGCCATGACGCCGTCCAGGGTTAATCCTGACGCCGTCAAAGGTAACTTCCAGCAAGATTTTGAGACTTTGTCGTTTTCTTCACTTTTATGCTCCAAAAACGTCCAAAATGCTTCCTTTTCCAGATTTCTTCTCAAAAGTACCTAAAATGACAAAAGGAACGATTTAGGGCAATATTTGATCAAATAAATACGATTTAGGGCTTAAATGACCCCTTAAAAGCGGTACACTTTTCGCTTCATCATCGCACATCTCTTCCTGTGTAGTTGAAAAAAAATGATAAAATTAATATATTATTCGGGTTACTACATTATGTTTCAATAAATCATTAAAGTGCGTGTAAAAAAAACAAAAATAAAATAAATAAATAAAAAATAAAACGGTACTTACGTATTGAACACGAGCCTCGTCGTGCAACCATACACCGTCCTTGCAACGCTGGTCGTGGAAGCTCTGTATCAGGGACGGGTACTGATGGTTCTCACTCCTCTGAAACTATATATATATATATATATATATATATATATATATATATATATATATATATATATATATATATATATATATATATATATACACACACATGCATATAAGGTGAAACAAATTAAAAACGACAAATCAAACACCATATATATAATGAACAATATGTAAAATAATCATAATGTATCTTACGTATTCGTGTCGAGATGCGGCCAACGACCGAGATCCGTGGCAGCTAGTGACCTTGTTCTTCTTCCTATTTTCCTTATTGACTTTGGCCCTATTGGCGGTCTTCTCATTGAGGTAGAACTGAATATGCTTATCCCACACAGACGGCTCCATGTTCGGAGGAGGGTTTCTAACATAATAACAAAAACAGAAAATTAACATATATCAATTGCTAACATATAAAAAAAATTAACAAATATCAAAAAATTAACAAAAATAAAAAATTTACCTTCGTATCTCATCCACCTTGTCAGCCCCACCTGGTATAGTCTAGTAATCTCGCTTCATGTCGTGCTTGTTGTCCCTGTAGCGAGTTGCGAGATAATCGTTGATGCCATCTCTGATGGTCTCCCACCGGGTTGAACGCATGTGGGTCCTCAGATCAAACATTTCCTGCAATCAAATACAACTAAAATAAATTTAAATAAATAAACAATTTTTTTATTTTTGTTAATTTTTTTATATTTGTTATTTTTTTTTAATATGTTAGCTAATATATATATTTGTTAACTAATATATACAGATAAATAAATACACAAATTTGTTAACTAATTTTTTGATACTTGTTAATTTTTTTATATTTGTTAACTAATATATATAGATAAATAAATAAACAAATTTAAATAAATATACACATTAAAATATATAAACACGATAACAAAACAATATAAAAGGAAAATGAAATAACTGACCCCGAGTCGAGGTAAGATATGCGCCTTCTTTTCGGCTTCGATTGTGTGACAGGAATCATAGCACATAGGGAACTCCCTAATCAACTCACCAACATAGTTACTGAACCACTTAGCATTGTCGCCGACATGTGTGATTGTTCCCTGATCATTGAAGTCAAAGTCAATAGGCTGCGGGCCGAAATCAGGCACGACATTCTTGAGGGCTACGTTCTTGGTGGCTTTACGCACACCCGTCCTGTCGCCGTCATCCCTCCCTCCACTGCCCCTACCCCTGCCCCTGCCCCTTCGGGGTCATGATCCTACAAATTGAAGTAAGTGAAAACACGTCATAAAATAACAAGTAACCAAATACAAATGATCAAGTTTAAGTTTCTTTTAAAATAATCCGAAAATTCTTACCACGGCAACCGCTCTCAAAACTGCGCGGGGGAGGTGGTGGGTCACCAGCACCGTCACCACCGTGACCGCGTGCGACTGCTACTGCCATCTGTAAAAGTGCAAGTTGAATAACATATAGAAATTCATGAACAAATTAACATAAGCATGCACACAGTCAGATACATACACATTCAAATAAGTATACACGTTTAAACAATCCATAACAATTTCATTCAAATAAGTGTCTTTTTACAAGGTACAATTTAAGATCAATCTGTTAAATCATAATCACTATCATAAACAGCAATAGTCACAACTTCAACTTCAACTTCAACTTCATCATCAGAATTGTTTGAAACTTCATTATCAGAAATTGCTAAATCATAAGGATCATCGTCTTCATCATCAATAAAATCATCGTCATCATCGACTTGAATGATTGTCGGTGGTGCTTGTGGTGGTGGTGGTGCCTCAACTAACGTTGAATGACCATCGATATTCAAGGTTTGAAATTCAAAATCATTCAAATTAGCAGACAGTTCGAGAGCAGATGAGTTGTTGCCATGTATCACATCATCATCGTCTTCTACCACGATGACATCCCAGGTTGTGTTGTGATTCACATCTTGGACGACCTTCCAATGGAGTGGTCGTCTGGTAGGATCTTCAAGGTAGAAGACTTGTTTTGCTTGTGTTGCGAGAATGTAAGGTTGATCTTCAAACGCATAGCTACATGCCCAAATTTGTGTCGTTTTGTTTCTAGTCGTAAAACGTTGGACTCTACGTTTTTTTTTTCTTAAGTCGAACCACTTAACTCGAAACAACACAACTTTGAACTGGGTATACGTAAACTCGTTTTACAGATCGGACAATACTCCAAATCTTTGGCATCATCCCCCCAATATAAAAAGCAATCATTTTCACAAGCATGTATCGACTCGTACCCTAACCCGATCTTTTTAAATGTCTTTTTTATAGCACAGTATAACGGTGGGAGATTGTAACCTAACCTGGGCGGAATACCTCCTGGAGAAATTTTAGCCTATTGTTAAATGAAGTATCACTCCATTTACCGCTGACCTTGAGATGCGTAAACTTTGCCATAAAATCCAAGATAGTCATATAGTCACCACCTGGGTACAGAGCCTGGTTGGAACTGGCAAGTAACTCTTCAAACTCGTTACGTACAGGAGGTGTCGTTGCTTGAGTCGGCTCGTTACTTGTCTCGCCAATATTTCCTTGAGTTGGCTCATTTTGTTCATTATTCGGAGGAATATCAAGAATATCATTATTCGGAGGAATATCAAGAATATCATTAAGGCATGCACCCATGTCACTCATCTCACGTTGTGTTGTGTTATGTACTAACGGCGGAGGATCCGGTTCACCGTGATCGCGCCATTGTGTATAAGTTGGGTCCCACCCACGGTCGCCTATGTAGTTTTTAAGATCATGTAGAGTTACCCATTCAACATTACGACAAATACGAGATGGACATTTTATTTTTCCGTAACTTTTCAGTAACGGTTTGCAATGATCGAGCAATGCGGCAGGACCATCAAAAAATTGTTTTGAACAACGACTCTCTAAACGGGTCCAACTCTTATCAAGTATCATAACTTCATTTTTATGATGGAATCAGTTATTATATGCACTTAATTAAACACATTCAAAAGATTCGACGCAAACACATATAACCGTGGAATTGTTACGAGCTGTTTTGTTCACCTAGTGCAACTATGGAAGGCAATCCTAACCCACTCTTTGAATGATTCGTCTCATATATGAATGCGTATAACTGATTTACTATTTGAGAAAATTTCGGCAGCATTTCCCCTCAACTCCCAAAATATGTGCATTAAAGACATATTTGTAGGAGTAAAGGAGAAACACTGTCGAAATCATCTCAAATAGTAAATCAATTATACGCATCCATATCCAAAATGAGATAAAACATTCAAAAAGCAGTCCCAAACAGGGGACTTTCCGAAATTAATTTCTAGCAAATTAATTCTAGACGGGTTTTTCTATATGATGATTAACTTTGGACTGAGACTTTCCAAAATTAATCACTAAAATCCTAAAACATTCACAAAATTATAACAAACAAACAACTAACCAAACGCAATATCAACTACTACGGCTGGATACAACAAAGCATAAAAATGAAAAAAACAAGTAACATACTGTCTCGGCTGTGGTATCTCGGGTTGCGGTCTCGGGCTGTGGTCTCGGGTTGTGGTCTCGAGTTGCTATCTCGGGCTGTGGTCTCGGGCTTGGGCTATATAAAAAGAGAGACATTTATACCGGTTGCTTAATACAAGAGCTAAAACTATTGACGGCGACATGTTGTCGGGATACCAAAAGGTTAAAAAAAAATAAAAAAGGGACCAAATAACCTATGTCTTGGCTGTCTCAGCTCTCGACTCTCGCTCTCGGCTCTTGCTAGCTCTCAGCTGTATAAAAAAAATAATAAAAGAGACAGAAAACAACATAAAAAGTTAAGAATTACTACATTAATTAACACTTAAATTACATAAATTAAAAAAAAATAAAAAAAATAGCAAAATTAAAAGTACCTGCGTGGTGGGGAAGAAGAAGTGGGGAAGAAGAATTAAACAAAGAAGGGGTTGAGAAAAGAATTAAACATGAGAAGAAGTGGGGAAGAAGTGCACAGTAGTGCTCGTGTAGTGGAGACTGTAGTGGTGGTGGTAGAGCTACTGTAGTGGTGGTAGCGAATGTGGCGGAGCTGTGGTGGTGTAGTGGTTGGGCTGTGGTGGTGTAGTGGTAGAGCTGTGGTGGTGTAGTAATGGTGGTGGTGAAGCTGTGATGATAGTGGTGGTAGAGACGGTGGTGTTGCTGCTGTCTTCTTTATATCGCCAGCGAGATTTGAGAAAAATGTTATAACTTTTTTTTCTAAGTGTTTGAGACCAGATCTGGTTTTGTGAACTTTTAATATAGCTACGATTTGTCCCGACGACATGTCGTCGGGACCATTAAAGTTTTTTTGTCGTTTTCTGATTTGGCGGGATAGATGAAAATTTTGGGGGGTAAATGAAAATTTTGGGTTTTGATACCGGCGACATGACGCCGGTATCTATTATTCACTTAAAAAATTTTGTTTATTATAAATACTTTTATTTAATATATAATTATAATTAAATACTTTAATTTTAAATTAAATACTTTTATAAAATTAAAAAATTTTATTTATTATAAATACTTTTATTTAATATATAATTAAAATTAAATACTTTATATTTAAAATTAAATACTTTATATTTAAAATTAAATACTTTAATTTTAAATTAAATACTTTTATAAAATTAAATTTTTTTATTTATTATAAATACTTTTATTTAATATATAATTAAAATTAAATAAAATAACTTGTCAAATTGTAACACCCCCATCCAAGAACGGGTCAAATGTCACATTTATGTCGTCAAACAGAACATACGTAAATGGAAGACTTTAATAATACAATGGTTACAAAAGTATTCTAAGGGACAATAATAATAATAATGTAATCAATCTGTACATAACAACTTCTAAAACTAAGATACAAACTAAGCCAAAATGAAAACTCTAAGTCCAACTCTAATCCATGGGGAGCTATCAACAGTGCAGTCCACTAAGAGCTCCTAAACACTCTTCACTCAAAACCCAGCTTTCCTCTTAAAACCTGCCGCAGGAAAAGAAAATGCGGCTGAGCTTAAAAAGCCCAGTGAACAGATATATATATAATGAAAGGTAATACGCAAGCGAATGAACGAAACGAAACAAAGGAAACCTGCTGAACAGTATACCATAAGTAATAAGAAAATAAATGAATGAATAAGGAAATCAGAAATAACAAATGAATGCCCACGAGCCCTAAACAGATATGTCTAGACATGATACATGAATAGACCCAAAACAGATAAACATAATCATAATCATAATCATAACAAAGTCATAGCAACGTGTACATGGAGTAGCTAGCTCACAATGTACCATAAGTGAAATGGGTGTATGACACACACAAAATCCATTCACTAAATAACTGAATTGAACAAAGTACCTAGGATGCATCCATACGCTCCTTGCAAAACAGATATACATAT
The DNA here is from genome assembly GCA_021014915.2 of Artemisia tridentata subsp. tridentata. Classification (NCBI taxonomy): domain Eukaryota; kingdom Viridiplantae; phylum Streptophyta; class Magnoliopsida; order Asterales; family Asteraceae; genus Artemisia; species Artemisia tridentata. The sequence goes on along the minus strand of CP139507.1, from coordinate 159,208,797 downwards.
ACAAGTTCGAGACTGTACATACGTACGTTAATATAATAATAATAAGTATGGCGGCCATGGTTGATATATAGCATAAGTGGGAACGCTGTGTACTAAAACCCACCTCCACAGATAGTGTCAATACCATTGGTGCATCAATGGCACTGCCATGGACTCCCCATGACTAGCTACAAATATTGGCAACATAATAGGCATAGTACATGCAATATAATGATAAGGGATAATTATAAATTATCCAACTCAGATAATAGCTATATGAATAGAATATAGCATGAAACGAATAATCAAACGAATACTGAACAAATATGGATCAAAGCATATCAAATAACAAATATCAGGGAATCAATGAGTCATGAGAAATCTTTAAGGAATAGATAGAGTACAAATAGGTTAAGTAATTGTGAAAATCATTTAAACACTGTTTTCATAAACGTATTCTTTTAAAAGCAGTTTTCATAAGAGTCATTAAACCTTCATATAAAAGTGGTATCGCCTCGGTTTCATAGCAATCATTTTAAAGCAGTTTCTCTCAAAACATTATCATGATATATTTAAGAAACGTTTTCACACGAAGTTATAATATTAAATGGGTTACAAGGTATCAAAGGATTCTAATACGGATATTTAAGTCACAAGAGAGAACGAATGAATCAAACCATATCAGACAGAATAACCAAACGAATATCAAATGAATCATAACTCAGAATAGCAAATATCAAGGAATCAAAAGTCATGAGATACCCTTACTGAAAAATGGTGGAATATCTGTACCTTAGCAAATGAAATGAAAGCAAACGAATGAATGAAAAAAAGAAAACAACGTCGCACCTCTTCAAATGATCTAAACGAATTAGAGATCGTTTAATACTTGTATGTTTATTTCATAAGTTAGAAATGGTTTTAATGATTTATACTTACAGTTATACTCATAACTTATTTTAGGTTTATTTTACAAATCTGGGTCAGTTTCTCACGAATTTTAAGACATGTCAAATGAACTCCACATACTCTCCTAATTTTTCCTGAGGTTCCCACATGAGTTAAGTAATTACTCAACTTTTTGCATATTTATTAATAAGTGTAAGTACCCCTTTAAAATTCATCTTTCCAGACCTACCAAGAAAAATAACTGCACAGACACCCAGAAAGTTTGACCTTAACAATCCCATTTCGACACTTCAGAAAAATCCACCAAAATTCCAGGAATCCACACATATTCTAGATATTACCCTTGTTGAATTATAGCTCTTAACCCGTCAAGGTTTGGAAATTAAAATTCAAAAACACCAGATGAATTTTCAGACTCCTAAACTCAGGGTTGACAACCAATGTTCTAAAAATCAGAAAGTCACCTTCCCGACCTCCAATGATCAAGAAAATTACATATCCAGAAAATAGACAACTTGAACTTAATTTTAGACTCAAGAATCCTATAAAAACACGTTGGTATCATCAAGATTTACCCCTTGCAACTCGACCCAATTTTTGGACAGCATGTAAGTGAGACAGAAACAAGCCCTAACCCCTCACTTTTCATTTGTATACGCCCCATTCTTTTAACAAATCTTTTAATCCAGATTTTAAGTACTTATAAAGCATATGTTTAGACCTAGATCGACACAAAGGCACACACACAAGACACCAATTTAACGAGACAACAAAACACACATAAAATCATAACATTCAAACCTTAATCCGCTTTACAAGCCCTCGTTAATTTAGTATCTAGGTTTTCTATTTTTTTTGTACCATATTCAATGTTCCATTAATGATTGTTTACAGGTTTTATATTACAAAGCTAGGGCTGATCTGAATTACAAAGAAACCCCAAGTCGACATAACATGTTTAACAAGATTCTTATTATTTCATGTGGCGCTTATCTTTTATTCATGCGATCATATATTTTAACGAAACACACACAATAGAGCAACCTGATTATGACGATTGATAAGTATGTTTAGATCTGATTAGGTTCATATATGTCGTGTATTATAGTGAAAGACAAGAAAAAAAACAAAAGTACCTTATGGCTGGATCAAGGGCGGATCAAAAGAAGAAAAGAACACAAACATCACCATGCACACACTAAATCTACAACGACTTGATCACACCCATGGCTACTACGTCGTTCCTTGGTCTTGATTAAATGATTTTTTTATTTTTATTTTTAGGGCTTCTTTATGTGTCATTTTTTGAGAGGGAGAGGGACAAAGGGATTATATGGTTTATGAGAGAACCAAAAGGAAGCGTTTAAGCAAAATTTGGAAACAAAATAAGTGTGATTGATACGTTTAATTGTGATTGATCTGTTATAGTTTACATTGGCGTGATTTATGGGCTAAAAACAAGGGAATGGCCGAATATGTTAAGGGTAAGGATTAGGATAGGATTTTATTTTATTAATTTTTTTCTTTAGCAAGTTAATATGTAAATTGACTTAGGTTATTTCATGTTATGTAATATTAACTCATGACATATAGTTTAGTGTATTTATTAATTATTACATAACTTAAGTTAAAATTCAAATTAGATGGCAAAATGCGAAATCAGAATTTAGGGTTTTACAACTCTTCCCCTCTAAAAAGAAAATTTCGTCCGCGAAATTAAAATGAAAGGTCAAAATGGAAACGTACCAGATTATGAAAGGAAATGAAAACGATTTTAACAAACGGAAGGTGTGTTTCTCATGACTCAATCTTGATGATCCAAAATAGCCTCACGCTCTCTCAACAAAACAAATCATAACAAATCTGATCCAACAGATTCGAAACCACATGCAACGGATGATAACTGAGACGTCTCAAATGAGATACATGAACTGAAGCATGATATGAACATGAGATAAATACGGAGGCAATGCTAAACGGTAGGAATTTTCACAATCCTATTCTAAAATTCCGACGAATCAAGGAAGCGTACAAACGATCAACAAAGTAATTATCGAATTATCGAACGTACAAAATACATAAGGATAAGGGTAGAATATCCGCAATGATAAGAACGAACTTAAGGACTAACAAATCACTGAATAAATCTCTATATTATGTCAGAATGTCTAACCCTGTTGTATGGAGATACCCCAAGAACACCAGTATGTGTTAAATCACATACCTTTTCTTAATAAAAAAACGGACTTAAAAGACCAAAAACTGACCATAAATGCCAAATATATGCTTGTTTTTGTGTTTGTGTATGTGCAGGCAAAGGATATTAGAAAATGGCAAAAAGAAAGACAAAACTGACGTAAATGAGCACGAGAATGAAAAGAGTGAGAAAAGCCGAGGCCGGGGATGTGATTCTACAGTTTTTATCAGCCAAAAACACAAATTCCAAAATTAAAGCCTTGATGAAAAATCATTTTCATAAATTATCTCAACAACATTTTCACCATTAGTCCGTAACAATTTGCATGGTTAGTCCCATTTTTAACTTATGTTAAATCTTTATATCATAAGCCAATAATAAAATCCAGACATTCTTTTTTAAATCCAATACACAAAGTCCATAACCAACCCACACCACAAGTTATTCCAACCCGGATCCCATCCTTATTATAACCCGACCTTCCCATATCTGACCCAAGTCAATAGAATTAAATACCGAGGTCAGACAAGAAGAAAAAAAAGGCGGGTTAAAAGAAATCACTATTCATCATTTCCTACATTTACCCTGCCTTCTATTGTACTTACCTCTCACTTAAGTACAATAAACCCTTCTAGAAGGATGACTAAGCTATAGATGATCTCATTTCAAGTCCACCGTGGCATTTTTTTAGCTTATGATTAGTGGATGATATGTGGCGTTCGATCCTAGGGCTGTAATGATAGAAGGATGTCGACATCAATGATTTAAGGGCTGAGATTGATTGATAGAAACCCTAGAAGCTTCCTGGAACTCCTATAAATAGAGGCTTCTTCACCTAGCTTAGGAAGTCTATAGTTTTTGCCTTATTTTCAGTTTTTTTTAGCTTATTTTCTACTTATTTGTGTCTTTTAAATCAGTAATGTAATAGTTTTTCAGTAATTAATAAAAGTTCAGTTTATATCATTGCTTTATTTCCTTTACTTTTGTGTTGAAATGCTCTATATTGGTTAAAATAAGCTAAAATAAGCTCTTAATAAGAACTTTACTTAATTTACTATTTAGATCTCAAATAAGCTGTTCCATAGCTTACTTTGAGCTTCTATAGTCATCACTTGAATTGTATTTCATTGTGTTTCAAATTACCCTTACTTAAAGTGTAATAAGCACTTGGATGATAAGAAGGATTGGGAAGGGCTTATAGGACCATACAAGCTTGTTTTTAACAAGCTGGAGCTTGTAGATCAGCTCTTGGAGACTTTATGAGTCCTTGTTTTGAGCAAAGGACAATGTGAGTTCAATTTTTCCTATTTTTGCTTATTAAACTGCTTATTATTGATTACTGCTTATTTTTATGCTTATTTGTGTTCATTTGTCTTATATATGCTTAATTGAAGTAGATTTGATGCTTTGTTAGCTTATTTCATAGTTGTTCATCATTTTATGCTTATAAGTGTTTTTGAGGTCATTTTAGCCAATAAGCTAATCTTATTGGCTAAGTGCTTATTCCTTGATAATTTGTGCTTAAAATCATTCATTAACACTTAATATCAATACATTTTCACAAAAACTTGAATGTTGCATCTTAAAATAGCTTAAAAATCTGTTTAAGGCCCTTAAAGGGGTGTTTGGATATGGATTTTATACCAGTGTAAAAGTTGTTTTCATCAGTTTAAGCCATTTGTCCAAATTGATTTAGCTCTTATTTGGTCTATTAAGCTAAATTTAAAGTGTTTTAAGTAGGTTTGTAGGTTTTAGCTTGGATTTCAAAGTTTCAAGGTTTTAAACTTTCAAATTTGGCTTATAGTGAGAAATCTTTGTTAAGGCCTTATATTATAGTTTTTTAAGTTAATTCAGTAATAATGAGATGGTTTTATGGTGTTGGTTAAGTTTCAAGTTGCATTGATGCTTATTGTTCAACTTTAGTACCTGATTCAAAGTTTCTAAAAAATTCCAAAAGCAGTCTGCATAAGCAATTGAGTAGGCAATTTACAGTGCTTATTTGTAGTTAAAAGAGTCTGAAAATCATAATACAAGTTATTTAGTTGATGATTAATGCTGTTTCACAAGTTCTAGTTCAATTCTTAGATTTTAGATTGCTTATTTGGTGTCTTAAAAGGGGCACATCAGTATGCATAACAGTTGCATCAGTTTACACAGTGACTGATCAGCCTCCTTTTTAGCTTCTTTTTAAGCACTATATAAGTTTATTTGGGTCTGAAAATCTTTCTATAAGCTATTTTGTGTATGAGCTTTATCTGTTTTCAGTGGTTGTGACTTGGCTTATTGATTTTAGTGCTTATTTGATAGCTTAAAGTTGCCTAGTAGGCTGTTTGGAATAGCAATTTTAGGCCTTATTGCTTATTCTAGTTCTGAGCTTATGTCTTGTTTTTAACTACTTATTTAGATTACATCTGTTTTTTTAGGTTTGATTTTAGTAGTTATAAACTTTATTTAGTTCACACAAGCTTATAGAAGCTTGTGTGTGAGCTTATCAGTTAGGCTTTAGCTTTTAGACCTTATTAAGCAGTCTGCTCTTTTAGAGCTTTTTTGGGCTTATTCTTTAAGATTCAAAATTTTTGTTTTCACAAAAAGTTTATATTTTAAGCTTATAAAGAAGTTCCAAAAAGGAAATTTAAAAAAATAAAATAAAAATGGAAGTTGGGAAGCCCAGGGTGAGCCTAGGCTCGAACCGTGGACCTCAACCATACCTCAACCTTTAATACACACACACACACACAACCAACTACACCCTTGGGTCTTTTCTGACCAAGGTTGCAGTGGTTAATCTTTTAACCACTTTTTTAAATATTAGCTTATTTCCTAAATTGCTTATTAACTGCTTATCATAATAAGCTGTGATCTTGTTCTTATTTTTCCTAGGATTTATATAACTTTAAGTATTTTCCCTGAAATTTTCATAATTTTTCAATTTAATTTAGTATTTTTTATATTATTTTTAATCTAAAGGTGTTTTTAATTCATAAAAAAAAATACAAATCTTTTTTCTAAAATTCTTTTTTATCATTTTAGGACTTTTAGGAACCAAATTTGCACATCTAGAGTAGATTTTTGAGTTTTAGGTTTTCTTAGCCCGTTTTAAGACCCGTTAAAGCCCGTTTTTTAGTTTTAATTGCGTTTTTGATTATTTGTGCTTTGCTTATTCATATTATATGCCATTTAGTTACTTTTTAGTTTATGTTTTATAATTTTAGATATAATCCCAAAATTCCTCACTTAATCAAATCATTCGATCACGAACGAAATTCACCGTTCCATTCACACTTCATTCGGAACCTCACGACCCGGGAAAAATCAATATTTCCGGATTTATATTTTGTTTGAAATTCTTTGACCTCTCGGTTTATTCAATCTTGGTTAGAGATAGAATTTACCCTTCGGTCGGATTTTTCCTACACTAATATATATATATATATATATATATATATATATATATATAATACACTTGTGCACACACACCAAGTTTTTGGCGCCGCTGCCGGGGAATTTGTGAAGTGAATATCTAGTTAGGTTTGCAGATTAGTGATTTGAAGATCCTTCCTCGCGAAGTTACCATTTTATTTTGTAAATATTTTACTTTCTTATATTATTATAAATACCAAAAAAAAATTAAAAAACCAACAAAATTAATCGTGAAATCAATTGTTAAGTCGGCTCACCTCTAACTTACAACCTATAAGAGAGGTTTAAGGAGGATTGACATTAAATTATCGATCCGAAAGAAACGGGTTTTTAATTAGAATTATTGCGGACATTTTTTTCTCCGCCACTTTGCGAGTAATTTTAAGAGAGCTACTGAGCACCGATTGACGGATCGATTTACAAAAATATTTGTTTCTCAATTTTTATAAATAAAAAACCAAAAATATTTTATTTTTCAAAATTTATTTTTTCTTTTAAATTTTGTGTTTTTAGTGTATGCTAACTTATTCTAAATCGAACTTAATTGATAAATCTTTTAAAATACCGACTCAACGTTATCGTCGACGCAACAAACGAGTAAACGTACCCGAGTTACGTACTCTTGTTGATATTCCCATTACCGAAATGGCGGATACGCGAACAATGTCGGAGTTGCTCCAAGCACCCACCGAGGGTTACGGAGATGGAATTGTTTTACCACCAATATTATCCGAGAATTTTGAGCTTAAAACTGGTTTAATTCAACTTATAACGTCAAACCATTTTCATGGTTTTGAGAGGGACGATCCGCACGCCCACATCCGATGGTTCAACAAGTTGACCTCAACTATGAAATATCGAGATGTCCCTCATAGCGCGATCAAGTTGATGTTATTTCCAGTCTCTCTTGAGGGGGCAGCCCGGATATGGCTCGAAAAAGAACCCCCTCGGTCGATTACAACTTGGGATGACCTCGTCTCTAAATTCGTGAATCATTTCTTTCCTCCTTCCAAAACGACTAATCTCATGAATGATATCACAAATTTTCAGCAACAATTTGACGATAATTTTGGTGAGGCATGGGAACGATTCAAGGATCTCCTACGAAAATGCCCACATCACGGTTTCTCTGAATTGCATCAAATCGACACGTTCTACAATGCTTTAACGCAAACCGATCAAGATTCGCTAATTGCAGCTGCCGATGGCAATGTCTTGAATCGAACTCCAAGAGACATATTGACTATCATCGAGAACAAATCAAAAGTGCCTAATTCACGAAATAAACCGGTTGTTTCAAAAGTGAGTACTAATATTTCTAGCACGGATGCTAAAATCGATAAGATCACGGATGCTATCTATGCTTTGATTCTTTCTAATCAATAGAACCTTTCTACCCCACAAACTTCTCCACCCACTCAAGTGAAAGTGGTGGAAGAAACTTGTGTCACTTGTGGTGGTCCTCATGCTTACTACAATTGTACTGCCACCAATGGTCGTCCTTTTGAAATTAATGCCATAGCCGGATCTTACAACCAAGGAGGTAACCAATATCGTCCTCAAGTTGACCCGAGCTATCGTGCTAGCAATCAAACGGGACCACCCGGATTTTCTCAATCTAAAAGCCAAAATAGGTTCAATCAAAATCAAGGAAGAGGGCAAAATGTGCAAAACCAATTTCAAGCCCCGATCAATCAATACCCGACCCAAGGGGTCAATTTCAATCAAGGGTATCAAGCTCCTAATTAACAATCCCCGATTGTTCCCTCCAATGATCTTACAAATTACATTAAGGCAAATAAGGCTAACATGAGGGCAATGCAAAATCAAATAACAACTTTGAAGAATGATTTCCAAAATTCAATATCTAAGAATGAACTTAGGACTACATATAGCAAAATTGATCAATCTCAAAGCAAAATTGAGAACATGTTTGATAGTCTCATCAGTCAGTTTCATCAAGCTTCAGCTTCGGGATCTCTCCCGGGCAATACCATTCCAAACTCAAAGGGTGAATTGAAAGCCATCACCACCCGAAGTGGTGTAGCTTATGAAGGACCCACAGTTCTAACTACTACTTCTTCTTCTCCTAAAGTAGTAGACCGTGAGACCGAGGTGACAAAGGACACGGTGCTTCCTACTAATAAAGGAAGTACTAAAGACGTCCAACCTCCGATTGTCCCAGTGCCAGAGCCAAAAGTTACTCCCGCTAATCATCAAAAGTCTAATCCTAAACCATCAATTCCATACCCATCAAGACTTAATGATCAGAAGCTCCGTAAAAAAGCTAACAACCAAATTGAGAAGTTTTTCCAAATCTTCCAAGATTTACACTTCGTCATTAGCTTTGCGGATGCTCTTCTTCTTATGCTAAAATTTTCTTTGGCAATCAAGAATTTGCTAAGTAACAAAGAAAAATTATTCGAATTAGCTAAAATGCCGTTTAATGAGCATTGCTCGGTGGTTCTCTTTAAAAAACTTCGAGAAAAACTAGGAGAACCCGGCAAGTTTCTCATCCCATGTGATTTTTCTGGAATGATTGAATGTTTAGCCTTGATGCAAGCATCAATCTTATGCCATTTTCCGTTTTGAAAAAGCTTTCCCTTCCAGAACTGACTCTTACACGTATGGCTCTTGAGCTAGCAGATCTGTCGATTACTCCTCCTATCGGTTTCGCCGAAGATGTCTTCGTGAAAGTGGGAAAATTCCATTTCCCGGCAGACTTCGTCGTTGTAGATTTTGATGCCGACCCCCCGAGTTCCCCTCATTTTAGGGAGATCTTTCTTAAGAACGGGGCGTGCTTTGATTGACGTTTATGGTGAAGAACTTACTCTCCGTGTTGATGATCAGGCTGTGACTTTTAAACTCGATCAAACTTCGAGATACTCCTCCAATTACGATGATACATCGGTCAACCGAATCGATGTCATAGACATTGCTTCTGAGGAGTATTCTCAAGAAGTTCTTGGATTTTCAAACAATTCTCCGAGTGGCAGTCCCACTCCGTCTTCTGAACCTGTCCTTTCCGACTCTTCCCCTTCTCTCACTCCGTTTGAGGGAAGTGGCTTCATTTTGGAAGAGATCGAGGCTTGTCTTAAAAATGATTCAATTTCACCGAAAATTGATGATACCGACTTTGATCTGGAGGGAGACATTCTTCTCCTCGAGAAGTTACTCAATGATGATCCGTCACCTTCTCTCCCTCCGAAGGAAATTCAAATTGAAGAAATCAAAGAACTTAAGTCGTCTAATCCTCCAGAGCTCGAGCTCAAGGATTTACCTCCTCATCTCGAATATGCATTTTTAGAAGATACCGACAAATTTCCCGTCATTATTGCTAAAGGTTTAAAAGATGAGGAGAAGACCCAACTTTTAGAAGTGCTTAAGAATCATAAGAGTGCATCGCTTGGAAAATTTCTGACATTAAGGGTATTGACCCTTGTTTTTGTACTCATAAAATTTTAATGGAAGATGACTTCAAACCCGCGGTGCAACAACAAAGGAGGGTAAACCCGAAAATTTATTAGGTTATCAAAAAGGAAGTTCTCAAACTCCTTGATGCCGGAATGATTTACCCTATTTCCGATAGCCCGTGGGTTAGTCCTGTTCATTGTGTACCCAAAGGGGGTATGACCGTCGTTACAAATGAAGATAATGAGTTGATTCCCACACGTCTCGTCACCGGATGGAGAGTGTGTATTGATTATCGTAAGCTTAATGATACGACTCGTAAAGACCATTTTCTGATCCCTTTTGTGGATCAAATGCTTGAACGTTTAGCGGGAAATGAGTATTATTGTTTTCTCAATGGCTTTTTCAGATATTTTCAAATCCCAATTGACCCACAAGACCAAGGAAAGACCACCTTCACTTGCCCTTATGGTACGTTTGCCTACCGATGTATGCCCTTCGGCTTATGCAATGCTCCAAGCACGTTCCAAAGGTGCATGATGGCCATTTTTCATGATATGATCGAGAAAACAATGGAAGTTTTTATGGATGATTTTTCGGTTTATGAAAATTCTTTTACGTCTTGCCTTTCCCATTTAGACAAAATGCCAAAACGGTGTGAAGACACCAATCTTGTTCTAAATTGGGAGAAGTGTCACTTCAAGGTTAAAGAGGTAATTGTCCTCGGCCATAAGATTTCCAACGCCGGGATTGAGGTCGATCGAGCTAAAGTCAATGTTATCGCTAAGCTACCTCATCCCACCACCGTAAAAGGAATTCGAAGTTTCCTTTCTCATGCAGTTTTTACCGTCGATTTATTCAAGATTTTTCTAAAATCGCCCGGCCACTAACCCACCTTCTTGAAAAAGATACTCCGTTTTTCTTCTCTAAAGAATGCATCGAAGCATTTGAAATTCTTAAGAAGAAATTAACGGAAGCACCGATTTTAGTTGCCCCCGATTGGGACTTGCCCTTTGAACTTATGCGTGATGCTAGTGATTTTGCTATTGGGGCTGTCTTGGGGAAACGTAAGACCAAATATTTTCAGCCGATACACTATGCGAGTAAGACGATGACCGATGCCCAATCTCATTATACCACTACTGAAAAAGAGTTATTACCGTCATCTATGCTTTTGAGAAATTTAGACCTTATCGGGCCTTATCAAAGACCATAGTGTATACGGATCATTCGGCTCTCAAATATCTCCTTGCTAAGCAAGATGCTAAGCCGAGATTGCTTCGGTGGATCCTCTTTCTCCAAGAATTTGATGTCATTATTCGTGATAAAAAAAGGAGCGGAGAATCTCGCTACCGACCATTTGTCTAGATTAGAGAACCCTCATCAAGGTGTTCTCGAGGAAAAGGAAATTACCGAAACATTTCCTCTCGAGACACTTGGAATGATATCGCTTAAAAGTGATTCTAGTACCCCATGGTTTGCCCATTTTGCAAATTAACATGCGGGGAGTTTTATCGTGAAAGGGATGTCGTCCCAACAAAAGAAGAAATTCTTTAAAGATGTGAAACATTATTTTTTACATGACCACTACTTATTTAAGATTTGTGCGGATCAAGTGATTAGGCGATGTGTTCACGGCCAAGAAGCTTTTGATATCCTCACAGCTTGCCATAATGGACCCACCGGGGGACATCATGGTGCCAACTACACCGCTAGAAAAGTCTTTGATTCTGATTTTTATTGGCCGACTATTTACCGTGATGCCCACGACTTGGTAAAGTCATGTGACTCTTGCCAACGTCAAGGAAAAATCTCGCAAAAGGACGAAATGCCTCAAAATGCAAACCAAGTTTGCGAGATCTTTGACGTTTGGGGCATCGATTTTATGTGTCCGTTCCCGTCTTCTCGAGGGAACAAGTATATCCTCGTGGCCATCGATTATTTGTCCAAATGGGTTGAAGCGAAGGCGCTCCGCACTAATGACGCCGAAGTTGTTGTGAAATTTTTGAAGAGTCTATTTTCCCAATTTGGAACTCCTCATGCTATTATAAGTGATCGCTGTACTCATTTTTGTAATGATCAATTTACGAAAGTCATGCGTAAGTATGGAGTTACTCACCGTCTTTCTACCACGTATCACCCGCAGACGATCGGACAAGTTGAGGTTTCCAATCGTGGTTTGAAACGTATCTTAGAAAGGACCGTAGGAGAAAATCGGGCCTTATGGGCCGATAAGTTAGATAATGCATTATGGGCCTTTAGTACCGCCTTCAAAACACCCATTGGGTGCACCCCTTATAAGTTAGTCTATGGAAAGGCTTGTCATCACCCCATAGAGCTTGAACATAAGGCCTACTGGGCCTTGAAACATTGTAATTTTGACCTTAAGACCGCGGGTGATCACAGAAAAATTCAAATGAATGAATTAGATGAACTTAGGGATCAAGCCTATGAGAACTCTTTAATCTACAAAGAGAAAACGAAGAAGATTCATGACACCAAAATTAAGAATCGCGTCTTTAACGTTGGTAATCGAGTCATTATCTTCAATTCTCGATTATAGATTTTCTCGGGCAAGCTAAAAACCCGTTGGTCTGGGCCGTTCGCCGTTGCTCAAGTTTTCCCTTATGGAACCGTCAAGTTATCTCAACCCGACGGCCCCAACTTCAAGGTGAACGGTCATAGACTCAAGCATTATTTTGGAGGGGACATACCATCCATGGTTGTCTCGGATCTCCAAACTTTCCTCATGGACAATTAAATTAGGGGCGAGTCAAGCTTAGCGACTCGATAATAAACAAGCCCTTCTCGGGGGGCAACCCGTGTCTATCTTCTTTCTATTTTCTAATAAATGTGACATGAAGA